>CM033712.1:14318264-14728264 GCA_019671005.1 Hibiscus mutabilis | reverse complement strand
TTTAATACAACTTTTTTTAAAAAAATAAAAAATGAGTTTTCAAAACTTAAAAATAAAAATATTTCCCTAAAAATAAAAACATAAAAATAAAAAAGGTTTAAAAAGCATGAAAAAAGTAAAAAGAGATTAAAAAACAAAAAAAATTAAACTTTAAAACGTAAAAAGTAGAATTTTTTAAAGAAAATAAAAGGTTTCAAAACTAAAAAACGTTCCAAATAAAAATATATATAAGTTTTTTTTCAAAGTAAAAATATTAAAAATACAAAATTTTCAAACAAGTTCGATCCAAGCCTTAAAACACAAAAAAACTTTAACTTGTTGTCTTGTTTGCTTTTTTAGTAAGAGATTGAACCTTAGGAATAACTTCTACAATTCTTAGTTAGAAACTTTTATTTGATAAAATTTTCTTCATAAAAATAAAATACACTTAATAAAATTCAAACCCTTAAATAGGAATAAAAAACTTAGACCTTCTTTAGGATTAATAAACTTTAATTTAGAGAAAAATAAAAAAATCAACAAATCAAGTTTCTTTGTCTGTTTGGAAAGTGGAATCTAAATAATGCGGTGTCTTACTAAACAGAAATGACGGGTTAGCACCAGAAGTGTTGGCGGTGATTGAAGTTCATTTTCGGATAGTAAGGCCGTTAAAATAAAATTAAACTTATGAACGAACAATAATTTACGCTTTACATCGATTCGCAAAATCTGACTTTAAAACTTTTTGTAACCGACAAGGTACCAATTTTTGGGCATCGTAGGGGTGCTAACCCTTCCCCAAGCGTAATCGACTCCCGAACCCATTTTTGTGTTTTCGCAGACCAAAAATATTGTTTTAATAAAATAAAATGATTTTATTAAAATAACCCGTTTTAGGTGATCCAATCGCACCTTCATTAAAGATTGGTGGCGACTCTGTTGTTTTGATTTTAAAACGTCGGGACCACTTGAAAAGGGTTGCGACACATGCATTTTGGTTTGTTTTGATAGGAAATGAAGAAAATAGCTCATAATAAGAAGAGTTCGTCTAGCAAAGAAAGATTTCTTAATAAGAAGAATTCGCCCCAACGAAAATAGAGTTCCTAATGAGAAGAATTCGCCTAGCAAAGAAAGAGTTCCTAATAAGAATAAATCGCCTGGTGAAGGCAGAATTCTTAATAAGAAGTGTTCGGTCAATGAAGGTGGAAATCCTAATAAGAAGAGTTCGCCGGTGAAGATTGGGAGGTTCCAAATGAGAAGAACCTATTCAAGCTTCTAGAGAGGAAAATGAGAAAGTTTGAATAAGACCTTGTAGCTCAGACCAACAGTTGACAAGGGTAGACAAAATTCCTGTCTTTTCAGTCTTTGCCCTATTCCTGTTCCACGGTAATGAGCAAAGAGGGGCAGCTATGATACCCAAATTTTGTCTGGGTTCTTATATGTATATAAATCTCTATAAATAAGACCCAAAATAATAAGTAGTAAATACAAAAAATAATTCATTCAATGAAATAATCCCAAAATGTTCAAAATATGTTTCAAGTGTCCATTTAAATATTATGTTCTTTTTACAAAGGCCCATTTACAACTTCTAAATCCAATACATATATGTGTTTCTTCATTTATACACTAAACCGGTCAAAAAACCCCTATTTGTGCTTCATTTTCCCGCTCATCCGTGCCATGTGGCACTCCCAAATTGATCCTTAACCCCAGCACGCGGATTGAAGGCCTAGCTGATGCCAGCCCCGTCACCTGCTATAAGTAGAAGAGAGAGAAAATGATTAGGGGATGATTACACAATAATGAGGCAATTAAGGTGCAATAACTACTCGGCGTTAAAGAGGGGGAGAGAGAAAGATGAAAGGATTTACCAGAGGAGCTCAGAAGCTGATTGGCCGCTAGAATATCGACGCCGGAGCATAATCTCCATCACCGGAAGGTAGCATTTCTTCCCATATCTTCATTTTTCTACATAAACCTAGATCTAAATGAAATGTAAATTAGTAAGGTGTGGAGTTATCTGAGGTTCATCGGATAATGTTGAGGCTACTGGAGAGAGTGCGAGGACAATGATAGAGTTGAAAATGAGGGATTAAGGCCTGATTTTTGTGTAGGTAGTTTAGGACGGGGAAAATGGGTGATTCTATTAAATCGGGCACTAGATTGGGCTTTAGGGTGAAAAAAGGAGGATTCTGTAGGATGGGGATTAAGGCCTAGTTTAGGACGGGGAAAATGGGTGATTCTATTAATTTATTTGTGATTGGTATGGTTTGATTTAATCATATAGGATGTGCTTATTAGATAATTAAATCATTTAGATTAATTAGGGTAATTAGAACCACTAGTTAGAGTTCTTTAATTAAAAGTAAATAAGTAATTAAGAAGGTAATTGTAGTAAATTAATATAATTACATGGAAAGCTTTGGTGTATTAATTTGGATAGTATCTCAAATGTACTGAGATGTTATACCAAAAATACCATTAAGTGGAACATTTAGTACATATTATCACCTATAATTTGATAAATGACCTAGATAATTAGTTAAAGCCCAATTAGGCCTAGAACTTTAAACAATTAGAGAAAATAAGTTAAAATAGCAATTGATTTATCAATTTCAACATGAATAGTACTCAATTCTTTGAGTGTTATCTCATAGAAATTTTTAAATCAATAATATTTTAACTTTCAAATATAAATTAGTTAGAGCCCTTATATGTGTGAACTTAAAATTAACAAGATCATAAATTATCATGCATTTAAAAACCTTTTATAAAGGAAATACATTTTGGATATGAATATGAGTGTCCTAAAGTATTTGGGCATTCTTGAACTCATATTTGAATAAAATTTATTTTCTTATAAAAGGATATCTTCATTTGGAATTTGAATCCAACTAATGATAATTGATTAAATTAAATTCAAATCACTGTTCGAAAATGCCAAAATACCATGTGAAATTAATAAGGTACCAATAATGGATGCTTGTGGGGGTGCTAATCCTTCCCCACACGTAACCGACTCACGAACCCTAATTTTAAAAGAAACAAATCTCTGGATATTTTTTTGGTATCCGGTCTACCAAAGTGATCGGCGGTGACTCCAAATTGGTTTTTCAAAATTAAATAAATAATTTAATATGGAAAACCCAAATTTTCAAGATTTAATAAAATTAAAATGAATAAAAATTTTATTTTCAAGAGAATCAATCGTCGGGCTATTTTTCTGCACTCAGACACGACCCACTTACACCTCTAGTTGGTTTACTTATACAGATTGTAACGGTGCTCGGACCTGGTCATTTATACATGTTCTAGTTTCTGTTCAGCTCTTCCTCCTCAGTATGCCCCTTTTCTTTGGTCATAGCCATCATCATGGTCATCATTTCAGCCATTTGTCTTTTCAGTTCTTGCATCTCACTTTTGTCAGCATCAACACTAACATAATCCAATGTATAACCCTTGGATGAACTACCCTTCATTTCTTCCGTAACTTGACCCGGAAACTGCCTCATATTTGCACTCTTTTCTATCAGATTAAGAATCCCCTTATCTCCCATGATCATCTTCTAATGATAACCACTTTGGAATCAATACCTCTATGTAATGAAGATGAGGTGCAAAAATGCAAAGCAAAACAAAAAACAAAAGAAACGAGCCAGTATGGTAAATTAATTGCGTAAGAAAAAAATTAATTGCTGATAAATAAAACAATTTATAATAAGCCAAGAAAATAACCAGATAAGAGTATTTAAACCGGTAGCCCCCTGCCCTAGGTCCCTGTCTAACTCTAGTGGTATGGGTTTCTAGATAACAAAAACTGGGTTGCGATCTAAACTATGGGTTCTCGAACTGTCGTTACTATCTACTGCGACATTAAGACATCGATTTGGTAGTATAGGTCCCTTATAACGGAGGTGTGGGCCCCACGATGCATAAGGTTAATATACCATAAGAAGATAAAATTCCAAACTCGAAGGTGGAGAGCCTCACGTCTGATCATGTCTTTCTCCCACTTAAGGGTGAAAAGCCCGGGTTAAGGGCTTATGCATGAATGACAGATATATCATACACAAAAGGTACCTCTATTCTTCCTAAAAATTCATCCAATAATTCTTGGAAAAAATAAATTCAAATTATTGCTCAAAATGCCACGTGAAATTAATTATTTAGGCATGACTCTCAATTTTTTGGTCCCCAACAGAGTCGACAAGCTGTCGCGACCATTTTTAAAACCAACATGTGAAAATAGCCTGACGATTAGCGTTTTGAAATAGGGATTTTGCCTTTTATTTGTTTAATCTTGGAAATTATGATTTTTTCATATTAAATTCAATTTTCCTTTATTTAATCTTGAAAAAAAACAATTTGGAGTCGTCATCGGTCACTTTGGTAGACCGGACACCATAAAAACAACCAGAGGTTCTTATTCTTGAAAATTAGGGTTCAGGAGTCGGTTACGTGTGGGGAAGGATTAGCACCCGCACAAACGCCCATTACCGGTACCTTATTAATTTCACGTGGCATTTTGGCATGTTGAACAATAATTTGAATTTAATTAAATCCGTAACCGTTAACTAAATTTTATTCCGAATGGAGATATCCTTTTGTAAGAAAATACATTTTTTAAGCAAATATATGTTTTGAAACATCCAGTTACTTTAGGATACTTCAATTTATATTTAAAAATGTATTTCTACATAAAAGGTTTTTAATGCATGTCCAATTATTTTCTTGTCAACTTTAAGTTCAAACCTAATTAGGGCTCAAATTGATTGAATTAATTAAAGAATCTATAAATATTATCAAATTTAGGGGTTTATGCGATAACACCCAAATAATTGGCACTATCCATATTAAGTCCTAAATTAATAATATTCCTTAATATTTAATGATTCTAACTATTTAAACCCTATTCTTAATTTAATTTTAATTTAATTAACTATGTGCGATTACATATTCTAAGTTCACTTGAAATGTTAAATGTTCTACTAAAAAGCCTCCTCGATTAACATCTCATTACAATGAGACACTAATCAACTCAAGACTTTAAAGTTTTCATTTAATAATCATTTATGTTCTACAATTATCTCACTTATTTAAATTAATTAAGGAACCAAATGTTAAGTCTCTAATTAATTATTAATCTAAGTGACTAAAATCACCTAAAATAGTTCTATATGAGAATTTTAAAATCATGCATCAAACATATAAATTAAGGCATTAAATTAAATAATTAAAGAAACAAGAGACTAAATTGAATTAAATTGCAAGCTGGAGAGCCAATTTACAAAGAAAGGTGACTAAATTGAAAGAATTGCAAAACAAAATAGCCCAAAGTACAAAAGCTAAAGAGTAGGGCGCGGATCCGCCTTGCCCGACCCGACTTGGTCTCGCGGGTCATCCAAACCTGGTGCTAAAACGGCACCATTTTAGACCAAGTATAAAAGGCCCAAGACCTAGTTGAATCGGTCATTTCTCACCAACCCACTCCCTCTCCTCTCTTACTCCTCTCTCAAAATCCTATGAACTACAACACCCATTTCCTAGAAATTCTCTTCTTTTTGGATCAAAATCCCTCATTTTTTATGAAGGTTCATCCGACTCCTTTAAGAACTCGATGAACATTTATCTTTTTCAGCCATCAACCACCGCACAAACCACCGCTTGATCCACAGCCACCGCACTCCAGTGGCCTGTAGCCGTTCGCCGGCCACCAACCCAGATTCTGATCATCTTCAACCCTGCTCTGACAACCGTGATACGATTTATGACCTCCATAGAGTGATTTTCGGCCACCCTATCAAACCTTAAAATATCCAAAAAACTTGTCATTTTCAATCTTAAACCCTAAAACTAGCCCAGTTCATTAGAACCACCCAACTCCACCGTCTTAAACCTAGATCTAACCCGAACCTAAGCCCTCTTCGACTCCGTCGTTCACTCTCTGAAAGCTCTCCGGCCACCGCTAAATCTTTTCATTTCACTCTTTTATTCATTCCATTTTTGTTTTTTATCTTGCCTAGATATCATGTTTTTTGTGTTTATTGCAGGAAAATGAAAAGATGATAACATTATACCTCTATGGTGGAGGTTGGCATTTTCTTTAGTGTTCGTTCATGGTTCTGACGATCTCCTGGTGACGCTTCATCTTCACAGTGGCAGCTCATCTCCCAAATGGTTTAGCTTCAGGTGGCAATTCGGCTACCGACGAATCCCTGGCGTCCACTGATCTCCTCTGACGACGTCTCTTTAGTTTTCGAGGTAAGCCTCTTTTTCTTTCTCCTCAATTAATTACTATTGTCACACCTAAAAAACCAGTCTAGTTGGAATTAAGTTTTGGTGATCAGAAATTTTGTATCGATTAAGCCTAAATGATGTAATTGTCAAGTTTTGTACCCAATTTTGAAGTAATGAAAGTTATTTGGGCTTAATTGAAAATGGTGGACCTTTTAGCAAGAAATGGAAGTTAGGGATTTCGCTGGGAATGCTAGAAATGTTGAATCTGGGCAAGGCGAATTGATACGGTAGGACCTGTATCGATACGGGTCTCTGTCCAAATTGATTTAATGACCAAATTGTAAAGTTTGGAAGAAGGGATGACTCACCTACTTGCTTGCCACCCCTTTCACGTGGATTAACTCAAAAAGTATGGTGAATGGCCATCAATTTCCTTAAAATTGTGAAAGGCATGAATTGATGGAAAACAATTGATTAATCAAACCCTTGCCCAAAGGAAACCTCCTCATTGGTTGAATGGGAAGTGGAAAAGTAATTAGGGGAAATTAGATGGCTTTAAAATGAATAAGGAAAGCCTCCTACCTTTTGTTTTGCCCTTACCGAAGTTAAATCCCATTGTTGCCTCCAAATAAGCTTGCACCACCATTGTTGTCTTCCTCCTCGAGCTCAAGCAAGCACCTCGATCCAATCCTTAATCTTTGCTTGATTTCAATACACCAATTGAAATCTTGTAACTCGGTAAGTAAAATCCCTATGTTAATTTGATGATTCCATTAATCCTTAGAGTTTAATTTCAAGATATAAGCCTTGAATGTTCAAGCTAAGCCCATGTCTCAGGAAGCCAATTTCCTTATTTTGATGTTGTGTATGAGATTTGGTAAGCTTGAAAACAATTGTGAATTATTGGTTTCGATTCTAATGTAATCCTTTAATTTTGGACTAGCTCAAGAAGTGGAGAAATACCCCTCGTCATCTCCAACAAAAGCTAGGCACAAAGGGGTTGAAATCCAATAGCCTTGAAAGCTTCAAAATCGAGGTGAGTGTAGTTGTGTCAAGGGACAGGCTAGGTGCCATCTTGTTGCATTATTGTGTGCTTAAAGTTTGCATTTTGCTTAAGGGATCAAGTAAAGCAAACATATTTGGATTCTAATGTTAAGCATGGTAAGTCCTCAATATCGCTCGATATGTTTGTAAGCTCATATGTGCTATTTGAAATATGTTATATAGGAGTTTTGACATAGATATGTTACGATATGATATGTAGAGCTAAGGCTCAATTTTGTATTCCGATATGATATGGCCTATGGGCGTTAAGGTAAGATTATGCTAAATTATGTAACCTTGGACACTTGTGGACTTTGGATACAATTGGCATGCCATAGGATTATTCGATCTCACTATGTAAGATATTGGACTACGGTTCGGGGCTACGGCCTATATGTGGGGAGAAAAGGTTGGATTGTGTAAGGATTCCGGAGCTACGGCTCAAGGCTAAGGCCAAATTTCGTTATTTGTGGCGTGCGGGGAAATCTGCGTATCCATTGGTTGCTATGTCCAATGAGATGTTATGTGTTTATGCTTTACATTTGATATATGAAAATGTGACATTTGGCTTGAGTATGATCTATACATGACTAATGATATTTGTACAAGTCACCCAAGTATGCTACATGTCATTCATACCATTGATGAATTATGTTGCATTTGTTATAACTACCTCACTAGGCTAAGTAAGCCTAACATTCCTATGTCTCATGCATTTCACGACCTTGAATAATTTCGAGCTTCGATCGTGTAGTTGTGGTTACAAGTCACTCCCATTAACTATATGCATGTTTACATTTTGTCCTAAACTCCTAGTATGGTGGAATCAAGCTTAGACATGTCACATTTGCCCATTTTGATATGTATGTAATGTTCCTAGAGTGCCTAGATGTAAAATGAGGAAGATGGTAGGTTTGCAAGATTGTAAAACTAGTTAAAATGGCTTAAAGGTACCAAAAGGTAAAAACTTAGTAAATGAATTTGAAATTCCCTAAAATTTTATGTGCTTTTAGAATTATATATTAATAACTTGCTGGTAAAATTTCATGGCATTTGGACATTGTTCAACAGGCCAAATCGGCTAATCTGTTATTACAGGACATGCGTATCGATACAGGTCAACCTGTATCGATACGGCCTTACATATTTTGACCTGGAAAAATAGAGCGTATTGATACGGGTCAAGCTGTATCAATATGTACTTGGGCAGTAAGGTTTGGGAAATAAATTGCATCGATACAACTTTAGGTTGTACCGAAACAGGTCAACCTTGGTCAGTGCGTATCGGTACAGGCTTAGATGTATTGATATGGGCTTGTTACCTTTGAATCTGGAATTGAGAAATTTGGCTTAGCATACCGATACGGTCTTAAGTGTATCGGTACGGTGTTAGTTAATTCTGTTAAAAGACTTGAACTACAGTTTCAAATAGTTACAGATTGGTCACTAAACTTTAAATGGCCTAATTGGATAGGTAAAGAACCTCCTTTAACAACGAAATTTCACAGGATAATAATCGGTAAGTTAAATTGAATATTTGTAAAAATAAATTCTAATAAAGACCCTTAATTTGTAAATTTTACAATTTAGTCCCTAAATTCAAAAAAGTTTGAAATTAACTCCTAATTGAGTAAGCTATTAATAAGTTAGTTCGATAAGTAGTAAAAGAGTTTAATAAGACATCTCAGATAAGATTATAAACTCTGATCAAGCTTCCAACCTCCGTATAAGTTATGGGTAACACTTTCTACCCGGTTCTCTACCTGTCCAAGAAGGGGGTGTTACATTTGTAGTATCAGAGCTAGAGTTTAGTTGATTCTAGGACTAAACCGAGGCTTACCATGAGTCTGCATGTGCATATGCCACCTAGGAGTTTATTTGTATATGTTATCCGTGACTTGCAACTACACAATCTAACCTTTTTGTTTGATTAGATTTGAGAATGTCTGCACCCGGTGATAGGCGTGCTACAATAGAACCACATCCCAGCTCCTCCTCGACACAGGGGGGAAATCTTGGAGTCGAATTCTAACCAGAACAGGTGGAACAGAATTGTAACCCCCTCTTCTCGGCCTAGCAAAGAACCAGGTCGAAAAAGGTATCAAAAACTTATTTAGAGTTCAGAATCTTATTCAGAATGTCTTATTAATTACTTTTAAAACCTGACAGATTAACTTATTAATAGCTAATTCAATTTGGGGTCAATTTTGAACTGTTTTGAACTTAGGGACTAAATTGTAAATTTTACAAATTAAGGGTCTTTATCAAAATTTTATTTTCCTAGCCTTCAATTAAACTTATAAATTATTAGCCTGTAAAATTTTGTTATTAACGGAGGTCATTTACTCATCGGATTAACCCTCTTAAGATTTAGTGATTATTCTGTAAATTGTTTAAAACTATGGTTTAAGCCTTTTAATAGAATTAACTGACACAGTACCGATACACTTAGGACCGTATCGGTATGCTAAGCCAAATTTCTCAATTCCAGAACTAAGGGTGACAAGCTCGTATCGATACATCTAACCCTGTATCGATATGCGTTGACCAAGATTGACCCGTTTCGGTACACCTCAAGGCCGTACTGATGCAATTAATTTCCCAGAACTCACTGCCAAGATCTATATCGATATGGCTTGAACTGTATCGGTACACTCTATTTTCTAAGGTCTAAATATGTAAGGCCGTATTGATATAGCTTGACCCGAACTGATGCGTCTGTCCTGTAATGATAGATTTTATCTGGTTTTTATTCGAATTAACATGTTGAATGATATCCAAATGCCATGAAATTTTACCAGTAAGTTATTAATCCATAATTCTAATAGAATACAAAATTTAGGGTATTTCAAATCTGTTTACTATTTTTTTTACCTTTGAGTCCCTTTAGGCCAAAATTAGCTAGTTTACCAATTTCCAAACATGTCATGTTTCCCATTTTACACCTAGGCACTTTAGGACCATTATATAAATATCAAAATAGACCATTGTAACATGTCTAAGCCTTATGCCACCCTACTAGGACTTTAGAACAAAATGTAACATGCACATGGTTGATGAGAGTGACTTGCAACTACAACTACACGATCGAGGCTCGGATTGCTTCAGGGTCCTAAAATGCATGAGACATACACATGTTAGGCTTACATAGCCTAGTGAGGTAGTTATAACAAATGCAAATAAGTTCCTACAAGGCATAAATGACATATATACATGCTTGAATGACATAAGTGCATCATTAATCATATATAGATCATGCTCAAGTCAATTATCATATCTTATATACCAAATCCAAAGCACAACATATATCATCTCCTTGGACATAGTAACCAATGGATACGCGGATTCCCCTATACACCAAATCATATCGAAAGTAGGCCTTAGCCTTGAGCCGTAGCTCCAAAAAATATCTTTTACACAAACCAACCTTATCTCACCACATACGGGTCATAGCCTCGGGCCGTAGTCCAATCCCTTACTTAGTGAGCTCAAATAACCCTATGGCATGCCAATTGTATCCAATGTCCACAAGTGTCCAAGGATTACACATATCATCATAGTTTTTACCTTTGTGCCTGTAGGCCATAACATATTGGATCACAAATTGAGTCTTAGCTCCACAAAACATATCATAACATATACATATCAAAATTTACACATAGCATATTTCAAATGTCATATATGAACTTTACAAAATACCATAATGTTGAGAACTTACCATGCTTACCATTAGCACCCACATATGCTTGCTCTACTTGAGCCCTTAAACAAATGCAATTATAATCATAAAAACGAATGCAACGGGATGGCACCTTGCCTATCCCTTGACACAACTACACTCACCTTGATTCCAAAGCTCTTAAAGCTCTCAGATTACGACTCCTTGGCACCTAGCTTTTGAGGGAGATGACGAGGGATTCTTCTCCACTTCTTGAGCTAGTCCAAAAATTAAGAATTGCATTAGAATCAAACACAATGACTTACAAACGTTTTTCAAGCTTACTGAAGCTTGTGGACAACATCAAAATAAGGGATTTGATCACTTAATACATAGGCTTAGCTTGGATGATCAAAGACCTAATTCTTGAAATTACACCTCAAAGATCAAATAAATCATTAAATTGATAAGGTGGTTTTACTCACCAAGTTATGGGCTTTCAAACGACGTATCAAAATAGAACAAAGGCTAAGGATTAGACCGAGGTGCTTGCTTAGCTTGAAGTTGAAGACAATAATGGTGGTGCTTGCTTTTTTGAAGATAAGGGTGAGTTTTGCTTTCGGGGAATTCAAAGTAAGGAAGAAAGCTTTTGTTTCTCATTTTAAAACCATTTACCACTCTTAATCATTCTCCCACCTACTTGTGGACCAATAGAAAGCTTTCCTACTAACAAAGGAAAGATTAAACAACCATTTTCTATCAATTCATATCTTCTTACAATTTAAAGGCAAATGGCAACTATCCATCACTTTATCTGAGGTGTTTCACGTGGGAGGGTCAAGCAAGTAGGTGACTCAGCACCTTATTTCCCATATCTTTTCAATTTAGTCGCCAAAATAGATTTCTGCAGGGACCCGTATCGATACACCTTATGGTCGTATCAATATGGCTAAGCTAAAATAGGTAAGTTAGTTATGGGTAGTTAGGCCGTACCAATTCTAGTCTTACCGTATCGATACGCCTAGCTTATTTTCAACATTTTCAGCTTTGAATTTCTTACAAAATATCCCCACAACTTAAATTAAGCCCAAATAACTTTTAGTACTTTAAATTTAGGTACAATATCGAGTAATTACATCTTTTGGGCATAACAGATACAAAATTTCCGATCACTGAAACCTAATTCTGACTAGACCAGTTTTCGGGGTGTGACAAGAATCACCCAATCAACCTACGTTGCCTCCCGCACAGCAGGAATATTTGATGTCCAAGGTAGAAATGATCAAGCAGGTGGTTGTGTCCCTTAGGCAGAAGTCTCTACTGCAGCCTGCTAAAGCATTTTCATCTATCTCGAGAGCTCTCATTGATAAGCTCAGACAGTATCCGATTTATACCTTCACCGGCCAAGAGCAAGATAATCCTAAAATAGCAGAGTATTAGTTGAAAAATACTCTCAAAGTTTTGAATAAGCAAATGAGGTGTCCTGACGAACACAAGCTGGAGTGCGCTCTGGCACTGATTTCTAAAGAGGCTTAGAATTGGTGGGACACCGTAACACTCACAGTACTTGATCGTAAATTTATATGGGACTTCTTTTTTCAGGAGTTTCGTAAAAAGTATATCAGCGATCATTATCTTGTTGAAAGGCGTAAGAAGTTCCTCTATATAAGACAAGGAGGGCGACCCTTAGAGTAGTATATTCACGACTTTTGCAAGTACTCAAGATATAGTGCAGAGATTATACGCACTGAAAATGAGAAGTGTAGAATATTTATCGACGGCCTTTGTGATGAGTTACGTCCTCCCTTCACTGCGTTGGAGTTAGAGGATTTTCAGAACTTGGTCAACCGAGCAATTGGTACTAAAGCATTCCATATGGCTTATGAAAGAAGAAAGGATAACCAAGCTAGGTCTGACAAGAGATTCTGAGATGATTTTATACCTCTCATGCCTCAGAAGAAGAATAGACAGTGGGACCAGAAGTCTGTCACCTTTCAACAGCTGCTAAAGACAGGGTATGTGCTACAGTCCCAATCTCCGAGAACATTTGTTGCTCGTACGACTTTAGTGGATAGCACTGGTGGTTCTGGAAGAGGCTCACAGATCCCTTTATATAGCTTTTGCCAGAAGAGGCATCCTGGGTAGTGTCACAGACAGGCCGGGTCTTGCTACCTCTGTGGTAAAGCTGGTCATTTTATCAGACAATTCCCACAGAATCTGAGTACTCATACCTTAGTGGCTCTCAGAACAATCTTGATAAGGGAAGATGAGCAAAACCAATGTAGACTGGATCAACAGGGAAACCTTGCAACTCAAATCCTTCTTCGGTTGGACGTGACCCTAAGACCTTAGCTCAAATGTACCATGTGCGAGGTCGAGAGCAAGAAGACGACCCTGATGTGATTACAAGTATGGTGGAATAATGTTTTAATCTTGTTTATGCTTTGGTGGATCCCGGTTCTACGTATTCCTTTATTAGTGAACCATTGATTGAGAAGTATGCTCTAGAACCTGAACCGATCACTTCTGAAATAGTTGTCTCTAACCCACTAGGAGATAGTGTGGTTATACGGTTGATTTGTAAAGCTTGCCCTCTGAGGATCCAAGGGATCCCATTTCCGGCCAATTTGATGGCCTTGACTTTCCATGAGTTCGATCTCATCCAAGGCCTTGATTGGTTAGCTGAACATCAAGTCTGGTAGATTGTTCAAAGAATAAGCTGTATTTCTATGGACTTGGCAAGGAAAGCATAGCTTTGATGAAAGCCAAACCCGAGCCTAAGGAAGCCATTATGTGCGCTATAGAGTCTAAAGGAGATCCAAAGCTCGAAAATGTGCCGATTGTGAAAAAATTCCTTAATGTGTTACCCGATGAACTTTTGGGACTCCCTCCAACCCAAGAAGTAGAATTCATAATCCAAGTGCAGTTGGGGACTACACCAGTCTCGATCGCTCTATATAGGATGGCTCCGGTTGAATTGAAAGAGTTGAATGCCCAAATCCAAGATCTTTTGGATAAGGGATTCATTCGACCGAGTTCTTCACCCTAGGGAGCAACGAATTTGTTTGCTAAGAAAAAGGATGGATCGATGTAACTATGCATTGACCACCGACAGCTGAATAGAGTAACAATCAATAATAAGTATCCGTTACTAAGGATCGATGACCTCTTCGATCAGTTGAAGGATGCTTCTGTCTTCTCCAAGATAGACCTATGATCTGGATACTATCAAATGTTGGTGAAGGAGTCTGCTATTCCAAAGACTGCCTTCCGAACTAGATACGGCCACTATGAGTTCTTGGTAATGCCTTTTGGGCTTACCAATACACCTGCTGCCTTCATGGACCTGATGAACCGTGTGTTCCAGCCCTATCTAGATAAATTGTTGGTTGTGTTCATATATGACATCTTGATCTATTCCAAGGACACGACCACCCATGAAGAGCATCTTCGGATGGTGCTTCAGACTCTCTGGGAGAAACAGTTGTATGCTAAGTTTAGCAAATGTGAATTCTGGCTATCTGAAGTATCCTTTCTAGGACATATGATTTCTTCTACGGGAATTCAGGTGGACCCAAAGAAGATTCAAGCAGTTCTTGATTGGATTCCTCTAAATAATGTTGGAGAAGTTCATAGTTTTCTGGGCCTTACAAGCTACTACCGTAGATTCGTTAAAGGGTTTTCGATGATTGTTGTACCCTTGAAGAAGCTTCTCCGTATAGAAACTCCATTTGTTTGGAAAATGGAGCAACAAAGAAGTTTTGATCAGCTAAAGCAAGTCTTAAACCATGCCCCTATCCTGGTGCAACCCGAGTCAGACAAGGACTTCACTGTGTACAGTGATGCATCCCACTTGGGATTAGGCTGTATACTTATGTAAGAAGGAAAGGTCGTAGCCTATGCCTCACGTCAGCTTAAGCCACACAAGTTAAATTATCTGACTTATGATCTGGAGCTAGCCGCTGGTGTGTTTGCCTTAAAGATTTGGAGCACTATCTATACGGTGAGAATTGTTACTTATACACCAGTCACAAGAGCCTGAAGTACCTTCTGACTCAAAAAGAGTTGAAACTCCGGTGGATAGAAATTTTGAAGGACTATGACTTGGTCATTGATTACTATCCCGGTAAGACCAGTGTTGTAGCTGAAGCTCTTAGTCGGAAGCCCACTCCCTCCTTGAAATGTTTAAATGCCCTTTTCTGGCTCAAGAAGCATGGCAAGTTGTTGGTTGAACTGAGAGTTTAGTCAAACATCATGTCTCGAATTAAAGCACTCCAGGAATCTAATGAGGAGTTGCAAACTCTTATTGCTAAGATCAAGGATAAGCCAGATCCCGATTTCACTATGAATTCTGAAGTTTTATTGTGTTTTTGAAATCGTATCTACGTCCTCGACGATGATGATCTTCAGAATCAGATTTTGAGTGAAGCTCATTTGAGTCATTTCTCTGTTTATCCTATAACTATCAAGATGTATAAAGACTTGAATGAGCTTTATTGGTGGTTTGGTATGAAAGGTGAGATCATAGACCTTGTGACTAGGTGTCTGACCTGCCAACAGGTTAAAGCTGAGAACAATGTGCCTACCAGTCTCTTGCAACCTATTGAGCTTATACAGTGGAAATGGGAGCATATTATGATGGATTTCGTAAGTGGTCTACTGATGACACCGAAGAAGAATGATGTTTTTTGGGTCATAGTAGATTGATTCACCAAGTCTGCTCATTTTATTTCGGTGAGAATGGATTTCAGCTTACCTAAAATTACCGAATTATACATTTGTGAGATCCTCCATTTGCATGGAGTTCCTATGCCCATCATCTTCAAACGTGATCCATGTTTTGCATCTTGGTTTTGGAGAACCCTGCACAAAGCTTTGGGAATACGAGTGCACCGAAGCACTACTTTCTACCCTCAAACCGATGGCCAATCTGAAAGGGTTATTCAGGTAACCTTATTTCTCTTTTATCCATATGTATAAGTGCTTTGTACCAATCCCTATTCTTCCTTGTAGATTCTGGAAGATATGCTACGGTCTGTGTTATTGATTTCGAACATATATAGGAGAAATCCCTGCCATTAGTGAAATTTGCGTACAACAACAGTTACCAAGCCTCGATTCAAATGGCTCCTTATGAAGCTCTTTATGGAAGAAGATGTAGAACATATCTTTTTTGGACCAAACTTGGTAAAGGCAATATGTTAGGCCCTAACTTACTTCGGGAAACCGAAGAAAGGGTAACCACCATTCGTGACCGGCTCAAGGTTGCGTTTGACTGGTAGAAAGCTTATACTGATTTAAAAAGAAGGGACATTCAGTATGATGTTGGTCAGAAATCCTTCCTTAAGATATCTCCGTGGAAGAAGATTCTTAGTTTTAGTAAGAAGGGGAAGCTTAGTCCTCGTTTCATCGGTCCATTTGAGGTAATTAAGAGAGTTAGGCTTGTTGCTTATCGATTAGCTCTCCTAGAAGAGCTAAGTTGAATACATAATGTCTTCTATATATCGATGCTACGAAAGTACCGATTCGATCCTTCTCATGTGATCGAACCAGAATTCGTGGAAATCCGGTCCAATTTGACGTACGAGGAAGAACTAGTGCAGATCCTCGCATGAGAAGTCAAGAGACTTTGAAACAAGTTCGAGCCCTTAGTGAAAGTTCTTTGGAGAAGTCACTCAGTGGAGGAAGCAACCTAGGAGCCAAAGGAAACAATGTAGAAGCAGTATCCTCGTCTTTTTAGTTAGAGTGAAAATTCGAGGACGAATTTTCTTAAGGGAGAGAGTTGTCATACGCCAAAAATCGGTCTAGTCGGAATTAGGCTCCGGTGATCAAAAATTTTGTATCGATTAATCCTAAATGATGTAATTGTCGAGTCTTGTACCCAATTTTGAAGTAATGAAAGTTATTTGGGCTTAATTGAAATTGTTGGACCTTTTTGCAAGGAATGGAAGTTAGGGGTTCATTGGGAATGCTAGAAATGTTGAATCTGGGCAAGGCGTATCGAAACGGTAGGACCTATATCGATACGATCTCACGAAATCGATTTAGTGACCAAATTGTAAAGTTTGGAAGTAGGGGATGACTCACCTACTTGCTTGCCACCCCTTTCACGTGGATTAACTCAGAAAAGATGGTGAATGGCCATCAATTGCCTTAAAATTATGAAAGGCATGAATTGATGGAAAACAATTGATTAATCAAACCCTTGCCCAAAGGAAACCTCCTCATTGGTTGAATGGGAGGTGGAAAAGTAATTAGGGGAAATTAGATGGTTTTAAAATGAAAAAGGAAAGCCTTCTACCTTTTGTTTTGCCCTTACCGAAGTTAAACCCCACATTTGCCTCCAAAGAAGTATAATATCCCTAAAACCAGGCTTATAAGGAAGTTATTATTTTTAGTCCTTAAAAGGTTAGTTATCGTGCTTAAAGATGACTAAGTGTAGGACCAAAATGAAAAAGATAAAAGTCAAGACACTCTAAGTGCAAGGGACCAAATCGAGTAGTATGCTAACCTCAAATCTTGCATGCTAAACTTGAAATTCTCATGTGCTTGACACATGTCAATTAATTGAGATGCAAAATGGATGAAGTCATGAAGAATAGAAGTAGAAAGAGAGAAAGCTCCATGGATGCAAGTAGATTAAAGCATGGTTCGGCCAACTTTTGAAGCTTGTTGATTCAATGAGGAAGGTAAACACTCTTCCCTTCCACTTAAATAAGCTGAATCTATAGGATAAATTGTGGAATAGACCAAATGGTTTTACAATTGTTTGAACGATAATGTTGGGGAATTAGAATGTGATTTAGTTCGGTGGAATTGCATGGAATTAAGGCATTAGAGTATTGGAGAGTTGGTTATTCGAATTGTTTCAGGCCTGGATGAGTTACTTGATTCCTTGAAGAATTGAATTTTGATATATGTGTTAGTCAAGAATAAGTTATACTTATATATATGACTGTCTAAACTGATTTTCAGTTATGGTTTCATGAAGCTTGGAATGTAAATGGGGGTTCGGATAAGTTCTGTTAGAACAATTGGTGTTCGAATAAATACTTTCCAATGAGGCATTAATTCTAGACTCAAGTTAAAGTATTCTTTCTATATACTAAACAAACTAGAGCTGGTTTGAGTGTTCTAATCAGGGGATACAATATCTTATCAATTAGAGGGTTGTCCAAAAATTCAGAAGTGTTAAATGAATTGTTATGCTAATGCTAGGTGCCTTATAATCTTTATTGAGTTGTTAAAATAGGGAAATGTGTCTTAAAAGGGCTGCCCTGCACCTATGAAAACATTAAGGACAAAATGTGAAAACATACTTGTATGTCTAGGAAGTTAGGAACTGTTTTGGGGAAACCTTTGAAACTGTTTGGCACCTAAACTATGATCACATGAGATCAAGGACAGCTTTGTCATCTCAGAATATATGGAATATGTATGTTGCATACATGAAGAATTTAATGTTAAACCAGTGCAGAATTTAGTGTTAAACTAGCGCAGTTTGCTAGTTTAAAACTGTGCAGAAACGCAGTTTAATTAAAGGAAGAATGAGCAGTTTTGGTATCTTTAAAATGAACAGTTTTGTGTTATTACATGACTAAATGAGACTGTTTTGACATGTCTAGGTGTAGGTATAACTATGTGGGCTGTTTTGTGTTATTACATGACTAAATGAGAATGTTTTGACATGTCTAAGTGTAGGTATAACTATGTGGGCTGTTTTGTGTCATTACATGATTAAATGGGACTGTTTTGACATGTCTAAGTATATATATAACTATGTGGACTGTTTTGTGTTATAACATGACTAAATGAGACTGTTTTGACATGTCTAAGTGTATATATAACTATGTGGACTGTTTTGTTTTATTACATGACTAAATGAGACTGTTTTGACATGTCTAAGTGTAGGTATAACTATGCGGGCTGTTTTGTGTCATTACATGATTAAATGGGACTGTTTTGACATGTCTAAGTATATATATATATAACTATGTGGACTATTTTATGTTATTACATGACTAAATGAGACTGTTTTGACATGTCTAAGTGTATCTATAACTATGTGGGCTATTTTGTGTTATTACATGACTAAATGAGACTGTTTTGACATGTCTAAGTGTAGGTATAACTATGTGGGCTGTTTATTGTCATTACATGATTAAATAGGACTGTTTTGACATGTCTAAGTGTATATGTGATATGTGAGCTGTTTTGTGTTAATACATGAATGTATATATATACATATATATATATATATATATGCAATGAATTGAATCGTTGGCTAAAATATCTATGACTATGTTATGAGTTGAATAGTCTGGTTTGGTTTTAATTACTTGTTGTTATGATTGAGGTACACACATGTGAATGGCTATGGAAGGAAGTAAATCGAGTTTAGTGGATCAGGTATTCCATAATGTTGGAATATAAGGTGAGTGTAGTTACTTGAGTCTCAGGTAACGCGGAGTTATCCCGATGTCTAATTTGTTAAGATTATGTTTTGATTGATTATGAATGAGATGCATTGCATGCACATATTGAAAAAGGCTCAAATAGAGCTAATTGATGATGAGCATACATTCATAGCATGGCATTCATGTTTTGATCTGAATGATATTGCAATTGTTGTGTTTAAAATGCCTTGCTATGCTTGAATAATTGGCTATGGAATGTCTTTGATATTGATAAGAATTATGTACTTATAATAAGCCTGGATTAACTTACTAACTAATGGCAATAAGATTTATAATGAAAGACTATTTAGTTAACTCTAAGGAGTTAAGAAGTAAGGAAGCCTGAATGATGCTATAAGTTATTGAAACAAAGAGATAAGCAAGGTTACTTATAACTTAAGTAATCCTTGTTAACATTAAAAGTAAAGTTACTTGTACAATAAGCAACTTCCCAAATGACAAAATTAAGATAAAATATATAAGTTGCCTCTAAAAATGGAAGACCTCAGATCTATTGGATGATGCCTGAAATGTTTAGACTACGGTCTCTTGTTATTAAGATCAAATGATCTTTTAGTACCTCTGGTACTCTTGTTTAAGCAATTGTTCAGGGGATGCCCTTTTTTATGTTTCGATATTAGCCATTGCTATGTGCTCTGAGCTAAGTATCGTCTGGATTCTTGTTACCTATCACCAATAGTGATCCAAGGCAAACCTATAAAAGATATGAATGGATAGTTATTAAGCAAAGAATTCCAAAAGAGATATGATCAAGTATTTTGGTGATGACTCAAGATGAGCCCGGTAATTAATAGCTCAAAATGAGCCTTGAAGTTGATAGCTCTTGGAGAGCATTGTGTTCGACGGCTCTTAGTGAATATTAAATTTTTGATAAGCTTTAATAAGTTGAATAGAGCTAAAGAACTAAAGTTATTATAGAACCCTAATAATCGAGTTAGATGTATACTAACTTGACTTGCAAGAAAGTTATGGTGTGATTATGGTCTTGAATGGTTTGGCTACTTGAATAGTATTGTTTAACAGTGTACATTATATTCTAAGACTACCTCACTTAGGCTATATAAGCCTAATGCATTTTACAATCATGCATTGCAGGACACTTTAAGTTCATGTAATCTATTCATGTTCTAAGGTCGCAAGTTGCTGCTCAGATGCAAATTAGAATTTAGAAGTTCCTTTAAAGACTCCTAGGATGGTGGCACCATGTATTTACTTGTGAAGCTAGTTTAAATCATGTTGGTACATTGAAAATTATCTGTAAATCCTTGTGTGGTTTATGAATGCCTAAATAGCTTAAATGATTCGAATGGCTAAATAAATATTCATAATTGAATGTGTGATCATAATGTATGAATGTCATGTGTGGTAGGTGGTAAGTAGAATGGTTGCCTCAATTGGTAGGTAAATCATATGAACTTCATAACATTTGAGAATCACGAATTGAAACAATTGTAATCGAGGATGTTATAATTGAAATCTGTGATTGGATTCAAATATATAAATTGAAGTCCTGTTTCATGTAGGTTCGGGTATAAGTGTTCATGGGTTAATGGTTGTCTAAAGTTTGAAATATTTAAGTATTAACTGGTTCGTTAATTGGATAATTATATCTTTCAAAAGCTTGTAATGTAAGATGGGTTTGGAATCATAATTGGGTGCTTCCATACTACGACAATATTAGGTTCAATTTGCATGCTTAGTATGTAAATTACGATTTAAATTGATATGATTGATCAAGATTGAATGGTAATCAAGAACGAACTACTCTGATATGCTTGGGGATATTCAAAGCTTATATCAAATAGATTCTATAAATGCTTAAGTCATATTCGACTATTAAGTGATAATTTTAGAGAGTTCTAAATTATGGAATTAACATGTTAATGAATTGAATTCTTCTTCTCTTGGTTCACAACAAATAGGCTGGTTGATATGTGTTTTTATGATCAAAAGTTGATAATAAGGTTTATGTGATAATTGTTCAATAGTAGAAGTTCATCATTAACTAGTTCAAATAAATTGATTGAGATCTAAATACGACTACTCTTGATCTGAACATATGTTATAAGTCAAGGTTATCATGGAAAGTAATTGTACTTGTATTATAAGAAGATAATATAATTGTCCAGTATAAAAACAATTTAAAAGATTTGTATACAATTGTGGATTGCTATAGGCCATTGGTTGTTTGGGTTGCTATTGTGTGTTATGTAAGAATATAAGATTAAGGAATACTTCATTGAATAACTATGCACTTACGACTTTATTGTTTAACTATGTTTCTTTTAGAAGTTTTGAAATTTTCGGGCTCGGGTTTTTAGTTTTTGCTTGCTGTGACATCTTAAACTTCGGTTTCCTTCTGGGCTGGGTTTAGGATGTTACAACAAGCATGCACCTCCATTGTTTTCTTCCTCCTCGAGCTTAAGCAAGCAACTCGATCCAATCCTTAATCTTTGCTTGATTTCAATACACCAATTGAAAGCTTTTAACTCGGTAAGTGAAACCTTTATGTTAATTTGATGATTCCATCAATCCTTAGAGTTTAATTTCAAGATTTAATCCTTGAATGTTCAAGATAAGCCCGTGTGTTAGGAAGCCAATCTCCTTATTTTGATGTTGTCTACGAGCTTTGGTAAGCTTGAAAGCAATTGTGAATCATTGGTTTCGGTTCTAATGTAATCCTTTAATTTTGGACTAGCTCAAGAAGTGTAGAAAGACCCCTCGTCATCTCCAACAAAAGCTAAGGGGTTAAAATCCGAGAGCCTTGAAAGCTTTGGAATCGAGGTGAGTGTAGTTGTGTCAAGGGATAGACTAGGTGCCATCCCGTTGCATTATTGTGTGCTTAAAGTCTGTATTTTGCTTAAGGGATCAAGTAGAGCAAACATATGTGGATTCTAATGGTAAGCATGGTAAGTCCTCAATATCGCTTGATATGTTTGTAAGCTCACATGTGCTATTTGAAATGTGTTATATATGAGTTTTGACATGGATATGTTACGATATGAATTGTAGAGTTAAGGCTCAATTTTGTATTCCGATGTGATATGGCCTATGGGCGTTAGGTAAGATTATGCTAAATTATGTAACCTTGGACACTTGTGGACTTTGGATACAATTGGCATGCCATAGGATTATTCGAGCTCACTATGTAAGGGATTGGACTACGGTTCGGGGCTACGTCCTATATGTGGGGAGAAAAGGTTGGATTGTGTAAGGGATCCTGGAGCAACGACTTAAGTCTAAGGCCAATTTTCATTCTTTGTGGCGTACAGGGAAATTCGCGTATCCATTGGTTGCTATGTCCAATGAGATGTGATGTGTTTATGCTTTACATTTGATATATGAAAATATGACATTTGGCTTGAGTATGATCTATACATAATTGATGATATTTGTACATGTCACCCAAGTATGCTACATGTCATTCATACCATTGATGAATTATGTTGCATTTGCTATAACTATCTCACTAGGCTAAGTAAGCCTAACATTCGTGCGTCTCATGCATTTTAGGACCTTGAAGAATTCCGAGCTTCGATTGTGTAGTTGCGGTTGCAAGTCACTCCCATCAACTATATGTATGTTTACATTTTGTCCTAAACTCATAGTAAGGTGGAATCAAGATTAGACATGTCACATTTGCCCGTTTTGATATGTATGTAATGTTCCTAAAGTGCCTAGATGTAAAATGAGGAAGATGGTAGATTTGCAAGATTGTAAAACTAGTTAAAATGGCTTAAAGGTACCAAAAGATAAAAACTTAGTAAATGAATTCGAAATGCCCTAAAATTTTGTATGCTATTAGAATTATAGATTAATAACTTGCTGGTAAAATTTTATGGCATTTGGACATCGTTCAATAGGCTAAATTAGCTAAACACCAGATAAAAGTTGTCATTACAGGACATGCGTATCAATACGTGTCAACCTGTATCGATATGGCCTTACATATTTGGACCTGGAAAAATAGAGCGTATTGATACGGGTCAAGCTGTATCGATATGAACTTGGGCAGTAAGGTCTGGGAAATAAATTGCATCGATACGGCTTTAGGTTGTACCGAAACGAGTCAACCGTGGTTAGCGCGTATCGATACGGGCTTAGATGTATCGATACGGGCTTGTTACCTTTGAATCTAGAATTGAGAAATTTGGCTTAGCGTACCAATATGGTCTTAAGTGTATCGGTACGGTGTTAATTAATTCTGTTAAAATACTTGAACTACAATTTCAAATAGTTACAGATTGGTCATTAAACTTTAAATGGCCTAATTGGATAGACAAATGACCTTTGTTAACAATGAAATTTTACATGCTAATAATCGATAAGTTAAATTGAAGATTTGTAAAAAGAAATTCTGATGAAGACTTAATTTGTAAAATTTACAATTTAATCCCTAAATTCGAAAAAGTTTGAAATTAACCCAAAATTGAGTAAGCTATTAATAAGTTAGTTCGATAAGTCGTAAAAAGTTTAATAAGACGTCTCAGATAAGATTTTGAACTCGAATCAAGCTTCCGACCTCCGAATAAGTTGTCGGTAACACTTTTCGACTCAGTTCTCTACTAGGCAGGGAAAAAGGTGTTACAATTATTACTTTATCTATGATTATTATTAATTTTCATTAATTCCCGTCTGACACTCTCTCTCTCTTTCTTTTATAGTGATGTAGGTGCTGACGTCACCAAGGGGAGTTGATCCAAGTGAAAGGTGAATGGACGAACCCGTGACGACATGTGGCACTTTTGGATGGGTTTTGGGCGGGAACAATTTATATTTGGGGCATGATATCATTTTTGTGGATTTATAAGGTTTTTGTATATAAAAGTGGACTCATATAGTGTATATTGGATATCTTGACTGTTATTTATATTATTTATTATTTGATTTTATTTATATCAAATTATTAATATATGAGTATCCGGAAAAAATTAGGGTATTAAAATATTTTTATATTATTATACAGTTTTTTAATTAAAGCGCCCACTAGAATCATGCGAGAGTGAGGCACATACCGGAGTAAGTGCATTCCACTTCCACCCAGATTTCATTTTCAATGCCCCTCTAAAGTCTCGTGAAAAATGTTTATTGCTTCACTCATGTAGATATAGCATGTCAAATTAATTGGACCAAACATATATATACAATTAATGTGATTGGACAATGGCCATATTGGAGCTTTTGACAACTATACGTACAAGTATAATCATATAATATATATGCCATGGTATTGCAGGGTAAAGTCAGTGTTGGAATATGTATATAGACACACACAAGTTTGAACATTATGAGTAATTGTTTACAGAAGACGTGAGAGGAGAATTGAGGAAGAAGATAAATAATTTAATAATAATGAAAAGCAGTTTGATATAGATAGTGAGAGCGAGAATAGCGTTTGCTTTTGGTATATGATCAAACCGAAAGTTGCCCGGATCCCATCGCCTTTACATAATTATCTTTCATCATGACTCTACATGGCAATTTGGCAACCCTAGTTATGCTTGTATACCCATTCACCATCCCTTGCAAACCAAGCCATTTTACATCCCTAATTCCCCACCTCTCTTTTAATATATATCTTTAATTAATCTCTTCTTTCTCTTTTTATCTGTCCATATAAAATTATGAGAAATTTTTTTATGCACAGAAAGTAAAACGTATTTTTCACAAGCGAGTCAAATGCAAGATTTAGGAATTTAGTTTATAATTTAATATTTATGGGTTTATGTATAAAGTTTAAAATTTAATATTTATAGTTAAAATTTAAAGTTTATGATTTAAGAATTTAGGTTTAGTGTTAAAGATTTAAATTTTAGTTATTAAAGTTAATATGTAATTTTTTCCCATTACCTATGTATCAAATATATAAGCAATAGAGTAAGAGATAAGACTATGAATGTTGAGGAGGTCCAAGAAACAAATTGTGTATGACTATATTTGAAGAGATGTGCTGTTGGAGTGTATATTAATGGGCACACAGACACATCATTATAACCATGTATTGTAATTATGAGTGTTTTGTGTACCCCCCCCCCCCTCCCAAATGTTTGTTGTTCTCGACAAATATAAAATTCCCCTACGTTTGAATTTTTTATAGTAATTTCATTCAAATTAAATATCACAAAAATTCATCATATAAATAGTTTTTAGTCTAATTTATTTCATTTACTATATCAATATGATAGGTTTAAACAAATATTTTTTTTGTGAAAAAGGTTTAAACAAATATTAATTAATTAAGAAGAAAAATTAAAGGCAATGCCAAAGCGTGCTTACTTTGCTATCATTCCTAGGATATAAAATGATTGAGATTTCAGACATTTCGGTGTAAAGCAAATCCAAGGATATCTTGGACTACTCCCCTCTCCCTCAATTTCGGATCATGTTTTCCTTTAATTGTCCTTTTAATTTCACTGTTTTTATATTAATTACAATTTCCATAAAATAACAAAGTTTGAAATTAAAACCACCTTTCAAAAACAATATAAAAATATCTTAATTATTGTTATTAATGATTTAACTTAATTGTGAAAGAATAAATTAGTTAATTTATAATTCAAAGTAGTAATATTGATCAAGCAAATTCTTTCGACGGTGTAGCCATAAATAGGGATGTAACTTAGGTACTCGGTCGGATTTCAAGTCGGGTCAGATCTGATTTAAGTTATATCGAGTCAAGTCAATGGTTTGAATCGATTTGATTTAGGTTCAGGTTGGCTCGAGTACGGCTCAATATCAGGTTGATCCCTACCCAGACTAGGTTCAGGTTCAAGCCGGGTTAATACCAAGTTCGTGTCAAAACGGTTCGAGTCCAAAGGGTTAATTCCGGTTCGAATCAAATTCAATGAGCATATATATAAAATTATATTCAAAATTTAAAAATTATATGAATAATCTTTAAAAAATATTAAATAGCACACATCTTTAAAAAATTATGTGAATAATCTTTAAATTTTTAAAATTTAAAATTTAAAATCTTAATTCAATGAGTATATATATAAATAATTTATAAAATTATTAAATAATATTACAAATCTTTAAAAAAATATATATGAATAATCTTTAAAAACTTTTAAAATTTAAAATCTTAATTATATATATATATATATTAAAAGTTATTATTTTTGGTTGCCCTCCGGTTTTAAGGCTTCATCCTGACTAATCCGGACCGACTTGCGTCGCATACCTAGCTTTGGTGGGTGAGTCTCCCAGTGAGAATTTTCTGTATACACAATGCCTCGAACTCGAGACATGCTTAAGCGGAACCAAGCTGCTTACCACCTGGACCAACCCCGTTGATAAAAAATTATTAAATAACATTACAAAATTTTCAAAATTATATGAATAATGAGCAAACATATCTGGCCAGTTGGCCAAGTTGCTCATCTTTGTTCCCTCATTTTCCCTTAAGTCATGGGTTCTAGACACACTAAGAGCACTTCCCTTCCTTCCCCTAGGGTCCCCTTCCCTTTCCTTCTAAGTAGGATTATGATTAGAATTAGGATTTGTCAATATATATATATATATGAATAATCTTTAAAAATTTTAAAATTTAAAATCTTAATACAATGAGTATATATTTAATTCTATTAAAATTTTAAAAAAATTTGTTTAACTTAGCAGTTTGCTCCGGAGAACTAGGATGATGTTAGGTCGGGTTTGTAACAGGTGGGTCAATTACAAGTCGGGTCAAATCGAATCTCGGTTCATTTCAAGTCGGGTTGTGTAAGATATTTTCCAGGTTACTTTCGAGTTTGAGTTCATATCAGGTCGGGCGCAGGTCAGGCTCAGTTATCACTTTATCGAGTTTAATTCGGGTTCGGGTCGTTCTTAGGTTGGGTATAGGTCGGTTTCGGACTTAAAATCATCGGGTCCAACTCGGGTAAATTTGAGTCATCATCACCTTGGGTCACAACCAGTTTAAACTCATATCATTTTCAGTCGAATTTTCATGTCAGATCAATTTTTTACGCCCTAGCTATAAGCTTGAGTTATAAATGTTCAAATATAATGTAAAACATATTGAAACATGTATATATAAGGCGTCGGATTAAGTTTGATTTTAATTTCAAACCTTGTTATTTTATGTAAATTGTAATTAAATTATCGGTTACATGTTTAGAAAAAAATAAAAAAACCAAGATATAATTGAATAAAGGCGTATTGTCAAAAAAAATTAATATTTGATTTAATAGTCATTTTGATACTTATTTTTAATGTTTCTTTTTGAATCAAATCGTGTCTTTTGTCGATGACAATTTTAATCAAAACGGGTCTTTCGTTGGTGACAATTTTAATCAACTAATGATAAATAGTTTGAAATGATTTGACAATAACATGTCAGTAGAAAATAATTTTATAAAATTATTTTTTGACTGATGTATCGTTCTATCAAGCTAATATATTTGTCTATATAACACAACTATGTCAACATGCATTACCAATATAAGCTTGCCATATTATTTAAAGCGATTTACTATAAGTTAATTAACAATTTTTATCAACAAATATACTATAATGATCTAAAATAAAACTTTAAAAGTTAAATTACTTTTAAAAAATATAAGTTAAAGTGATTATCTAATTAAATATCAGTTATGTTTTTTTGAATAAATCCCATACAAGTTCTCTGACCATACTGATAAATATCCATCTCTCTGTGTTCCTCTCTATTTCCACATGCCCAGTTCGACTGGTCTATCATCTCCGATTCAAGCAATGGAAACCTACAGTCATCATGAAGACCAAGAAGCTTTGATGTTCCACTCCTATCCATGTGCATACTATGTCCAAAGCCCTTCCACCGTCTCCCATGCAAACAGCACCGATATCCGCAACACCCCCGTCGAAGACCCATCCGCCGTCACTCTGCATTTCCACTCCCCGACTCCCTCCGAATCAAACATCCTCAGCAAGAACCCCGACGTTGCTCGCTTCACCCTTTCGCGTTACTCCTCCTCTCGTGGATCCAACAACTCCTTCTTGCATGACAAAAGCATTGTTGCCGCCGCCGATCACAAAGGGGGGTTCAACCGTCTCATCATTATCGACAAGGTCGGTCATGGTGATGATCAAGACGATGAAGAAGAAGATGAAGATAGAAAAGGGTGGTGGTGGAGGTATTGCTCTTTTAGAAGCTCTAATTCTTGTGCTTGGATTTCTTTGCAAATTTGTTGGAGGCTGGCGTTGAGCTTGGGGCTTGCATTGCTCGTCTTCTACATTGCTACCAACCCACCACCTCCTAACATATCTATCAAGGTATGTGCATTGGTCTCTCTTATTCCACTACTTTATCTTCAAAGTAAAACTAGTATACCATATTTTACTCTAAAATTTTCAGAGACTTGCATTTGTTAACCAAGGATAAAACACTAATAGAGAAAGTTAATATTATATGTTAAATTAGGTTGTGACGGATCCAGAAATATTTTTTAGAGTGAGCACAAATCAAAATATTTTTTAAGGTGGGCACACGTCAAAAAAATTAAAAATTTCAGGGTGGGAACAAGTCATAAAAATAAAAAAATTTAAGAACTAATTCATAAAATTTTAAAAAATTAAAGCCAAATATATAAATTTTAAAAAATTTAGGTTGGATACAAGCCTACCCAAACTTATACTTGCATCCGCCAATGAAGTTAGGGCATACAGAAGAATGCTAAAGGATCATCTCACATTTGGGATAAATTATTATATGGTTCCGGCTCACCACGTCATTCGTGATCCTCATCCAATAAAAATCAGCCAACTAATTTTTGTTTTTCATGCCACTTTTTCTTTCCTAATTATTTTTTATGTAACTACCCACTCTCTATTTACATGGCAAAAAAAGTGAAGATTCATCTTTGAAAAAAATGACATGGAAAATAAAGAAGCTAATTGGTTATTTTTTAGTGGATAAGATCACGGATGACGAGGTGAGCCGGGACCATATAATAATTTTTCTACCTTTGGAGATCTCAAACTTTATTATATTTCTAAAAGTTTCACTGTAGTTTATATTAATAGTCTATTTTTTACACTTTAAAAGTTTTAAATTCTCATATAATTTTATTAAATATAAAAATTGAATCCCGACACAAAAATCATGCCATCGGCCAAATGAGAATGCAATTCAAGTTTTAAGTACGGACTGCTTCTTTCGGGGAAGTGCATGTACAGACCATAGTTTATAATGCTCCAATACCTTTTGTTTTAAATGAAAAGACCAAAAAGGAGGAAGCTCACATTATTAGCCAGGAAGGAACCACGTTGATCTAGGGAGGGGGCTGCTCCAAAACTTTTGGTCTAATAGCATTCAAAGCCCCTCTCGATTTACATATCATCTAAATTAAGTTTTGACCATTCTAACTTTTGGTTTTAAATACTTGATAGGTCATTGTTCCTTTGAAGTTGTGCAATTTTAGCCCTTATAATATTTGGTCATAATTTCATCCCTGATTAACAGAAGAGAATATAAATGCAGATTTAGAATTCATGTGATCCTTTAAAAGGTCAAATTATGCTACTCAACTTCTAGTCCTTTTACTATGTTACAATTTAGGATTTAGTCCCTATATTATTTCTTAAAAACACCATTTTTAAATCATGACACGTTAACCGTGTTAACTATTTAAACTAACTAATGTTGTTATCAAAGTAAAAGATCAAATTAAAGCATAAAAACTGAATTTAAAATTGAAGTATAGTAAAAGAACCAAAACCATAATTTGACCCTATGAAATACAGTTTGACATGCATCTCTCTTTCTTTCTTTTATTTATTTTTTGATTGTTAATTTGCTTCCATTAAAGCAAAGAGTGATGGGCTGCTAGAATTCATCCCAAATGACCGATGGGGTAAGGGATCAATATTTCATCGTTGATGACTCGATCTACAAGGACTAGGCTCAGGAGCCCAAACCGAATCCATGCATATATATATTTCTTTTTATAAAAGAATTTATTTATAGTTTCAAAAAAAATCTATTTATATATATTTTTATAAGCACTTGTATTCACAACGCATTATAGCATTATTCTGCTAATTTATTTGCTCCATTCACATTATGATTTGAACCTTAGATTTTGCTTAAGAGATTTAACACATAAGTCCGTTAGATCAATTAATTGTTAGTAGAATCAATTTATATTTAAGAGTTATTATTTCATGCATTTATAGTTAAATCCCCCTGCAAACATGCTTAATTTCACTATACAAATTAAAATCTAAATTTTTAACCCAAAATTCTAAACTTTAACCCTTAAACCCTAAACACTAAATTCTAAACCATAAATTCTAAATTCTACAATATAACCCCCTAAGCTAACTCTTTAAACCCTAATTTAGACCCCTCCTGAAAAAACTTTCAGTACATCAAATATTTTCTCTATATTTAATCACGTATATGAGTAACTTTTATTGTCCCCTAGAATCATGCTTTTAAGCCCAAGGATCCTTCTTTAGGCCCTAGCTTGCAAGTTGCATCGAATGAAGGGCAAACTAAAATCTTCAATTTTGACACAATGCCAAGGCAGGTGGCAAGAGTTGGTGAATTTGGATTAGGAGAAGGAGTAGATGGCTCAGGTGTTTCAACCAAGATTCTCACATGCAACTGTTCCATCGGCCTGCTCGTAGAAAACAAATCAAAGCTCTTCGGTCTCCATATCCACCTTCCAACAATGGACATATTCTTCGGCCGCCTGCCTTTCGCTATATCACACGTACGTAAACAAATGCACAAGTTCATCTATGGGTTATTATGATCCATTCCTAGTATACAGATCAAACTTGCATTGCAGGGACCAAAGCTTTACGCTCAGAGCTCGGGTTCATCAAGATTTGAGGTCTACGTGGGAACAAGGAATAAACCAATGTACGGTGCTGGGAGGAGCATGCAGGACTTGCTAGAGTCGGGAATGGGGTTGCCGCTACTGATTCGTCTGAAGCTGAGATCGGATTATCGAGTTGTATGGAACCTTATCAAGCCTAGGTTCCATCACCAAGCTGAGTGTTTATTACTACTCGACAACAGATACGACGAGAAACACCATACCCAAAAATATAACAGCACCTGCACTATCACTTCATAGAACCACGCCTGCCCTGCCGCCCCAGCTGCAGCTTGAATGAAACGCAAGAAAATCAGCATTTCAACCCTTTTTCTTTTCCATTTCCAGGGTTTGATTTTGGTTATTAGAACTAAAAGCTAAGCATTCTATCAACTAGTTGTGTATTGACACACTGTTGAATCTTTTGTTATAAAAAAATATAATACACTAATAGTGCTAAGAATACCTTACTATTTATGCTCTTGTGTCGGCACATAACCGGTGTAAACTTTTTATATATATACAAAATTGTACGATATCAAACTGCTACACAACAGTAATTGAAATGTATTGTTTTTATTTTAACAATGACGTGTATTTCCTCGAAAAGGAACAATAAACAATGATGTATGTTCTGATGTATCATTTTGAAATTATCAATATTTATAAATTTCTTCTAAGATAATATAGTCTAATTTTTTGTTCTTTAATAATAAATATTGTATTATGTATCTACATACATTCAAATAATACATATATTGCACATAAATGTGATTGCATACAGGAATAAAGTTAGAATTGAAGATTAAGGGTAAAATATAAATGTTGATTGAGAAAGGGAGACAAATTCATAGTTAATTTATTTTTTAAAAGTTCATATAAATCAAAAGTTAAAAAAAATGGCGCATAGGGCAAGAGCCCTTCCTAAACTACACATGGGTGCGTCCCTAATTGTAAAAGACTCCATTATGAGCTGTTAACATTTCAAACTAAAATTAATGTGTTCTATCTTAAATTTTAGGGAGTCTGTGGTACAACAATTTAATTTAAGGCTTGAAAATGACATAATCAAAAAGTTAAAAAATACGGAACCTAAAATGTTACTACACAACAGAAATATTATTAAATGTATAACATTTTAGATTTGTGGCTTTTGAACAAGTTTCAAAACTTGATTTTTGGTTTCATGACAAGTTTCGAAACTTGTCGTGAAAGCAAGAACCTAAAATGTTATAAAAAAGTATAACATTTCAGTTGTGTGATAACATTTTAGGTTCCATATTTTTTAACATTTTGGTTGTGTCTTTTTTAACCTTAAATTAAAGCGTCGCACCCTAGACTCACTCTAAATCCTTTAATCGATCAAAACTATTAAATTTAGTCGGTTTTCGGCGGCGAAAATTTGAGGTTAAACTATTAATTTTTTCCATCTTTTTACATTCTTTATTTCACCTTTTCTTTTCAATTTTCTCTCTTTCTCATTTTTTATATATAATTTTAGGCTTAACGTCAAAATAAGTGTCGAAATTATCTCGTTTTTTCTTTTAGATGTCTAATTTTTTTTTACTCTTTTTAGGTGCTTAAACTATCATTTTTACTCTTTTTAAGGTCATACTGAGGCACATACTTTGACAAAAAATAATTATTTAGGCACCCATATTTTGACCAAAAAATGATAGTTTAGGCATTTAAAAAGTGCAAAAAAAAAGTTAAGGCACCTAAAAGGGAAAAGCAAGATAGCTTGGGCACTTAAAAGAGGCAAAAAAAAATTAGGCCCTTAAAAGAGAAAATGTGATAATTTAGGCACTTGTTCTGGTGTTAAGCCTTTATTTTACATATATGAGTCTTTTTTTAATTTTCTTTTGTTCAAAAAATAATGAACGATTTTTCTATATTGTTAGGATGTTCACGAGCCGTTAATCGTATCAGAACAACTTGTCATTACGGTTAATAAGAGTCTCATTTTGACATTTTAGTAAACCGTTATCGTACCGTTTAAATCGTTTACCGCCTAAACGATTAATCAGTTTATTAAGTGCCATTATTTGGTTAACCTTGAACCGTTTTACAATTAGTATTGTATATAATATATCTACTTATTACTACTAATTTTAATAACTTGAAAAAATTAACCAAAAAATTAAAATAAAATCTTCAGTATTTAAAATAAAAAAGTCTTGAAAGTTTAAAGTGGGTAAAAAGTTTAGGACTAAAATACAATGCAAGTTTAACAAAACACATAGATGAATTAATTCTTCAAAGTTTATGCAACTTTATTAAACTAATTAAAATACAGAGCATCTTCATTAATAATCGGTATATAGCATAAATATAAGGAACATGACAAAATTAATTTTGTGCAATTAATATTTGTCATACTTGATAATGTTGTATATACTTTATTTTATGTGTTGCATATAATTTTTTCATATTAGTAACAATCATTAATCTAGTATTATTATAAAATTAATTTTAATTTTATTATCAATTTTTTATCAATTGTTTAACCAAAAATCGTAACTTTAATCGTCATGTTTAACCGCTAATTTTACTGATACAGTTAGCGTACCGTGTTGACTAAATTTTACTGGAAGGATTACCTACCATTTACTCTAAGTTTTTGGGTTTTTGGTACGATATATCGGTTCAAGTTTTATGAACACTCCTAACTATTGTAGCACATCTCTGTCTTCCCAATATTTGATTCTAAATTTTTTTCATAAGATTTAATTTCCCAACTAGTTTCTTTAAATACTTTTAATAAGTCTCATTTTAATTTTCATATAGGATCTACTTACACATTCTTACACATTTTTTTCAAGTGATAATATATCCTAAATTTTCATAAGATTTAATTTCTTTAAATACTTTTAATAAGTCTCATTTTAATTTTTTTTACAATTTACTATTAAGTCTTACTTTTTTTTGAAAAATTTTAGTGTAGGTTTTTAAAGATTTTAAATGGTCCCCAAAATTGTTTTGCCAAAACCCATCTCTATCGGTGATTGTTTCCCATCTCCATTGGTGATCGTTTGATTAGAGAGAAAATGTGAAAAATATGAGATTAGTAAGAAAATATGAGAAGATCATGTGAAAGCACGTGATCCAATCAAGGTCAAGTATGCATTTAATTTTTATGTTTGAGGTCGTAACATATATGTTAATAATATTTTCAAATCAGGTCTAAGTTAAATTAAAGGGTAAATTACACCAGATACAGCTACACTATTATTCTAATGTTCTTGTCATTTAATTTTAATTTCGAATTTAATAAAAAAAGTTTATTACAAATTATCAAAAGATCCGATTCGTTAGAATCCGTCCCAAGAACATGAATTTTAAGTAAAAATCAAACTTTCGGGAGGTATAGAAAGATGCAGTACTCTATACTTATATCATATTTTGTTCTATTTTTGAATTATATATACATATGCAAGCACTGGAGGAAGATAAAATTCGTTTTATTTTGTCTCGCCAAATTCGAATTTCATTTCACAAAAGGAAAATTTTGCTTTTTATCTTGTCGATAGAGATTTGTAACGCCCTAAATCCGACATCACATTTGGGCCTCAAACCTAATTCAAAACATAAAATTTTTCAACTAGATTTATCCCAAACCATTATCATTTCATAAAATCCAAGCGTGTCATAAAATAGTGTAAATCCAAGGATAGTTTAAACGTTTACATGAGAGCTCCAATTAAAACCAAGTTAAATAAAACATTCGACATGATCAAATGAAACCAAAATAGAGTTACAACCATAATCAAGGGACCTATGAATACATTGCCCGAAAAATCTAAGTACTGTACTACTGATCACATCAATGTGCTGAAGTCCTACTTCGATGGGGCTCATTCGATGCAATGCAACAACTTAAAACCTGTGTATAGAAACAACGATTCCAAACGCTGAGCTCATAAAGCTCAGTGGATACACCTGTACTCCACCATGCTTCATGCAAAGCATAAACATAAGCATGTAGCTAGATGAGATGAAATGGCAGTTAAAAGATATATAGCGCTAACATTAGTCGCCTAAACACATGCTAATATCATCAAATGATCAAGGGGCACACAAGGCCCAAGCATACGATACTAAAACAACACTAGAGTGAGGCTCGAGTCACATAGCATTGGGAACGTACACTCTATGGGTGAGTCTGAGTCACGCAACATTGAAACATACACCATGGGTGATGTCGGGTCACCTAACATCGTAACATACTCCCATACTCGAAATCCCCCCTCGAGTACATACGAATGAGGTTCGGGTTATATAGCATCGGTAACCTCCATTTGATAATTCTCTTACCATGGTGTTGAAACCAGTGGCGGATGCAAGTGCATGGCCCACCCTGAAATTTTTAAACCTCACACATTTGACTTCAATTTTTATGAGTTAGTCACTAGATTTTTTTTAATATTTATAAGTTATGCCCCCTTGAAATTTTGAGATTTCATGTGCGCCTACCCTCAAAAATATTTCTGGATCCGCCATTGGTTACAACACGTTTTAGGTATCCGGATCCCATCAATCAAGTGTCCACAAAACACACCACATCAACACATAACCATATCATCCTATGGTTGCTATCAACATACAAGTCACACAAGACTTTTACCAAGTTCTTAAGTTTTATGCTCAAGTAGAAGGAGATTCTCAGTTTCTTAGTTTTACAACTCATTTTAGGCTATCGGGGGTATGTTGGATCGAACAATATAATTTTCCAGCATTCAGGATGAAAGTCGATATTTTTGAGCAAATTGCCCAGTGGGTACCAGTACAGGTCATCGGGTACCAATACGGTTGCCTTTAGGTACTGGTACGCATAGAGTACCGATAAAAAATTGGCTTACTGGAATTTCCCAAAGCCTTAGGGTACCGATACGGGCCAACCGATACCGATGTCAAGTTGCATGGCGTACCAATACATTTTGAACATTGTATTGGTACCCCTTCGTTGTTCATCCATTGGAACAGTTTTCTTTAAACCCAGAACACTAGGGTATCGGTACCACCTCCTTGCGTACTGATATCGAAGCCTAGAAATAGATTCTAGGCTTGGGAAATCACTCCCCAAGCCCCCAAAACACAACCTTAGACCCTTAAACTCAAGCTTACATCTTATGAAGGTTATTAGAGTGGTTTACTACCGATTTTACAGCTTATTAACAAGAAATCTGACTTTTGCCATTAATGACCACACTCAAGCATTCAAAAACCCACTTAATAAAAAAAAGCATACAAAGCATCATCCTTAGGATGTGCATGAAACCAGAGAGTTGGGAGTGTACTAAAATTCTTTCAAGCACTGGAAAAGAACCTCCTTGTACCAACCTTAAGCCCTTCATTTGCCTTAAACTTTTGAGTGCTCTCCAATCTCCTTAAATACAATCCAAAGTTGTAAAATGAGTTACAAACGTACTAGATAGGAAATGGATGATAAAGGAAGTGTTTAACACCAAGAAACAAGATTTAAACTTACATTCCCGCTCATCCACTCCAACCCTTACCAAAACACATGAAATCCATCATACCACCAAAAACTATGATTCTTACCTTGACGTGTAGATTGTTGAATGATGATTACAACCCTCTCAACAACAAATTCGAGATTTACACTTGATATGATAAAGATTCCACCTTTACTCTTGAGCTCAAAGAAAAAGAAGAAGGAAAAAGATAAAGAGGATTAAGGGGAGACAAGAGTGACCTCACCACTCTTTACAATCTGTAACCAATTAAAGCCTTCCCACTCTTCCTCTTCAAAAGTGGGGAAATTTACCCCTTTACCCATCTATCATCCTCCAAACCCACAGGGCAACCCAAGGGTTCAAGCCCAACACACAAGAAAACTCACAGAGGCTCTTAAAGCTTTAACCTAACACCTAAGCCCACTTGCTCGGCTGAAATGACTTACGGATCTCGAAACCCGAGTCGTTACAACTCTCTCATTCTTAAAGAAAATTTCATCATCAAAATTTACCTAATGGGAACAAATACGGATAAAGCAACTTCATGTCCTTCTCAACTTTCCATGTGGCTTCCTCGACCTCGTGATTCCTCCACAGTATCTTCACTAACGTTACACACTTGTTGGATAGCTCTTTAACTCTGTTTTCCAAAAATCTTTTGGCTCTTCCTTATAGGTCAAGTCGGTGTTGATCTCAATCTCCTCAAGCGGGATAACATGCGAAGGGTCAGAACAACAACATCTTAACATAGACATATGTAACACATTAAAGATAAGTGCCATCTCTGAAGTCAAGGCTAACTGGTAAGCTATGGGCCCAACCTGCTCAAGAATCTCTTATGGTCCAATAAACCTCAAGCTCAACTTGCCCTTCCACCCAAACAGATTACCCTTTTCCACGGTGTTACCTTGAAAAACTGTTGGGAAGCTCGAATGATTAACCGAGATAGCCAAAATAGGGTGAATTGGGTTTTTGCTTTAGTGGATGAAAAGCTAAGTAATAAAAATATTGACACAATGATTTATAATGGTTCTAAATCAATTCTACCTCCATTGCCTTAGCTATTCACACTAAGGAATTTCTACAAATTCACTAATTTGTCTTTCATTTTTTCGGGTTCAAGGAGGTAACCCTTACAACCCTCAAAGCTTATACCCCAAAGCATTGAGAACACTTTCTTATAAAGAGAAAACAAATTTGCAAAATAAGGAAAACCTCTACAGGAAAACTTGTTTGCAATTTAAGCACTCACCCAAATCCTAACATTTGAGCAAATATAACAATTAAGCTCACAAGTGTGTTCTACAAAGAAATGTGACAAAATTGAGCACTAAAACACTTTCTCTATCATTGAATGTTGGTAGTTGGTTTCTTGTTCTTCCATGGATGCTTGGAGGTCCCTTTTAAGTCCTCTAATGAGTTATTGACCATTACTAGCCGTTGGGGACTTTAATTCCAACAATAAATGTAGTATGGTGTAGGGCGTATCGGTACACGAGCTTCAGATAACCATACCTACCTCAAAATAGAAAGAGTCATTAGGTAATTTTACATTGGGTATCAGTACTCGATACATGCATATCAGTACAGACCCATCCATATCGGTATGGTCAAAGCCATACAAATAATCATTTTGGCTACTAGAATTTGGATTTTTGGAGAAATAAAGGGGCATATCGATACGGGTAAAACGAATATCGATACAACTAACTGGGTATCGATACACTAACAAGTGTATCAGTACACATGACCTATTTTTGACACTTTGGCTGTATAAAATCATTTTAAACACGTCAAAAACCCTTTGAAAACCTTTCAAACATATTTTTCAAGTTGATGGACTTTTGAAATATTTTTGCAATTAGTTTAAGTCCAAAACCTTTTTTCATTTAAGTTATATCAAAAATCAAATATCTCAACAATCCCCCCTTTTTGATATAACGAAACTACTTGAAAATTGTTTTTGTTAAAGCTCCCCCTCTGAATTTTTTATTTATTTAAAGAGTATTTTTAGAAAATATTTAAAGCTCCCCATTTCTCTTTTTAAATTGAAATTTTCAAACCTATATCTCCCCCTTTTTGTTATATCAAAAATAATTTCAAAACTAAGTTTGAAATCACATTAAGTCCAAAACACCAAGTGTTGAAAGGTTGAAAGCAATCGTTGGAAAAATTTTGTACCAATTGATGAGAAATATCAATTGTTGGTGTAAAATAATAATGGAGGAAAGAGACCAGAAAAAATTTTACATGAAAGAATTTTAAAAATTGGCTTCCCTTTAATCAAGCATCAAAAAAGTTGTTAGTCCAACAATTCAAGAGAAATAAATTGAATTTCAAATAAATAAACCAAATATGTAACACCCTTACCAGTATTTAATATCCAATACTAGTTAGATTGTCACATAATGAATTGCTAACAATCCATAAAAGTCATTTATTTAAAAATCACCATTAATCCATTTGTCTATTTATCGTGTAAGATCAGTTTTCAAAATTTTAATCGACCAAGATAATTCTAATTTCAGACAGCAACTTAGCAATTCATATTTATGAGCTAAAAGCAATATAACTACCTAAAAACTGCCTATATTAAAAATCTAATTGATTACTCTATTAATTTTTTTTTTCTAATAGTTACCCGATTTTTATACTAGTAATTCATCTAACCATTTTCAATTTTAATATAACTACTCACCCTTCATTATTAACATAAACTAGATTATAAGTTATTACAGACCATATTTAATCTAGTTTAAAACCAACTAATATTAACATATACATGCCATCTAGTAATATTAAAATACATCAAAAGATGTTATTACTGATACCGTAATTATACTTCTTGCTAGTAGGATGCCAACTGCTCCTTACTCCGAATTCTACTTTTTACCTACACATGAAAATCATCACACACTAAGTATACACTTAGTGAGACAATAATAAAATCCAGTGCAATACCACATGCTTACAAATATAAAGATGTAACAATATTCATGCATCATGATCACTAGATATATATTACCATCATGTTAATCGCATATTAACATAATATAAACCGAATATAAAATTTCTTACCAATATACTTGGCATTTTTTCCAAAAGCTCAAAATCTTATCCACATGTTTATCTTTTATTAACCAATAAACCATAGCCCAAATATAAGCCTATGAGGACCCTGGGTACACGAGTCAAATATGTATCGAAGTGCTAATACACATAAGGTCGTGCCACCATAATACACATAAGGTCGTGAACTATAGTGTTAAACCGATTATGCAACGTGCTGCTAGACTCTATGGCATGCCAACCATACCATGTCTCTCAATGACATACTTGAGCATATATTCTATATTTATTTCATCCATGGCAATGAATATCAATATAATTTAACATTGGGCATTTCATTCCTGAAATAACATTCATAATATAATATCATATATATAACTAGCGATCCATGTATTTATATTCAACTTTTGACATATTAAGAACATGTCAAATATATGATTAAAGACGTAAATATCATGCCAATATAAACAAGGTAGACTCATCGCAAGCCTTTATAATAATGTATAAAACATCCATGTATCATGTTATGTATGCATTACATTCACCTTGACACTTTATATAAGTCAAAATTTAAATCCCCACTAAGCTTTAATTTTGATCATTTTCCTTCCTTCAGTGGTTAGCTTGATCCCGGTTTTGATCATGATCTATACGTGCATCATTTACAACACATGTATATTTTAAAAATACATGTTTGTATCATACTAACATAGGAACATAATAGGAAAAGAAATTCCTATAAATTCTTTCGATGTTTATTCGATGCTAAATCCATTTCATACGATTCATATCAATCTTAACACTTCAAAATTCCCTTAATATCCAAATCGAAGAATAATTCATAATTCATTCCAACAATTATTCAAATATTATATCTTAATTTATTCAATTTCCACTTTAAACCTTTTATTTCTACAATATACAATTGAGTCCCCTAACCTTTACAAACTTCCAATTTGATCCAAACAACATTCTAGAGCTTGTAAAATCATCCATTCATTATGTCTAACCTTAATAAAATTTTTCCAAAATTTTCCCCTAATTATTTCACCATGGCCGAATATGATAAGTCACTTTAGTTTGATCCTCAACTTGATTCAAGCATTAATTCAACTTTAAAACATCATTTCTAAGCATTATCAATCATTCCCATATCAAAATCCAACATCCTTTTCATCCACTAAATTCAAGAACTCATGATTCAAGCATGGAAAACATGAACAATTAATACCAAATGATAGAGAATTTCATGTAGGACAATTTCATGTTTCATGCTTTCATCCAAATTCCAATTAAATTGACTTGAAAAATCAAAAAGAAAATGTTTCATACCTTAGAAAGTGTTCTCAGCAAGATTGAGGAATTTGAAGAAAAGTCTTGAGATTTCCTTTTGTTTTAGTTTAGGCCATTTGTCATTTATTTATAGAAAATTCAAATAAAAATATCTTTTATGACAAAATGACAATTTTGCCCTTATAATCCAATGCCTCTCATCTTGCCACATGTCAATTTATTCATCCAAGGGTCAAAAATAAACCAACAAGTTAGTGATTACCAACTTTACTCTTGTAATTTTCCAAAACTACAAACTTGCCATTTTCATCTAACAACTCATATTTAACATGGAAAATCTACTTTAATCCAATGGTCTATGTTAAATCCTTCCAAATTAAGGTATGGAAAAGATATTATTAACCTTTCCTCATAATCTAACCAAATATCTCAAATATTCGATTCGATCCAGTTATCCAAATTTTTCTAAAACTTAACTCTTTATAGCTTTTAACACAAATTCAACACAAAAAATCTGGGTAACACGAAAACATCATTCTTAGGGGTAAACTATTCATTTACAGGACTAAAATACAAAATTTTTGAAAATTACAATTTAATCCCTAAACTTTTCCTAAGTTTATACTTTAGCCACCAAACTTTCTTTTTATTCATTTTGGTCACTAGCCAAAATTTTGTGATATTACAATTCTCCCCCTTAAGAAAATTCATCCTTGAATTTTCTTTACGTACTTGGTTATGGATACTGCTCTTTCATTGCTTCCTCCGTTTCTCAAGTAGCTTTTTTCACTTTGTGGTTTCTCCAAAGGATTTTAACTAGAGGAATCTTTTTGTTCCTTAATTGCTTTTCTCCTTGAGCTAAGATTTTTACTAGTTTCTCATCGTATGTCAAATCTGGTTGAATTTCAATTTCTTCTGGTGTAATGATACGTGGAGGATCTGATCAATATTTTTGAAGCATGGACACATTAAACACATCATGGACCTTACTCATTTCCGGTGGTAATGCTAGTTGATATGCCATTGGACCAACCCTTTTCAAAATTTCATAAGGACCAATAAATCTTGGACTAAGTTTTCATTTTCTTCTTGTCGCAACCCTTTTTTCACGGCTCGACGGTTTTTAAGAAAAAAACGATGAAAACAACAATCCTTTAAAAGGTGTGATTGGATCACCTAAAAATGGGTTATTTTAACAAAACATTTTATATTATTAAAACAACGATTTTGGTATGTGAAAACAAAAAACGAGTTCGGGAGTCAGTTACACATGGGGAAGGGTTAGCACCCCCACAGCGTCCAAAAATTGGTACCTAGCCGATTACGAAATGTTTTGATGTCAAAATTTACAAGTTCATGTAAAATTTAAATTATAGTCCATTTATAAATTTGATTCTATTTTAACGGCCTTAACATCGGAGAATGAATTCTAATCACTGCCAACACTCCTGGTGCTAACCCGTCATTTTTGTTTGATGAGACACCGCATTAATTAGGTTTAGCTTTTTAATCGAACAGATAAAGAAACAATTAGTTGGTTGAAGCTTTTATTATTCTATGTTAGTGATTAACCCTAAGAATTGTCTAAGTGATACTTATTGGGGTTCAAATGTAATTAAGTGTGTTTTATTAAGTTTAGAGTAAAGAAGAGTTTTTTTTTCTAGCTCTAACTAGGACAATTAAGAACCTAGTCCTAAGGATTTTACCTAAACTAAAAGTTAATTAAAAGTTGAAATAAATCACAATGAAAGATAAATGATACAATTAAATACATGCGGGAAATAAATTAAAGGGTCTAATTAACAATAAATAAATAATGTAAATAAATAGCATAAATAATAAAGTGCCCAATCAAATCTTCCAAATCCATAAATGTTTAAAGTTTTTGGATCAAACCCTTTTTTACCAAGAACACTGCCATTTTCTTCTCTTAAAAGATTACTTGGATCTTCACTAACATAGAATCATTTCCCCAAACATGTTTTTAAGATTGAACTCCCAAAATCCCGAGAACACTTCTTTTATCTTTTTCTTTTGAAAACAAAACAAAAAACGTAAATTATATAAAAGAAATAGAAAATTAAACAATATACCTCAACAAAGGCTTCAAACTTTTATTGCTCAGAATCTCAAAATACAACTGTTTCTTATATGCTTCTATGGGTGTGGTAAATAGGGTGAGTGGCTGTAAGAAGATGAGCTATGAGTGAGTGAATCTGTGAATATTACAATGGAATAAAGCCTATTTATAGGCTTCAAAAACCCTAAAAACTTAAAAATTCTAAAGCATATTCCCTTTTTATGCTTGGTATACATGGAAAGAAATCAGACCACATTCAATACAATCCTAAAAAAATAGGGAAATATCTAAGCCTGATTTTAATCACAAATAATCAATAAATCCGTTAAAAAATTGTATTAAGATCAAAATCCCGTATTAAACCCGTATATGATTTTCTGCACACGTCGTCTTCAGTAAAACGAGCATATCTTGATCTTCTAATGTACGATTGAGGCGTTTCAAGATGCGTTGGAATGATAAATGAAAGACGATCAATACTTAAGAAGACATATTGGCCTGAAAATGCTTGGATCCTATCAGAAATTTGCCATAAGCCCGTAGTGAGAAATCCTTGACTTTCCATGTTTGTTATGATTATGCTCGATTCGTTGCCTTACTTGAATGATTTACATTTCCCTTTAACTTTGGTCTGATATGTAATGATTTGGGATTTGTTTCCCCTTTTTCCATATTTGATGCAATCTCTTCCCTTGATTTTTTATGTCAGGCTAAAAATTAGTGACAACAGATGCCCCTATTTGCTTAGTCCTGTGAAATATGGGTAGATCAAAGAACAAAAGGCACTTATTTTAGCCAGTCACACTGCAAAATTGGTTGATGGACATCAAATTTTGGTTCCAATCTCCTCGTGCCTGAATGGATAGCAATTACTGAAAATAAGGGTTCGATTATCCTTGCGCCCGAATAGATTGGCATTGTGCTAAAAAAAATAAAGGTTCCATTCTCCTAATGCTCAAATGGATAAGCGGGTTCTATTCTCCTCATGCTCGAATAAATAAGCAGGTGCTGAAGAATAAAAGGTTCCATTCTCTTCATGCTCAAATGGATAAGCGGGTTCTATTCTCCTTAAAACTGAATAAATAGCCAAGTTTTATTCTTCTCATGCCTGAATAGATAGGCAAGTTCTATTCTCCTTATGCACGAATAGATAAGTGGGTCCTATTCTCCTTATGCCCGAACGAATAGGCAAGTTCTATTCTCATCATGCTCAAATAGATAACTGAGTTCCATTATCCTTATGCCCGAACGGATAGGCAGGTTCTATTCTCCTCATGCTCGAATAGATAAGCAGGTTCCATTCTCCATATGCCTGAATGGATAGGCAAGTTCTATTCTCCTCATGCTCAAATAGGTAAGCAGGTTCCATTCTCCATATGCCTGAACGGATAGGCGTGTCCCAATCTCTTTACGCCTGAAAGGATAGGCGGGTTCCAATCACCTTACGCCTAAAAGGGTATGCGGGTTCTATTCTCCTCATGCCTGAATAGATAGGCAGGTTCTATTCTCCTCGTGCTCGAATAGATAAGCGAGCTCTATTCTCCTCATGCTCGAATAGATAAGCGGGTTCCATTCTCCTTATGCCCGAACAGATAGACAAGTTCTATTCTCCTCGTGCTCGAATAGATAAGCAAGTTCCATTCTTCACTTGCCTGAACGGATAGGCGAGTTCCAATCTCCTTAGGCCTGAAATGATAGGCGGGTTCCAATCTCCTTACACCTAAAAGGATAGACAGTTCTACACTTGTCAAAATTAAACAAATGCTATGATTATGATGAGCATGCTCCTAGGGATGCCTAATATATGAATGCATGTCTTTTTCTCTTTCATTTTCTTTTTCTCTTTTTATTTTTTGGTTTTTTAGTTGGGGTTTTTCCTCTTTGCTTCTTTGCATGTTTGCTTGCTTAGCTCAGATAGACAACCATGCTCTTCCGTGTAATATTCCAAACTTAGAAGCATGATTGAATGAATTAGAAACTTTTAATGGATCAAATGATTGATTTATTGATTAAAGAAGTATTAGGGCCAAATTGAAATGAGGCTTAATTAAGTGGCCATTATAGAAGGACCACTTTGTATAGGAATCAAAAGTTTGGGTTTGCATGCCGATTTTAAATAGATTGATGGACATGATTGGTGTCCTAAGGAGGGAAAATGAATTGGCATCATCATCTTCCTCCTTCTTTGTTTGAACCGAAACACATAAGATTAAAGAGGGAGAGAGCTTAAATCGATAGTTAAGGAGAATTCTTTGGTGATTGGATAGAATCCTAGTGTTTTGATTTTTAATCAAGCTTAAAGGTATGAATTTATTCTTCATTTCTTTCTTGCATGAATGATTAAGTTAGTTAAATGAGGAATCGGATGAATTGATGAAATTTGGATGAATCCTATGTTAGAACTTTAAATTCTATTTTGATAATTGATAGTTGAGCTTGCTATGATAATTGAAATGTTTAAACTCAAATCATATCGAATGCTAGTCATGAAATCCTTGAATACAATGTGTGTTGCGATCTGAGAAGGAAATAGAGAGCTACGGTGATTATGTATCAAGAGAGCTTAAATCGTTTGGTTGATAAAATTGAAAATATAGATTGAGCGTGCTTTCGTAAGCTTTTGATCTTGATTACTCTAATGGAAATAGATTAGATTAAGTTTGGTATCTTAATTTTGTTAAATTGGATCGGATAATGTATCAAAACAGGGGGTAGTTCTGTTTCGGTATAACAATCTAGACTACTTCTATAAAATGTGATTTCTACGAGGGAATTGTTAGCTAAAAAGGGGAAAATTCTAATGTGGTAACTAAAGGACCAATTGATACGTTTCAGATATAATTCATATAGGTAAAACTGCCCAGATTAAAGACAAGAATGTTCAATACTGTTTTGTAAAATTAGTAAACAAAATCGTTAGGGGGTGGAAGGTTTAAGTGATCAAGTGACAATAGATAAGGAATTGAATTATGTGAATTGAGTATAATTGATATTTGACATTGTTTTAGCTTAATGAAGTTTATGGCTATTGAATTCTGCCATGTTCGAAATTATAAAGAATTAAATTGGAATATCAATTGTAATGAATGTACACATATGGCCCATGAACTGCCGAATACAGGAAATTAATAACAACCATGAAAAATGTTATAAAGTGTGAGCCAATGTTAACTTACCATGATTAATTTGGTACATGTATTGTTCTATGATAGACCGAGAGGGCATTGAAGAAAAGGGGACTAGTATAGATCGAAACACTGAAAGACAAAAGAGGATTATCATCCGGGATCAACAATAGCTTGGAAAAAACCTGTGAGTGTGGTTTTAAAGACTCAAAATAGGGATAGCAACCTTTCAGAGCATATTCTTTACTTGTTATATTTAAAGAGTAACATTGTGTGTGGAAATTATGCTTGTGGCTATGTTGCTTGGAGGACAAGGTAAGTATTCCTTATGGGATGCTTGTAGTATATTGACTGATTGATTGAAATGCATGTCTACTTTCGAATGATTAGTCTAATGTGAATGCTTGTTTGATCGAATCATTAATGGTATGCCATGTGAAAAACTTGAAGAAGAAAACAAATAAACTATGTACTATATAAGCCTTTATGTGAACTATGAAAGTATAATGATTCTTGAAAGAAATCAAGCATGTATGAATGAATGATTCGTCCATGGGCCAATGATGTTATTGATCTGGGATAATGATCTCAAAATGTATGCAAAAGATCCCAATTAGGAAAGAAATAATGGCACTTTAATGTGCAATGTGTAAGAAGCTATGCTCACAATGATTAAAGAACAAAAATTAAAGTAGGCCATGGTTTCGAGTCAGTCGTAGATATAGTTGGCATGCCATAGAGTCCATAGAGCTCAGAGTCGGGGTGGAATATGGTCTGGGACAGTAGTCCCTAATGGGCGACAAATGGAGGGATGTATTTTGGTCACTTGGCGACAATAGGAGGGATTGACCGGTACCTTGAGTACCTAATATTTTATGGGCGACAGTTGGTTAGGGACTCATATATCTAGACTGGGTTATTGAATCTCAAGGCTATGTTATATATGTGCTCTCAACTAAAAGAATTGACATGGTTTAAGATTTGATTTATTTATGTGGTAGCGAAATGTCAAATTGATGAATTCGTACCTTATTAAAGGAATAGAAAAGTTAACTCTATACTATGAATGGTTTGCCTAACTCAAATGTTTGGAAATATATGCCAATTCAATTGTTTATCGTGTAAATGAAAATGGAGGATAGTATCCACTCGTTCTGTTGCTTTTCCTTAATGCTTCAAGTTTAATTTGTGCTTAAACTCATAATTGTAGTGATAGAGACTTTATAGTTAGTCATCTCAATGAATGTTTAAAGCCCACTCTCTAAGCTATTGCTTAACAATTTACTTATACTACATTTTCAGGGTAAATCTTTTGGTAACCATCTTTGCAAGGAGCTTGATCAAGATACTACTTTGCTAAGAGTATGATTTGTTTTTATTTAGGAACTCCTAGGATGGTGGCACTATAATGATTGTATATGAACATATATAAATACTGTTGTTACGGTAGTAACTTGGTTTGTAATAACTAATGGTGTTACGGTTTCTCAGTCTACTATGTGGTGTTGATAAGTGCATGCAGAAGTAGGTTGATGATAATCTTCTCTTAGGAATATGGTTGGATACGTGTTTTCCTTGTAGAGAATAGTTGCATATATTTGAAATAAATGCCTTGTTAGGTAAATGGTGAAATTAGGCAAATTTCTTTCTTTCTAGATCACATTCCATTTAAGGCTTCTTTAGATAACCTCATTGTTGTTGTTGTCTTACGCTTGGGTTGAATAATTCATTCAGTATATGTTAACATGGAAAAACTATATTTCTAAAGATCATAATTGGAAATATTGATTGGGAAGAAATGAACAACTTGAATAGTAAGTATCTACATGATTTAGGAAGCATGACCCCCTTTTCGATCTTATGGCTTGATATCTATCGAATCCTTATTGAGTTTCAAGAATGGTCTTTGTGTACTCAAAATTTTTCATGATTATTATTTCTAGGAAAGACCGATGTTTCTCTTTAATATCCTTGAATTGGCTTTCTCTTCTAGGCCCTTTTTAGGATGTTACAATTGGTAATCAGAGCTAAGGTTACATGATCCTAATACTAAGTTGTAGTATTGTATTGTATTGCATTGATTGATTGTTTTAGTGCCGCCTAGGAGTTAGTCTGTTGTGACTTATATCTGATCAAGTTCTTTCTCTTCTTATATTAGAATGTCTGAAACAAGGTTGGGAAAGGATAATGAAAGCCCAATTGGCTGCTCCAATGATGGAGGAAGCGTGAGGATGAATCAAGATCCTCCAAAAGTTGCTGAGCCTCAACATGTTCAGCAAGAACCTCATGCTATTCATCCCGTTCAACAGGAATGTTTCTCCAGTCTAAAAGAAATGTTTGACCAAATGATCGTCTCAACGAGACAAAATCCTCCAACTCATCTTAATCCTCCGGTAGTAGTATCGTCAAGAGCTCTAATCGACAAGTTAGCTCAACATCGAGCTTACACTTTTACTGGAGCTAATGAAGAAAGACCTGAAGAAGCTGAGTTTTGGTTAGAGTCTACAGTAAGGATTTTGACTAAACAATTACAATGTTCGGATGAACAGAAGTTGGAGTGTGCAGTAGCTCTTTTAGCTGAAGAAGCACTTAGCTGGTGGGAGACTACAATTCTTGTTGCTCCAGCGGAAGAAGTTACTTGGGAGTTTATTTCTCAAGGAGTTTAAAAAGAAGTATATTAGTGACCAATACCTTGCTGAACGTAAGAAGCGATTTTTATATTTGAAGCAAGGAGGTAAACCAATTGAGCAATACGTTAGTGAGTTTTGCAAGTATGGATCAGAATTCATTAAGAAATAAAAAGACAAATGCTGAATATTCATCGATGGGCTCAATGATGAATTAAGTCCGATGTTTACTGCTCTCAGGATTATTGACTTCCAAGATTTGGTAAACTGAGTGATAGCTACAGAAGCTAAAATGAAGACTTCAGAGAAGAAGACAGGGAATTCATATAAGAGTGATAAAAGGCATCGGATGACCATTAGCCATATTGGCATAATAAGAAGAAAAAGCATTCTGCAGGGAATTCTTCCAATTTCAGTAATTCTTCAAAGGGAAATTTTATTCCCAAACCTCAATCTTTGGGTAAGGTTGCGGCACCAACTGCATCTATCAATAGCATTAGAAATAAAGAGAGAGAATTTCAAGTCTCGGCCTGCAACATATGTAGAAAGCAATCCAACGCTTGTTATATGTGTGGGGAGACTACACACTTTATCAAAGATTGTCCCCAAAATCTCAACAAGTTGCCTTCTCATGTATCAAGGGGATCAAATCCGAATCCTTCTCCTAGAGGAAAAGGGCCAAAATAATCCCACTCAGGAAGCTATGGAAAGACCAAGGGCCAAGGATCTAATGCTACCTATCAAGAATCCTGAGCACCTGCTAAAGTCTATCATATTCGAGGACGTGAAGAAGAAGAGTCACCTGACGTAATTGCAGGTACAATACTTTTGGATTCATATCATGCTTATGCTCTTTTTGATTAGGGTTCAACTCATTCATTTATAAGTACTTTCCTTATTGCAAATCTTGACCTAAAGATAGAACCTTTAATTGGTGAACTCATAGCTACCAATCCGCTTGGAGATAAAGTAACCATAAATCAAATTTGTAAGGGTTGTCCTTTATTTATTTAGAACATACCATTCCCTGCTGACCTTTTGGTACTACCCTTTTCTAACTTTGATCTTATTCTGGGGCTTGATTGGTTGGGTAAACATAGGGCTTGGTTAGATTGTACTAAAAAGAGATTATATCTTCATGGGTTTGGAAAAAATTCTATTGCCTTGCTAAGCAAGGAACCATTCAAACAAGTGACCCTTTTTGCTTTTATATCTCATTTGAATGAATCTAAGGAGTCAATTGAATCAATTTTAATTGTATCCAAATTTCTTGATGTTTTTCCTGAGAAATTGTCGGGTTTACCCCTTACAAGAGAAGTGGAATTTGGAATCGACGTTCAACCAGGATTGACACCAGTCTCCATTGCACCCTATCGTATGGTTCTAATTGAACTTAGAGAAATCAAAGTTAAAATACAAGAACTACAAGGCAAGGGCTTCATTAGACCAAGCTCTTTACCTTGGGGAGCTCCAGTTTTATTTGTGAAGAAGAAAGATGGTTCTATGAGGCTTTGTATTGATTATAGACAATTGAACCAACTCACCATTAAGAACAAATATCCTTTGATGAGGATTGAAGATTTGTTAGATCAATTAAAAGGTGCCATAGTGTTCTCAAAAATTGATTTACTTTCGGGATATTATCAGATGAAAGTGAAGGAAACCGATGTACCAAAAACTGCTTTTTGAACCCGTTATGGCCATTATGAATTTTTGGTAATGCCTTTCGATTTAACAAATGCTCCTACAGCCTTTATGGACCTCATGAATCAAGTTTTCAAACCTTATTTAGACAAGTTTGTTGTGGTTTATATAGATGATATACTTGTATATTCGAAGAATAGAGAAGAATATTTAAATCATCTAAGAATTGTTTTGAAAACTCTTCGAGATAAGCAGTTATATGCCAAGTTTAACAAATGTGAGTTCTGGCTTTCAGAAGTAACTTTTGTAGGCCATGTAATTTCGGCAGATGGTATAAAAGTTGACCTGAAGAAAATTCAGTACATTGTGGATTGGAAGCCACCGAAGAACATTGGAGAAATTAGGAGTTTTCTCGGGTTAGCAGGATATTACAGAAGATTTTTCAAAGGCTTCTCGATTATGGCTGCTCCTCTAACTCAACTTCTTAGGAAGGATATACCTTTCGAATGGTCTGAAGATCAACAACGGAGCTTCAATCAACTAAAGCAGATTCTTACTCAAGCTTCTGTTTTGATTCAACCTGAACCGGGGGAAGACTTTATAGTCTTTAGTGATGCATCTCACCTCGGTTTAGGGTGTGTCCTAATGCAAGATGACAATTTGATTGCCTATGCTTCTCAACAATTAAAGCCACATGAATTGAATTATCCAACATATGACTTGGAATTGGCTGTAGTTGTTTTTGCTTTGAAAATCTAGAGACATTACTTGTACGGGGAAATATGTCATCTTTTCACAGATCATAAAAGTCTAAAATACCTTTTCACTCAGAAAGACTTGAAATTAAGGCAAAGAAGATGGATGGAATTAATCAAGGATTATGACTTGGTTATCTATTACCATCCGGGGAAAGCGAACGTTGTGGCTGATGCACTCAGTCAAAAACGTTCTTCTGGTAAGATCTTAAAACTTAAAACATGTTGTATCAAGCCTTTGTGTATTCGAGCCCTTCAAGCTTGGTGTCTAAAATAATTCATTGTTTTTGTAGCACCTCCTACAATTAATGCTCATTTCAGGCTACGAATAAATCAAAGACAACTAGCTGAACTTCGGATTCAATCTGAATTCAATTTGAGAATTAAGAATCTCCAACAAGTTGATTCCGAGTTACAAAAGATTGTCAATAAGCTTGACTCTTCCAAAAATTCTGATTTTGATCTTAGACTGAATGGTCGCATTTACTTTAGAAACTGAATATGTGTGCCTAATGATAAAACTTTAAAGAAGAAAATGCTTCAGGAAGCCCATAATAGTCCTTTTTTGATTCATCCTGGCTCTGTTAAGATGTACAAGGATTTAAGAGAAGTTTACTGGTGGCCAAAAATGAAATCTGACATCACTGAATACGTTTCCAAATGCTTGAGTTGTCAAAGAATCAAAGTTGAACACCAAGTTCCTTCGGGGTTACTTCAGCCTTTGGAAGCACCCCAATGGAAGTGGGAATGTATAACTATGGATTTTGTAACTGGGCTACCTTTGTCACCAAGAAAGAATTATGTTGTATGGGTGATAGTAGATAGATTTTCTAAATCAACCTATTCATTACTATTCGAATGGATATGAACCTGGAGGTTTTAGCTAATCTCTACATCAAAGAAATAATTCATCTCTACGGTGTTCCTATCTCCATTGTTTCAGATCGGGAAGGCTTTAGGAACCAAAACCAATCTCAGTACTGCTTTCCATCCTCAATCTGGTGGACAATCTGAAAGAGTAATTCAAGTGCTTGAAGATATGCTTAGGGCATGTGTGGTTAATCTCGGGAAGAATTAGGAAAAATCTCTATCATTGGCCGAATTTACCTACAATAATAGTTATCAAACCTCAATTAAAATGGCACCTTTCGAAGCCTTATATGGGAGAAAATGTAGAACTCCTTTATGCTGGTCCGAACTAGGTGAAAACAAGGTCTTAGGACCTGAAATGCTTTGGGAAACTAAAGATCAAGTTCGGATTATACACAATAGATTGAAGGAAGCTTTTGACAAACAAAAAACATATGCGGATTGTAAGAGGAAGGATATTCAACATGAGGTGGGAGATCGAGTGTTCCTGAAGGTATCTCCTTCGAAGAAAATTCTTATATTTGAGAAGAAAGGATAATTAAGTCCCCGTTTCATTAAACCTTTTGAGATTATAGAAAGAGTTGGACCGATTGCTTACAAATTAGCACTTCCCAAAGAATTTGATAGAGTTCACAATGTCTTCCACGTATCAATGTTAAGAAGGTACCGATAAGATTCATCACACGTTCTAGAGCCTGATGAGGTTGAACTTAATCCTGATTTATCATATAATGAAGAACCAGTACAAATTCTGGATTTAGAGGTTAAAAGATTACGCAACAAGATGGTACCCTTAGTTAAGGCACTATGGAGAAATCATAAAATTGAAGAAGCTACGTGGGAGCCTGAAGCAGCTATGCGAGAACAATATCCACATCTTTTTCCTACAGGTAAATTCGGGGACAAATTCTTTGAAGGGGGAGGGAATTGTAATATTCCAAACTTAGAAGCATGATTGAATGAATTAGAAATTTTTAATGGATCAAATGATTGATTTATTGATTAAAGAAGTATTAGGGCCAAATTGAAATGAGGCCTAATTAAGTGGCCATTATAGAATGACCACTTTGTATGGGAATCAAAAGTTTGGGTTTGCATGCCAATTTTAAATAGATTGGTGGACATGATAGGTGTCATAAGGAGGGAAAATAAATTGGCATCATCATCTTCCTCCTTCACTGTTTAAATTGAAACACATAGAATTAGAGAGAGTGAGCTTAAATCGAGAGGTTAAGGAGAATTCTTTGGTGATTGGATTGAACCCTAGCGTTTTGATTTTTAATCAAGCTTAAAGGTATGAATTTATTCTTCATTGCTTTCTAGCATGAATGATTAAGTTAGTTAAATTAGGAATTAGATGAATTGAGGAAATTTGGATGAATCCCATGTTAGAACTTCAAATTCTATTTTGATAATTGATAGTTGAGCTTGCTATGACAATTAAAATGTTTAAACTCAAATTATATCGAATGCTAGTTATGAAATCCTTGAATACAATGTGTTTTGTGATCCGAGAAGGAAATAGAGAGGTACGGTGATTATGTATCAAAAGAGCTTAAATCATTTGGCTGATACAATTGAAAATATAGATTGAGCATGTGTTTGAAAGCTTTTGATCTTGATTACTCTAATGGAAATAGATTAGATTAAGTTTGGTCTCTTAATTTTGTTAAATTGGATTGGATAATGGATAAAAACAGGGGCTATTCTGTTTCGGTATAACAATCTGGATTGCTTCTATAAAATGCGATTTATACGAGGGAATTGTTAGCTAAAAAGGGGAAAATTCTAATGTGGTAACTAAAGGACCAATTGATACGTTCCAGATATAATTCATATAGGTAAAACTACCCAGTTTAAAGACAGTATGTTCAAAACTGTTTTGTGAAATTAGTAAACAAAATTGTTAAGAGGTGGAAGGTTTAAGTGATCAAGTGACAATAGATAAGAAATTGAACTATGTGAATTGAGTATAATTGATATTTGGCATTATTTTAGCTTAATGAAGTTTATGGCTATTGGATTTTTCCCTGTTCGAAATTATAAAGAATTAAATTGGAATATTAATTGTAATGAATGTACACATACGGCCCATGAACTGCCGAATACAGGAAATTACTAACAACCATGAAAAATTTTATAAAGTGTGACCCAATGTAAACCTACCATGATTAATTTGGTACATGTATTGTTCTATGATAGACCGATAGGGCATTGTAGAAATGGGGACTAGAATAGATCGAAACACTGAAAGACAAAAGAGGATTATCATCCAGGATCAACAATAGCTTGGAAACAACCTATGAGTGTGGTTTTAAAGACTCGAAATAGGGATAGCAACCTTTCCGAGCATAGTCTTTACTTGTTATATTTAAAGTGTAACATTGTATGTGCAAATTATGCATGTGGCTAAGTTGCTTGGAGGACAAGGTAAGTGTTCCTTATGGGATGCTTGTAGTATATTGATTGGTTGAAATGCATGTCTACTTTCGAATGATTACTCTAATGTGAATGCTTGTTTGATCGAATTATTAATGGTATGCCATGTGAAAAACTTGAAGAATAAAACAAATGAATTATGTACTGTACAAGCCTTTATGTGAACTATGAAAGTATAATGATTCTTGAAAGAAATCAAGCATGTATGAATGAATGATTCGGCCATGGGCCAATGATGTTATTGACTTGGGATAATGATCTCAAAATGTATGCTAAAGATCCCAATTACGAAAGGAATAATGGCACTTTGATGTGCAATGTGTAAGAAGCTATGCTCAAAATGATTAAATAATAAAAATTAAAGTAAGCCTTGGTTTTGAGTCAGTCGTAGATATAGTTGGAATGCCATAGAGTCCATAGAGCTCAGATTCGGGATGGACTAAGGTCCGTGACAGTGGTCCCTAATGGATGACAGATGAAGGGATGTGTTTTGGTCACTTGACGACAGTAGGAGAGATTGACCGATACCTCGAGTACCTAATGTTTTATGGGTGACAATTGGTTGGGGACTCGTGTATCTAGACTGGGTTATCAAATCTCAAGGCTATGTTATATATATACTCTCAACTAAAAGAATTGATATGCTTTAAGATTTGATTTATCTACGTGGTCGCGAAATGTCAAATTGATGAATTCGTCCCTTATTAAAGAAATAGAAAAGTTGACTCTATACTATGAATGGTTTGCCTAACTCAAATGTTTGGAAATATATGTGATAAGTGTTCAAAAGTACTATTTTTATTACTCTTTTTACTCATATTATTGTTATACTTAGGCTCATATTAGTTGCATAATTAGTCATACATGCATTAATTCATGTTTCTTTCCATCGTTGAGCTTGATTACATAACTTGGTGGTTTTTTGTGGGAAAAAATGATGCTTTGGTGTGTTTTGTGTGTATGTGCAGAATCACTCGCCAAAGCAAGGCTAGAACTAGTTGCCAGGGCAATGCATGAAGGAGATGCCGAGCTAGTTGCCAGGGCAATTTTTGACAAGGAATAAGATGATATGGTAGTCGAAATTGATGACTAGATAAGCCCAAGATGACGTGGAGCAAAGCTAAATCCCAAAGGAGTTTGATTTCCATGAAGAGGTTAAAGAGAAATTAAATCCCAAGAAGATAGGAGAAGTTCTAGAAGGAATTTAAATATAATAAAAAATTATATTCTTTAAAGATAATTTAATTCCAACTTAACTTCCTCCTCAAAAAAGACTTTGACCTAGCCCTATAAATTGGAGGCCATGCCGTCAACTCCAAAGGGAGAGAGATGAGAGAATTTTCGACAAGATTAAAGGCAAGGGAGATTTCGATAAAGCTCCATCCATTCTTCATCTTTTTCTTCTTTGTTCCATTAGGATTATGCTAGGAATTCTTTATCTTGTGTTTCTTCGGAACCTAGCCATGAACTAAATCTATTTGGCTAAGGTTATTGTGTTTTGTGGTTGTGAGAAACAATTGGATTTTGTTTAGGTAATAAGAGTTTGCACTTTTCTATTCAAGGTTTATTCATTCTTGGTTCTTATTCTTGTTTGCGAGTGAATTGGGAGAGGATCTCGTAACTTCATCTATTTATCTAAATCGAGAGAGTTGGATTCAAGAAACGAATTAGTATGATCTTTATTCAATCTATTGATGGTGAATATTAATCCAGCTTAGGAATAAGTTAAGGATTTCAACGGTTAAGAGGAGCGCAAGATTGGTTGTTGTTCACCCTTGATTCACGCAAGGATGTATTATCAAGGCATGCACAAGTAGCTAGAGTTTCAACTTAGGGATAAGAAGAAACCATTGAAGAAAGCTCTGTCGAACCTTGAAGTTGCTGCCCAGATGCCCAAGTAGTTGCCCAGCTAGTCGCCCAGGCAACCATCGATTAGTTGCCAAGGCAACACCGCTGTGCAAGTTGCCACGACAACTGAGTTGCCCTTGCACTCTTTTACCAAGACGATCCAATCGGCTATCATAACTCAACTCACGATAACATGGCCTATTCTCTCTCATTTGATTACATCTTCTTTTACATATTTGCTTTCTAGTTTAGTTATTAGTTAAAACTCCTACAATCTTCTACTTGTGTTTTCTTTTACTTTTTACAGTGCAAGAGATTAGATTCTTGAAGTGGCACCAATCCCTATGGAGACGATATCTTTTATACTATAACTTGCAACGTGTACACTTGCACAATTGCGGAGAACTTATTACGCACAACAAAATGCCAATTCAATTGTTTATCGTGTAAATGAAAATAGAGGATAGTATCCATTCGATCTGTTGCTTGTCCTTAATGCTTCAAGTTTAATTTGTGCTTAAACTCATTATTGTAGTGACAGAGACTTTATAGTTAGTCAACTCAATGAATGTTTAAAGCCCACTCACTAAGCTATTGCTTAAAAATTTACTTATACTACATTTTCAGGGTAAATCTTTTGGTAACCATCTTTGCAAGGAGCTTGATCAAGATACTACTTTGCTAAGAGTATGTTTTGTTTTTATTTAGGAACTCCTAGGATGGTGGCACTATAATGATTGTATATGAACATATATAAATACTGTTGTTATGGTAGTAACTTGGTTTGTAATAACTAATGATGTTACGTTTGCTCAGTCTACTATGTGGTGATGATAGGTGCATGCAGAAATAGGTTGATGATAATCCTATCTTAAGAATATGGTTGGATACGTGTTTGCCTTGTAGAGAATAGTTGCATATATTTGAAATAAATGTCTTGTTAGGTAAATGGTGAAATTAGGCAAATTTACTTCTTTCTAAATCACATTCCATTTAAGGCTTCTTTAGATAACCTCATTGTTGTTGTTGTCTTATGCTTGGGTTGAATAATTCATTCAATATATGTTAACATGGAAAAACTCTAATTCTAAAGATCATAATTGGAAATCTTGATTGGGATGAAATGAACAACTTGAATAGTAAGTATCTACATGCTTTAGGAAGCATGACCCCTTTTTTTGATCTTATGGCTTGAGATCTATCGAACTCCTTTTGAGTTTCAAGAATGGTCTTTGTGTACTCAAAATTTTTCATGATTGTTATCTCTAGGAAAGGCTGATGTTTCTCTTTAATATCCTTGAATTGGCTTTCTCTTCTAGGCCCTTTTTAGGATGTTACATCCAGTTTCATTCTTCGTGTCTCTTTGCTTCATAGAAAACATATGATCTTCATGCATTTGATTCAGATGTTTATCAAAATAATCTATTTTTCCCTTCAGGCATCTCTCAAAATAATATCAAGCACCTTCAGTGCCTCATGAGTTTTTAAATTCTTGCCCCTACAGGGTACCTTGAAGTGCTTGCATATAAATCCTTGCAGCAAAGCTTATTTCTACCTTGAATGTCTTTGAATGATATTGACGTCTTCTTTTTTTCCTCTTGCGCCTATTAATGCCGAGGGCCTTAAATCCTTGTCCAACATAAATTTCCCCAATCGAATGACATGATTTGCTTATCAGGTGTTATTTCAAAGAAAGATGCCTTCTAGACCACGATAATCATTTTTTAAAATAGAATAGGATGCCCCTGATATCAAGTGCATGAGTGTCACTGACTTAATCTTCTAGTGATCAATTTAAGCATAGCTTAACTCTTTTTTGAATGTTGCGGCGATATTTTGAAGTTGTGAAATTTCTCTCAGACCGCTCAGTTCATCCTTATGATTATCGCATTACTTGATACAGCCGAAAACAACTCCTTTTTTGTTCTCATCATTCTTCTCTATTAAAAAATGTTCTCATGCTTCTTAGACTTGCATAACCAACAAAGTGCAAAAATATCTTTCTAAGAATATAATTCTACGAGTGCATGTGTGCGTTTCTAATTGCAACTAGCCACTCTTTTATCAGTTTTTTCTTTTTTCGTCCTCCTTGAGATTTTATTTCATTAATTTGCTTGACTTTGTCAGGATTTGAAAATTGCTCGTAAAGCCAAAGCATTGAGCAAATAGAGCATTGCTATCTTATTAGATACTCGGCCTCACGGTTACAGTGGAGTGCCCTCGAGGTTTTCTTTTTACTAGTCATTTTTACTTATCTCGGGATTTTATATCATTAGATATTTGACTTTGCCAGGATTTGAAGACCACTCATGAAGCCAATGGATAAAATAAGTGGAGCATTGCTTCCTTATTAGATATTCTACATTATAGCTTCAGTGGAATGCTCCCGATATATTCTTTGAGCTACTAGTTGCAATCTATGTGTCTTTATTGGGTATAGAATACTATCATTAGAATTTCAATTTCCAACAACTCTCTTTAGTTAAACTAGCCTAGTTCATGATTCCACATTCATGAATTTCAAAGATTTTCTCATCATCGAACGTCATCAAAAGCGTGGCAATCTTCTTTTTCTTGCTTTGCCGACCTAAGTAGTCTAACAAGCAAATCATACTTCATCACTTTTGCAACAATCAATTGATCTCTACATTAGAATCAATGCCACAACATGCAATTGATATCTTAGGACCTACAAGGGTAAGATGATATATACATATATTCAAGGTTTCATGGTCAAGGACACATCCTTCATTGAAATGAAAAAAAAATCTATTGTCCCGCCATGGATGCCCCTACAGAAAGATCCTTGTTATTTCTAGGCAAACTGGACTTCAATGTAGCTGTGTCCCACTAAGCTTGCATACTCTTGCGGTTTTAGTTCAGCATCCATTGCTTGGGCATCGTACTTATACGAGAATTTTGCTATTTTCAAATTTCCCAAATCTTAACATAATTAATCCTTTTATTTTGTGTGAATGTATGCAATGACATAAAAAGCATAAACCAATGCAAATGAATGAATGCAGGAAAAGGGCCATCGCTTCCATAAAGTATTGCTCTAGAAGAAGCTTTCATTGGATGACAAAGGCCCTTATTACGAAAGGTTAAAGATATATTCTACAAATACATCTCAGCCTGAGCACCTAGTTCCTTTATTTCTTCGATCAGTCTTTGGAGCCTTGGTCCCATTTTCCCTACCATATTCTTAACTACGTCTTCAATTCAGGATGTGATACTTCTGTCGAACTTGTCTCGCTCTTGGAACCTTCTGGCATTGCCCCTAAGCTGAGTAGACCAATAACCATCCCTTCATTAACATCTCCAAAAACCAAGATCTTCATTTTGTAATAATTGCTTGGTTGCACCATCAAAGTGGTCCCATAGCAGTTGTATCTTATGCACGATATTCTGCTTGACACTGGCATGGACATCCTTCGTTGTCCCTATCACATGGTCAACTATCAAACTATCCCATACGCTTGCTGGTTGACCTCAGACCGGTGACGTACATCTGCGTTATCTTCCTCTTTCTTTAGGTACCTTCCATCCATGGTGAAAGCTTTTTCAAATTGAGCAGATGTTTCGAGAACCAACCCTTTTTAGATATGCAATGATGTTACAAGAACGCAAATATGCAAAACAACAACACAAGAGAAAGAAATGATTAGTACTCTTTAAAAAATAGAAATAAAACATAGAGGGTCCAAAACAATTTCATTGTATGAATAATAACTGGGCAGCACATTCCAATACTCCATGACATGTCTCCACAGATTATCCTTACAAAATAATTTTGACCAAATTGTAAACCTATGGTTTTCCACATGGCTCTATTGGGGTGGACTTCTAGATTCACACACAAAAGTTTGTTTCTAGAAAGGTCCTCGAGTTGTCCCCTACTAAGGGTAGCAAGGCCCTTGCTTCTTACCCATTATAGGCTTCAAACGAACCAAGTTTAACTCAGAAGAACCCATTTCCTTTGTCTTCACAAAGGATCAGAATCCTTACGAAAGCATAAGGCCCGTGGGTCCCGAACGTACTTGCTAGGCTCATACGGAGAATCAGTATTCTTACACTAACAAAGCATTTTCCCTCACTTAAATAACTAGGACAAATCTCGGGTGCAGAGCTTCATTAAGCTTTAAATGCGTAAAATGAGATCATATTCATAAATGGACAATTAAGTTGAATTATAAACGAACTTAGCAAATTCTAACAACAAAACAAAATGTAATCAACTTGTGGCTTGACTCTCTTTTTTGTAAAAACAAAAAGTGTCCCCAGTGGAGTCGCCAAGCTATTGCAACTCTTCTTGAGAGTGGCTCGACGTTTTTCGATTTTGAAAAAAAAAGAAAAAAAATCAATGGAGTCACCACCAATCTTTTAAAGGTGTGAATAGATCACCTAAAAACATGTTATTTTAATAAAAATATTTATTTTATTAAAACAACGGTTTAGGTCTGCAAAAATCACCAAAAACAGGTTTAGGAGTCGGTTACGCATATGGAAGAATTAGCACCCCACAACGCCCAAAAATTGGTACCTAGTCGATTACAAAACGTTTTTAATGTCTAAATTTGCAAGTTCATAAAAATTTAACTTATTGTCCATCTATGAATATGAGGTCATCTTAACGGTCTTACCATCCAGAGAATGAACTCTAATCACTGCCAACACTCTTGGTGCTAACTCGTCATCTCTGTTTGATAAGACACCGTATTAATTAGATTTCACTTTTTAATCAGACAAATAAAGAAGCAATTAGTTGGTTGAAGCTTTTATTATTCTATGTTAGTTATTAACCTTAAGAATTGTCTAAGTGAATTTTACTTATTGGGATTCAAATGTAATTAAGTGTGTTTTATTAATTTTAGAGTAAAGAAGAGTTTTTTTTATTTTTCAGCTCTAACTAGGACATTTAAGAACCTAGTCCTAAGGATTTTACCTAAACTAAAAGTTAATTAAAAGATGAAATAAAACACAATGAAAGATAAATGACAAAATTAAATACATGCAGGAAATAAATTAAAGGGTCTAACTAATAGTAAATAAATAATGTAAATAAATAGTATAATAATAAAGGGCCCAATCAAATCTTCCAAATCTAGAAATATTTAAAGTTTTTGGATCAAACCCCTTTTGACCAAGAACACTGCCATGTTCTTCACTTAAAAGATTACTTGGATCTTCACAAACATAGAATCGTTTTCTCAAACACGTTTTCTAAGATTGAACTCCAAAAATCCCAAGAACACTTCTTTTATCTTTTTCTTTGAAAAAAAAACAAAACAAAAGTAAATTATATAAAAGAAATAGAAAATTAAACAATATACCTCAACAAAGGCTTCGAACTTTTATTACTCAGGATCTCGAAATACAACTGCTTCTTATATGCTTATATGAGTGTGGTAAATAGGGTGAGTGGTTGGAAGAAGATGAGTTGTGAGTGAGCGAGTCCATATTACAATAGAATGAAGCCTATTTATAGGCTTCAAAAACCCTAATAACCTAAAAATCCTAAAGCATATTCCCTTTTTATGCTTGATATACATGAAAAAGAATCGGAACACATTCAATACAATCCTAAAAAAATAGGAAAATATCTAAGCCTAATTTTAATCACAAATAATCGATAAATCCATTGAAAAATTGTATTAAGATCAAAATCCCGTATTGAACCTGTATATGATTTTCTGATTATGCGCAATTCTTCTTCTTGAAACGAGCTTATCTTGAGCTCCTAACATCCGATTGATTTGGGATTTGTTTTTCAAGATGAGTTGGAAAGGACAAACTTCCAAAGTAATATCTTTGTCAATGAAACTTAAAAAAGAAGACATCTTGGCCTGAAAACGCTTGGATCCTATCTTGAAAACCTTTTTCCCATTGAACAAGCCCGTAGTAAGGAATTCTCAACTTTCCATGTTTGTTATGATTATGTTGTTCGATTCCTTGCCTTACTTGAATGATTTAGATTTGAATTTCCTTTGACTTTGGTTCATGTAATGCACCCCAAAACCTTGAAGTCGACTTTGGATCTCTGTTTGTAATGTCCATCCCAAAATTGATTTGGGATTTGTTTAGGAACACCATTTAATCTAATAATTTCCTTACTATATAACTTCGCTAACTTGTTTAAGGAGTAATCTGTTTGAACATGTATAAAATGTGCCGGTTTAGTCAATCGATCCACAATAACCCAAATCGAATCTTTCTTACTTGACGTCAGTGGTAAGCTTGTTACAAAATCCATAGTAACCTTTTCCCACTTCTATTGTGGAATTTAAATGGGTTGAAGTAATCCTGATGGAACTTGATGTTCTGCCTTTACTTGTTGACAAGTTAAACATTTAGCAATGAACTCGGTGATACCTCGTTTCATGCCACGCCACCAAAATTGACTCTTTATATCTTGATACATTTTTTGCATCTTGGATGCATAGTTAAAGGACTGTAACATGCCTCTAAAAGTATTTCCTCTTTAATTCCTCATCTTTAGGAATGTATATACATCCCTTGTAGTATAAGCATCCATTTGGTTTTATTTCAGAGTCTTTAGATTCACCACGTTCAACTTGCTTCTTCTTTTCCAAGCATTTTTCATCATTTGCTTGTATCTCTTTAATTCTTCCTATCAAGGTAGACTTAATTTGAAGTTCAACCATTATTGTACCATTTTCTTGTAATTTCAACTGAGCATTCAATGCTCTCAAGGCAGGAAATGTTTTCGGCTAAGTGCATCTGCTACCACATTAGCCTTCCCCGAATGATATCAATAATTACATCATAGTCCTTAATTAGTTCTATCCACCTTCTTTGTCTTAAATTAAGCTCCTTTAAGATAACAAGTACTTCAAACTTTTATGATCCGTGCAGATATAGCACTTTTCACCATATAAGTAGCGACGCCAAATCTTTAAAGCAAACACTACTACAGCCAACTCTAAATCATGGGTAGGATAATTTCTTTCATGAGTTTTGAGTTGTCGAGAAGCGTATGCTAGTACCTTCCCTTCTTGCATTAATGCACATCCAAACCATTATGGGATGCATCACTATATATTATAAAAATCCTTTCCAGATTCTGGTTGTACCAAAACAAGAGCTTTCGTTAATATCTTCTTTAATTTATCAAAGCTTTCCTGACATTTATCTTTCCAAACAAATGGCACATCCTTTCTTAATAACTTAGTTATTGGAGTGACAATCATTGAAAAGTCTTTCATGAACCGCAGATAATAACCAGTTAATCCTAAGAAACTTCTCACTTTAGAGACATTATTAGGGATTTTCCAATCTAGGATTGCTTGAACCTTTTTAGGGTCAAATCTAATCCCTCCATCTGAAACTATAAGTCCAATGAAAGCTACCTCAAACAACCAAAATTCACACTTTGATAGCTTTGCATATAATTTCTTTTCTTGGAGGATTTGAAGAACTATTTGGAGGTGAGTATCATGATCCTCTTTGGTTTTAGAATAAACCAATATATCATCTATGAATACCACCAAAAATTGGTCTAAATATGGCTAAAATACCCAATTCATTAGATCCATATAAGCTGTTTGTGCATTTGTAAGTCCAAAAGGCATTACTACAAACTCATAATGCCCGTATCTAGTTCTAAAAGCTGTCTTTGTTATAGCTGCTTCTTTTATCTTCAATTGATGATACCCCGATCGAAGATCAATTTTAGAAAACACTATTTTGTGTTTGAACCCTAACCAAGGATCACTCCCCACACTGGGGGCAAAGAGGATGAAAATCTATTTGCTAGCAAAGGAAAAAACATGTCAGATCAAGTTGAATGTCCTAAACTGAAAATGAAAATGACATAGAAAAAAGGAAAAAGGAAAAAGAAAGAAAGAAAAGAAGTAGAAGTACGAAGGAAAATTTGAAACGAATCCTTCAAATGAGACATATGCCAGAAAGGGAAATGAACTCTAGGGTGAAAACCCAAAAATGTGCAGTCTAGAGTGATCCGAAGGAAAAGAACAAAGATTTCATCAAGAAGGATTGATCCTTGGTTTATTCACCCTTAAAACATGTATTTGAGCCTATATATCATTTTTTGGTAACCCGAGCCTTGCCCATATTATAAGCCTTTAAAGATCATTTGGATCACACATGAATATCTAAGAAAATAAGTTTGTTTATAGAACACATTCCACCTAATTAGGTTAACCTTTCTTCAGGGACCTCTAAACTTCTAATATCTGATTGAGATTAGAAAAGTGGGAAGATTGAAATTTGGGGAGTTTGTGAGTTAAAGAGAGCCACCTAAATATGGGGCACTATCTGGTTGATGGACTCATGAATCATTCATACTATGAATTTTGGGGCATCTGGATTTGTTCTTTTCGTGTTTGCCATGACTTCTTCCTTTAAGTTCTCATTTCTATCCTTTTCTTGCATCTTACAAGTAGGCTGACATAAATTCATTAAAAACAAAAGATTTCTTGGTATTGATCCCAGCCGTAGGGAACCAGGAACAAATATTTTCCATCGTTTTATGAAATAATGAAGTGGCCGACATTTGAACCTCAGTTTGAACGGGGGCATCACCTTGCATGAAAAAAAGCACATGTGTTGAAGAGTTTTAAGTAGATCGTGTTGTCGAGCAAGATCCTCACATAAGATGTAAGATCTTTAAAGCATAAAAGGGGATAGAATTGCGCCTAGTGGGCAAACTGTGCCACCAATTGGGGCAATTTATGTGGACCAAAGATTCAAGATCCCTAAATTTGATAGGCACGAGAGGAAGACATTAGAGTGCCAACATCATTCAAATACATTCAAGGTGGAAATAAGCATTGCTAAAAATATTCCTATGCAATCAATTCAGAGTACCCTGAACGGGAAAAAATTTGGAAGCCCACAGGAAATTGTTGATAAAGTCGCATGATTGTTGAACCTTCTCCTATGATAATAAGAAGAATTTTATAGACATGGGAGTACTCATCCAAACTACAGGAAAATACAGCTTCCACTCCTTAAACAAAGGCTAAAAGGGTGTTGAAGAATATGAAGACAGAAAGACAATCCTCAGGTCAGAAGTACAAGATAACTGGATTGAGTAAGCAAATATGCGGGGATTGGATGTCTTCAACGAATCAGAGAAATACAATTGCAAGGATCAACTTGTCTATCTGGACTGGGCGAGAAAACGTGAAAAAAAAAACCAATTCTGATAAAAAGAATTTAAAAAGCAAAAGAGAAGAGACATGCGTTCATGTGTTAGACATCCCTAGGGGCATGCTCATCATAATTGCATTATGTATCGGATTTTTATAGGTATACGAAAGCTTTTTCGGCAAAAGAACCCGCCTATCCTTTCCGTTGTAAGGAGAATGGAACCCACCTATCCGTTTAGGCGTAAGAAGATCAGAACCTGCCTATCCGTTTAGGCGTAAAGAGAATAGAACTCGCCTATTCATTCAGGTGTAAAGAGATCGGAACCGACCTATCCGTTTAGGCACAAGGAGATCAGAAACCCGCCTATCCGTTCAGGCATAAGGAGATTGGGACCCACCTATCCATTTAGGCGTAAGGAAAATGGAACCCGCTTATTCATTCAAGCGTAAGTAGACTAGAACCTGTCTATCCATTCAGGTGCAAGGAGATTGGAACCCACCCATTCGTTTAGGCGTAAAGAGAATGGAACCCGCCTATTCGTTAAGGCGTAAATAGATTGGAACCCGCCTATCCGTTCAGGCACAAGAAGATCGGAACCCGCTTATCCATTCAGGCATACGGAGATCGGAACCCACCTATCCATTCAGAGGCAAGGAGATCAGAATCTGCCTAACCGTTCGAGTGCAAGGATAATGGGATAGATCAACAAATCAGTGATTGATGAAAATCAGTGTCTCCTGTTCTTTGATGTATCCCTGTTTCACTGGAATAAGCAAAGAAGAGTAGTTGTTGTCACTCAATTTTCATTTGTTTTTTTTCTCTTTATTTTTATTTTATTATTTCTTTTTTATATATTTATCATTATTTTTATTTATATATAATATATCATACTAGTATTATTAATACCTATTATTAAAACCCAAAAATAATAAAAAGGTATATTTAAACAATAAAGAGGTTCATTTAAAATAAATAGTACTCACTTTAAATAAATAAAGACCCATAAGTAGAGCCTATTTAGGCAAAAAAATAAAACCCATTCTAACCCTTTTTTATCCCAAATGCAGGATTAATGGCAGTCATCAGATCTAGGGCTAATGATCTGACATTTTAGATTGGACCAGCCAAAAGAGGGAATGAGAGCCACCCGCGTCATCACGCGCCTAGCGCGTGCAATTCACGCACGCGGGTTTGGCTTACCCCAACCCCGATCGACGCCCCTGCTCACGTCGGCAGTCATGGCGTTCGGCCGTTCCGAGACTAGGGAGGAACGCCAGAGGTAGCCCACGCCGAGCCCATTCTGCGCCGCCGCCGTCCTTGCTGCCGTTCGATCAAGCCTGCGAAGCAAAGAGGAAAAAGGGTCAAACCCTAGTTTGAAATATTGAAAAAAATCATCTAAAATTGCTTAGATTCGAGCCAAATCAAATTGATTTTGAGATATGGGGGAAGTCAACAATGAAATTCGAATATTTGGTATAATTTCTCCAGAATTAAGGGATTTTGATTCCCAATTTCCATGTATTCTAGGTTAGAATGAACCTATATAAACCTCTTTTCCCCTTTGTAGAACAGACGGAAATTCACTAGAAAATACTTTATATTCGTAGCATTGTACTCAAATTTCTTGTTGAAATAGAAGCAATCAAGCAAGCTTTTTTCTGGTATTCTTTTTTTCTCTTTGATCATCTTATATTTTTTTTGAATATAATATATATATATGATAATATAATATTTATCTTGAAAGTATGGTTGTTGAAGCCATATTTCTTCTTTTTACTTGATTTTAAACGTTTTTCTTATTTCTTTTCGACAAAAAAATATATATATATATAAAAAAACAAAAAAAACACCGTTGTCAGATGGCGGCCGGCGCGGTGGTCCGTTCCCGATGTTCTTCATTCTTGAAGAACACCAACAACATTTGAGAGAACTTAAAAAAAGTTTTTAATCCATTGCAATTTGAAAAAATAAAGTAGGAGTTGTTTTAAAAAAAGGGTTGGGCTTTATACTTAGCATATAATGAACTATTTTTACTCATTAATTCCCCCCTTTTCACTTATTTTTACCCAACCAGAATCACACTTGCAAATCTTTTAAATCAGCCACCCTTTTCTTCCTAATTTGGCCATGATGTTTGAGCTTTCCTTCAATTCGGTCATTCATCCTTTAAAATCATTTTTTAAATCATTTTTTCACCTTTCCTTAATTTAAATTTTAATTTAACTTTTTTTTTTAAAAATAATAATAATAGAAACTTCGGCTATAAAGTTAAGTGTTGACCCAATCCGGGGAGGATACACTCCTTTTTAATTAAGCTCACATTCTAATTCTTATTGTTAATTTAATTCAATTCTTTTTTACTTAATTACCTTGTTCTTTTTTTTGTCCTTTTTTAGTTTAAGTAACCATAGGATTAGGATCTTAAAACCCTAGTTAGAGATTGTTGTAATATAATAAAACTTTCTTCACATTTAAAGTTCATAGAGAACACTTAATTATACTTTAACCCCCAATAGGTAAAATTACTTAGACCATTTTAGGCTAATAACTACTAACTTAGAATAAATAAAAGTTTCAACACACTAAATATTTCTTTGATTGTTTATTAAGAAAGTGAAACGTAATTAATGCAGTTTCCTACCAAATGGAGGTATCAGGTTAGCGCCATAAGTGTTGGCGGTGATTAGAGTTAACTCTCCTGGTGTTAGGGCATTTAAAATGGAACCAAATTCATAAAGGGGCAATAATTTAAATTTTACACAAATTTGTAAAATCCAACATTAAAGCATTTTGTAATCGGCTAAGTACCAATTTTTGGGCGATGTGGGGGTGCTAACCCTTCCCCATGCATAATCGACTCTGGAACCCGTTTTTGTATTTTCGCAGATCAAAACCGTTGTTGTAATAAAGTAAAATGTTTTATTAAAATAACCCATTTTTAGGTGATCCAATCACACATTTTTAAAAAGATTGGTGGCGACTCCGTTGTTTTCGTTTTTAAAATGTCAAGACCATTTTCGAAAAAAAGTTTGCGACAATGTGATAATAACTTTCGAGCAATTACATCTGATACTACATTACTTAGTTAATTCAGGCTTTCACCTACATGTATTATTTCTGAGCCATATGATCCTTTTAAAATTACTCTTTTTAATCATCATTCAACCGTAGCATCATATGCCGATAACCAATCTATTCCAAGAATGACTTCAAACTCTTGGAAGGACAATTCCATAAGATCATCTGGAAATTCATTTTCTTGAATCTTGATATTACACTTTTAGCATATTTGACTTACTTTATCACTTTGTCCTATTGGATTAATAGTAACTACCCCACTCGAAATTGGTTATACCGGAATATTTCTTTCAAGTACTACTTTAGAACTAACATAAGAATGGGTAGAGCCTGGATCAATCAATGCAAAAATAGATCTGCCAAAGAGTTCGATCATACCTGCTACGATCTTTGAGTCATCTAAATCTTTAGCAGTCTTGATATTATATACTCAAGCAACAATCTTGCTTTCTCAATTAGATGCGGTCATTGATACTCCTGGTTTGCCACATTTGTTTCCTCTACTTTTCTGAGGTGCTGCAACTTACTGATCTGGGTGAAGTTCTGGATAATTCTTTTTAAAATGACCAGCTTGCCCACAATAGTAGCATGCCCCACCAGCAAACCAACACTGACTAGATGTTTATTTCCCTAGTGTTCGCATTTTGGAATAGGACAAAATTTGGAGCCTCGAGTACTTGCAGTAACAATCTGAGCCTGCTTTGACTTTCCTCTAGGATATCCCTTTTTGGATGAAGAAGCTGATGTTACTAGATTTTGCTGTGGAAGTCCTTTACTGTGTTTAAATAAAGACGCAGTAAGAGAACCTCCAGACCTTTTTTCGGTCTGAGCCTCTTCCCTCGTTTTATCCTCAATGTCTACATTTTCCATAGCTTTTGCTTGATTTACTGCCTCTTGAAAAACAGTGAAATTGTGAGAAACCAATACCCTTTTATATTGAGGATCCAAACTAGCTATGAATTTGTCAATTCTGGATTTTTTTGGTTGGAAGAAATTCTGTTACAAATCGGCTCGGTCTATTGATCTCACATTCATATTCATAAACTGACATGTCATACTATTTCAGATCCAAAAACTGTTGTCTCATTTCTTCAATAAACACGTCCCCAATATATTTTTCTTTGAATTCTTTTAGAAAGAATTTCCACGTAATCTGTTATGGAGGGACTTGTGTAGTGATTACATTCCACCACACACTAGATTGTTCCATTAGTAAAGATATAACTCCCTCCAACTTTCCTTGATCATCACAAGGGATTCTGCTCATCATGATTTTGACATCATTTAACTAATAATAAGCAACCATTAGATTTGCATCAGTATCACCTCAAAATTCTGGTGCTTTCGTTTTCCTTAATTCCTTTGGAACTGATATTGGTGCTCGACGATTTATAATAGCATCCAATGCCTAAAGAAATAAGCCTTGCTCTTGCATAGACATATTTCATTGTTCTTGAGTTGGTTGCTCTACACTCTGCTGAGCAAGAGGCGGTTTCTGATTCACCTTATTACTCCCGCTTTGAGCAGGAAAATCACCCCCGCTCCCTGACGGGATTCATACTAATCTGACATCTTTTAATGTTATAATCACCCCCCATAAGTAAAGAGCAACATTACTAATTAGTCAGCATCAAAGTATATTTATACAAATATTAGTAATTTTGACATCTTCGTGGCATGTATATAATCCTGACTATCTACAGGCCCGCTTCGTATCCAGAACCAGCTAAACCTGTAGCTCTGATACCAATAAATGCAACACCCTTACCAGTATTTAATATCCAATACTAGTTAGAGTGTCATATAATGAATTGCTAACAAACCATAATAGTCATTTATTTAAAAATCCCCATTAATCCATTTATCTATTTATCGCTTAAGATCAGATTTCAAATTTTTAATCGACCAAGATAATTCTAATTTCAAATAGCAACTTAGCAGTTCATATTTATGAGCTAAAAGCAACATAACTACCTAAAAACTGCCTATATTAAAAATCTAATTGATTACTTTATTAATTTTTTTCCTAATAGTTACCCAATTTTTATACTAGTAATTCATCTAACCATTCTCAATTTTAATATAACTACTCACCCTTCATTATTAACATAAACAAGATTATAAGTTATTACAAACCATATTTAGTCTAGTTTAAAACCAATTAATATTAACATGTACATGCCATCTAGTAATATCAAAATACATCACAAGATTTTATTAATGATACCGTAATTATACTTCTTGCTAGTAGGATGCCAACTGCTCCTTACACTGAATTTTGCTTTTTACCTACGCGTGAAAATCATCACACTAAGTATACACTTAGTGAGGCAATAATAAAATCCAGTGCAATACCACATGCTTATAAATATAATAATGTAACAATATTAATGTATCATGATCACTAGATATATATTACCATCATGTTAATCGCATATTAACATAATATAAACCATATATAGAACTTTTTACCAATATACTTTCCATTTATTCCAAAAGCTCAAAAGCTTATTCACCTGTTTATCTTTTATTAACCAATAAACCATAGCTCAAATATAAGCCTTTGAGGACCCTAGGTAGACGAGTCAAATATGCACCGAAGTGCTAATACACATATGCACTAAGTGTCCTTTATATACACTATAGTGTTAAACCGAGTATGCAACATGCTGCTGGACTCTATGGCATGCCAACTATACCCTGTCCCTCAATGACATACTTGGGCATATATTCTATATTTATTTCATCAATGACAATATATATCAACGTAATTTAACATTGGGTAGTTCATTCCCGAAATAACATTCATAATATAATATCATATATATAACTAGAGATTCAAGAATTTATATTCAACTTTTGACATATTAAGAACATGTCAGATATATGATTAATGACATAAATATCATGCAAATATAAACAAGGTAGACTCATCGTAAGTCTTCCTAATAAGGTATAAAACATCCATTTATCATGTTATGTATGCATTGCATTCTCCTTGACACTTTATATAGGTCAAAATTTAAATTCTCACAAATCTTTAATTTTGATCCTTTTCCTTCCCCAGGTGGTTAGCTTGATCCTGGTTTTGATCACGATCTATATGTGCTTCGTTTACAACACATGTATATTTTTAAAAATACATGTTAGTATCATACTAACATAGGAACATACTAGGAAAAGAAATTCCTATAAATTATTTCGATGTTTATTCGATACTAAATCCATTTTATACGATTCATATCAATCTTAACACATCAAAATTCCCTTAATATCCAAATCGAGGAATAATTCATAATTCATTCCAACAATTATTCAAACATGATACCTCAATTTATTCAATTTCCACTTTAAACCCATTATTTATACAATATACGATTAGGTCCCCTAACCTTTAAAAACTTCCAAATTGATCCAAACAACATTCTAGAGCTTGTAAAATCATTCATTCATCATGTCTAACCTTAATAAATTTTTTTCCAAAATTTTCCCTAATTATTTCACCATGGCCGAATATGATAGGTCACATTAGGCTTGATCTTCAACTTGATTCAAGCATGAATTCAACTTTAAAACATCATTTCTAAGAATTACCAATCATTCCCATATCAAAATACAACATCCCCTTCATCCACTAAATTCAAGAACTCAAGATTCAAGCATAGAAAACATGAACAATTAATACCAAATGATAGAGAATTTCATGTAGGTCAATTTCATATTTCATGCTTTCATCTAAATTTCAATTAAATTGGCTAGAAAAATCAAAAAGAAAATGTTTCATACTTTAGAAAGTGGTCTCGAAAAGATGGAGGAATTTTAAGAAAAATCTTGAGATTTCCATTTGTTTTAGTTTTGGCCATTTTTCATTTATTTCTAGAAAATTCAAATAAAAATCTCTTTTATGACAAAATGACCATTTTGCCCTTATAATCTAATGCCTCTCATATTTCTACATGTTAATTTATTCATCCAAGGGTAAAAAATAAACCAACAAGTTAGTGATTATAAACTTTACTCTTGTAATTTTCCAAAATTACAATCTTGCCATTTTTCATCCAACAACTCAAATTTAACATGGAAAATTTACTTTAATACATTGGTCCATGTTAAATACTTCCAAATTAAGACATGGAAAAGATATTATTATCCTTTCCTTATCATCTAACCAAATATCTCAAATATTCGATTTGATTATCTGAATTTTTCTAAAATTTAACTCTTTATAGCTTTTAACAGAATTTCTGTACGAAAAATCCAGGTAACAGGAAAACATCATTCTCGGGGGGTAAACTATTCATTTATGGACTAAAATATATAACTTTTAAAAATTACAATTAGTCCCTGAACTTTTCCTAAGTATATACTTTACCCACCAAACTTTCTTTTTATTCATTTTGGCCACTAGCCAAAATTTTGAGATATTACAAAATAAATACAAGAAATTCAATTAAACATTCCATATAAGAAAAATAAACCAATAATCATTCAAGGCATGGCAAAAAAAGGATTCAAAATTATCCCTTTTTGGCTATGCGTACCGGTACGGAGGAAACCGTATCGGTACTTGGTAGAAGGCCGCATCGATACTATATGGGTTGTACCGATATTGAAGGCCTGAAACTAGTGAAAAATGTAGCAAAAACAACTTAAAAGGCCTTACAACTTAGTTATAAGTTCATACAAAGGCTTTAAGAGGTCATAGATATACATTTTGATCCCTTTTGCCACAAAATAACTACATGCTTCTCAAAATACAACATTTAAACATATAAAGCATGGTTTCACCAAGATTCAACCAAAAATTAGAAGTTTAAGGCCAAAAACATAGATATGAGCATAAAAGGCCAAAAACATGTAACTCATGCAATTGAGACTCCCCTAACTATATGCAATTAAGCACAACATGGAGTCATACAAACATGATTAGATCATTGAAAATTAGACATGGAAAACATGATCAAGCAATTGCATGAAACTTAAATTTACCACTTGAACAAAGGTAGGATGTTAAGCCTTCCTTCTTCAAGTATCCTTCCCCCTTGCGTGTCATAAGCTTCCAAAAGTTCAACTTTGATCATCAACGACTCAAGAACACCTACAAGTAGACAATCAAGTAACTTTTGGTATTCAAATTTCTTTGGATCCAACGACGTTAGCCCCTAATAACTTAGTCCCCTTTAGGAATCCATTTTTCAATTTCATCATTTTCTTTTGAAACAATGACTCTTTTTGGGACCCAAATGTTTTTAACACATTTTCCATTAATAAATCTAAGGGAACTAGATTGTCTAACATAAAAGTTTGATTTAACAAAATGTTCATTTTTCTTTTTAAGACTCTTGTAAATCAGAACTTTTTCTCTTAAGATCATCCAACTCCTTTCAATGATTTTCATGAACTTTTTAAAGCAATTTTTGTAAATCAAAATTCTTTTGCTCAAAGTCCTTGAGCTTTGCTTCAAGTTCATCTTTGGTTTTAGAAATCAAATCATTTTGAACTTTTAAATTTGAAACCAATTTCATGTTTTTTAAAAATGTAATTTTTAAACTCTAAAACCAAATTATCATTCCATTAAAATATATGAAATTTAAGTAGATGAATTAGAAGTTACCTTTGAATCTTCTTCGATGGCCATGAGACAAAGGTTGGCTGCTTCATTATCGATGGAATCCTCTTCATCACTCCATGTAGCCACAAATGCCTTCTTCTTATGGCTTGATCTCTTCTTTTTGAATCGAGGGCAATCATACTTGGTGTGCCCCGACTTCTTGCACTCGAAGCATATGATGGGATCCCTCATCTTTATTCTCGATTCATCTTGCTTCATGGATCAAGTGAACTTCATGAAGAGCTTGACCATCTCTTCTTCTTCTTCACTATCCTCTCCACTTGAATCTTCTTGTTGGCTTGTAGAGGATTTAAGAATAACATTCAAATCTTCAATGACTTGTTCTTCTATCTTCTTCCCATTTGATATCATCATTTCATGGGTTATCAAAGATCCCATAAGCTCGTCAAGCTTTAGCTCCTTCAAATTCTTTGCTTCTATGATGGTGGTCTTTTTGGAATCCCATGAATCAGAAAGTGAATAAATCAACTTACTTACAATCTTGTCCTTTGAAATCACTTCTCCATAGACTTTGAGTCCATTCACAATGGTGGAGAATCGATCGAACATAGCTTTGATGTCTTCTTCCAGGTCTATCTTGAAGTTCTCGTACTCAAGGTTGAGAAGACAAATCTTGGTCTCCTTTACTCCATTTGTTCCTTCATGAGTGACTTCAAGCTTGTCTCAAATCTCTTTGGCACTCGAGCTAGAAGATGACTTTGCATACTCATCAAGTCCAAGAGCACAAAGCAAGATGTGCATAGCTTTATCGTTGGGTTGCATCTTCTTCCGATCTTTCACATTTCATTATGCCTTGCTTCTTTATGGAACGAATGGTCCATCAAGAACTACATCCCATAGATGATAGTCATGGGTTATGATAAACAACACCATCATATTCTTCCAATAGGAGCAGTTGACACCGTTAAAGTAAGGAGGCTTGTCGATGGATTGATAATCTCCGGTTGATGTACAAAGATTGAGCACTTCAAGGATCAACTCTAGGATGTTAATCTGGCATAGAGACGGAGCTTTGATACCAATTTTTGGGAAGCTCGAATGATCAACCGAGATAGCCAATAGGGGTGAATTAGGTTTTTTCTTTGGTGAATGAAAAGCTAAGTAATAAAAATATTGACACAATGATTTATAGTGGTTCGACTTTTAAACCAGGTCTACCTCTACTAACTTAGCTATCCATACTAAGGAATTTCTACAAATTCACTAATTTGTCCTTCATTTTTCTGGGTTCAAGGAGATAACCATTATAACATTCAAAGCTTTATGGTATAAGCTTAGAGTGTTTTCTCTTACAAAGAGAAAACAAATTGGCAAATAAGGAAAGCCTCTATAGGCAAATGTGTTTGCAATTTAAGCACTCACCCAAATCCTAACAATTGAGAATATGACAATTAAGCTCACAAGCGTGTTCTACAAAGAAATATGACAAAATTAAGCGTTAAAATAATTTCTCTATCATCGAATGTTGGTAGTTGGTTTATTTTTCTTTCATGGATGCTTGAAGGACCCTTTTAAGTCCTCTAATGAGTTCTTGACCGTTACTAGTAGTTGGGACTTTAATACCATCAATAAATGTAGTTTGATGCAGGGTGTATCAATACACGAGCTTCAAGTATCGGTACATGTATTAAAATAGAAAGAGTTGTTGGGCAATTTTACATTGGGTAACGGTACTCGATATATGTGTGTCAATACAAAACCCATCTGTATCGGTACGGTCTAAGCCGTATCGATACTCATTTTAGCTACTGGAATTTGGTGTTTAGGAGAAACAAATGAGTGTATCGATACGGGTAAAACAGGTATCGATACAGCCGACTAGGTATCGATACACTAACAAGTGTATCAGTACACCCGACCTGTTTTTGACACTTTGGCTATATAAAATCATTTTACACATGTCAAAAACCCTTTGAAAACCTTTCAAACATATTTTTCATGTTAATTGACTTTTGAAATATTTTTTCAAATTAGTTGAAGTCCAAAAATACTTTTCATTTAAGTTATATCAAAATCAAATATCTCAACAGAAACACCTGTCACCAACCTCATACTCTATATGCCTACGCTTCTGATCCGCGTAAGTTTCTTGACGATTGAAGGCCGCTAGCAATCTCTTTTTGATTATTTGAACATTCTCCTATGTTTGTCTAATCAAATTCGGTCGCAAAATTCTTATCTTATTTAGCTCGGTTCAACACAAAGGTGTTCTACACATTCGTCCACACAATGCTTTAAAATGAGCCATCTTGATGCTCGATTGGAAACTATTGTTATAAGAAAACTCAACAAGAGGTAGATGCTCTTTCCAATTCTTCTTAAAATCGATGACACAACACTGAAGCATATCTTCAAAGATTTGAATGACTCACTTGGACTAACTGTCAGTCTGAGAATGAAAAGCAATACTGATATGCAACTTTGTGTCCAAGGCTTAATGAATTTTCTTCCACAATCTCGCGGTGAACTGAGGATCTTTACTTGATATGATCGACGACGGTACTCTATGAAACCTTACAATCTCTTGAATGTACAATCGTGCCAACCTTTCAAGCATCTAATCCATATGCACGGGTAAGAAATGAGCAGACTTTGTCAAATGATAAAAAATCACCCATATGACGTCATGCTTCTTTTGGGTTAATAGAAACCCCGTCACAAAATCCACAGTTACGCGATCCCACTTCCATTGTCGAATCTAGATAGGCTGAAGCAAGCCCGAAGGAACATGATGTTCAGCCTTAACTTGTTGGCAAGCATCCTTGTTACGAACTTTGACACATCTCTCTTTATAGTAGGCCACCAATAATAAGGACACAGATCTTGGTACATCTTATTGCTGCCCGGATGCATAACAAATGGACCACGGTGTGCCTCTCGAAGAATACAGTCCCACGAGTCATTTAAAGCTAGGACACACAACCGACTTTTGAAGTACAAGATCCCACCATCCCATACTTCGAAATTGGATGTTTCTCCTCTTTGAACCATCTTAATCTTTGCCACTAGCTCTTCATCTAACACTTGTGTTCTCTTGATCTCTTTCACTAAGGTCGACTCCACACAAAGCTCGGCTAACAACCCACCATCCTCGGCCATTCTCAAGTGGGCAAACATCATCCTCAAGTTTGACATAGTCTTTTGACTCAAAGCATCGACCACCATGTTGGCTTTTCTGGGATGATACTCTATGGTACAATCATAGTTTTTTAACAATTCAATCCAATGCCTTTGTCTCCAATTCAACTGCTTTTGGGTTAGAAGGTATCTCCAGCTCTTGTGATCGGTGTAGATATAACACTTTTCTCTATACAAATAGTGCCTCCAAATATTCAACGTGAAGATAAATGCAACAAGCTCCAAATCATGCGTAGCGTAATTCTTTTCATGAGGCTTGAGCTATCTCAAGGCATAGGATACCACCTTACCTATTGCATGAGAACACAACCAAACCCATTCAAAGAAGCATCACTAAAGATCACATAATCCTTACTCGGCTCAGGTTGCGTCAAAATCAGGGCTTCTATCAGATAAGCCTTCAACTGTTCGAAGCTTTGCTATCTTCTCTCGTTCCACTCAAACGAAAATCCTTTATGTAACAGCTTGGCCATTAGTGCCGCTATGATAGAGAAACCCTTGGCAAAACAACGACAATATCCAGAAAGTCCAAGAAAACTAAAGACCTCCGCAACATTCCTAGGTGTTTTCCACTCTACCACTACCTGAATCTTTTGTGGGTTGACTCGGATCCCATACACCGCAACAATCTGGTCCAAAAAGCCACCTCAGAGAGCCAAAATTCGCACTTGCTGAACATGGCAAAATGTTTTCTTTCCCTTAAGGTCCGAAGGACAACACGAAGATAATAGCCGTGCTCCTCCTCTGAGCGCGAATAAACCAAGATTCCATCGATCAAAACTACTACAAACTAATCTAGATAGGGCTGAAAGATCTGGTTCATCAAGTCCATAAAAGCTATCGGTGCATTGTTAAGCCCAAAAGTCATTACCAAAAACTCACAATGTCCATATCGCATCCTGAAAGTGGTTTCCTAAACATCTTCTTCTACCACCATTAATTGGTACTAACACGACCTCAAATCGATCTTTGAGAACACACAAGCACCTCTCAACTGGTCGAACAAATCATCTATCCTTGGTAGGGGATAATGGTTCTTCATTGTTACCTTGTTGAGCTAGCGATAGTGAATACATATCCTCATTGACTCTTCATTCTTCTTGACGAACAAGACTAGTGCACCCTAAGCCGAGATGCTTGGTAGAATGAAACCACTTTCCTACGACTCTTGAATCTAATTCTTTAACTTTCTCAATTCTATTCACGCCATACGATGCGGTGCAATGAACAATGGTGTTGTGCAAGGCATCACATCTATCTAAAACTCTAGCTCAGGATCTGGAGGTAATCCAGGTAACTCTTTTGGAAACACATCGGCAAACTCGCTAACAGTCCAAAAGCTCTTAAGCCTCAGATTCTCAACACTTGTGTCAACCACATGAGCCAATGAGGCCTTGCAACCTTGTTGAATCATCCTTTTTGCTGCCAAGGCTGACACCATATTGGAAAAATATGGATTTCTCTCTCCTTTTACCACAAGTTTGGCCTCATCCAAACCACGAAGCTTAAGACTATTTGCTCTAATTCCTAGACTTGCATTCTTCTCAAATAACCAATCCATGCCCAAGATAACATCAAATTCTTGAAAGGGCAAAACCATAAAAACCGCAAGGAATGTCGAAACCTGAACCTCTATTGAACACCTCATATAAACCTTATCTACTAACACATCATACCCCAAAGGGTTGGTAACACAAACCCCAACCTTTAGAACCTCAGTAGATTAAAGTGACATCATATAAGCTTGAATTCCGTGTTAATTTATGGTTCGAATCCCGTACGTCACCTTTATGCATGGTGCAAACATTTAAGATATGATGCAATGATTTTATCAAGTTTTAATCTTACCTTGAGACGGTAAAGATTAATTCAAATATTTGGTCAACATCCTTTAAGCTCGGAATGTTATGACACAAATATCGGAATTAATAAATACCTCATTTTTATAATTTAAATTAATTAACTCAAAATAAAGGGTCACGTGAATGACAATTAAAATGGATGTCAGAAAAGGTCTTGAAAATTAAATACACAAAAGGCCCACCAAAGCCCTAACCTAAAAGGGCCCAAATTATGAAAAACCAATTAGTGATCTAATTAATAACTAGGTGAATCTATCTATTTAACCCTAAATTAATTAAACCCTAAAACTAGGAAACCCTAACACTTTATGGATTATCTTGTAACATGATAATTAATTCGATCAGTTTTAAACTAGTATTCCAATAAGCCAAGGATATTATTTAAAATAGATCAAGTTAATTAATCATGGTTTTAATTAAAATGTCAATCTAATCTTTATATTAATTTTAACTTAAAGGTAATTAAGAAGTGTTCAGTTAGTTTAATGAATTTAGCATTTATCCCAATAAGCCAAGGGTAAATTTAAATTCACTAAATTAATTCAAACCCTAGGTCTAACTGCGGCTCTAAAAAACTAGTCTAAATTAATCTAATTAATTTAAAGATCGTGCCCCTATGAGACGAGCACGCAATTTTAAATTAATTAAATTAATTTGCCTAATTCTAACCTATGATTAATCTAACAAGCACAAAGCCCACCTACTAAACAAGCCCTAGGCCCCAAAACACAACAAGGACCAAACCACTAACTAAGCACATATTAAAAAACAAACATATAAATATAAATATAAATATATATAAAAAAACTTTAGCTAAATATTATATACTATAAAAATATATTATATACATTTAAACTATATTATATATATATATTATAAAAGCTACGTATTATATACATTATAAAAAAACTTTATATCATATATTAAAAACTTGTATTATGTATATATTAAAAAAACCTTATATTATAAAAACATATACCACACATTAAAACTATACAATATATTTTATTATAAAAACTATAGTGTATATATATATATACCATATATTATATATTATAAAAACATATATTACATAAAAAACATATACCATATAATAAAAACAATGTATTATATAAGGATTATATATTATATAAAACCATATTCTATATATATATATATATCGTATACTATACAACATAATAAACATATCAAACCACATATCAAAAGGATCTAACAAATTTAAACAAGAACAACCAAATTAAACAAATAAAAAGTTGAAAAATAAAAATTCATGAAACAAGGGAACTATTAACACTAAAATTTCGGCCCAAATGCAAAGAAACAGAATTAAGGAACCAAATATGATAACAATCAGTCTTTAATTTAAAAGCATGGACGAAATTAAAACAAATTGAAACAAACAGGGACCTAGGAAGGAATTCTAAGAGGCGGAAACCATTAAGGGGCGTAGTTTTCCCACGTGGAGGGACCGAAGGGGAGATTTAAAGAAGCGGAAGCCCTTACGGGCGTGAATAAGTGGATGCGGAGGTCCTTAAAACACAATTAAACCATTTTGTTTTGAGAGTTGGTATAAAACACAAATTTAGCCAGAAAAGGAAATTTTTGATTCTTGTTCTTCAAAAAACCGGTGACCTCCCCTTCTTTTCTCTCAAACTCGGATGAACACCGCCGCAGTGTTCATCCCAGCCACCGTGATTCCCAGAATTCGACTGTCATTCCGTCGTGTTGGACGCCGCTCGTCGACGGCGACGAACTCCAAAACCCTAAAATAAACCCTTTTTTCAATTCAAACTCGAATCGAACCTTGCTCTTTGAAAACTCGACCTCTTTTCCCCTTTGAAAAACCAAAAATAAATCCCTTTTTTTAAAACAACAAAACCAAAACCTTTTATGCTAATCTTCCTTTCAGCTCACAATACGAGGCCTTGAGAAGACCGGGAGGATTATTGCCGATGAAGGAAGATGAGCAGACGCGATGAAAAGGCAAACGCCGAAGGTATAAATCGAAAACCCTAATCTATATGCATGTATGGAAATGAAAATATAGGAGAAAATATACCTTAAAAGCTCTTCTTTTTTTCTCTATTCTGTATTGCTCGAAATCCCCCAATTGTTAGCTAGGGTTACAATTGTTTGTTTCAGTTTTTATATAACCCGAGTATTATATTGAAATGAAAATGAAAAATGGAAATGAAAATTCCTATTGGCTACTTCTAACATCTTTGCATTCTCGGTGCATTTCTAAAATTATTCCCTAACCCCTTGCAATATTTGTTTTTTTGTCTGACATTCGCTCTTTTTGTTTCTCGCATGTGATGGCTGATTGTGAGAGGGGATCAGAGGACATGGACGAGCCGATCGTATGCCGAAGTGGAAGTTGAATAGGTTCAAACGGTGCGTGGGCGCATGCTAGAGGCAAATGGATGCAGTCACAGGGCGTGATCGGTACGCGCGCATGGGGGAGCTGTAAAGCTGTGCATGAGGGAGCTGTGAAGCCGCGCGTTGGCGCGTACGAAATCTGGAAGGTCCCCTTGGCTGCATTTGGACCGTCAAATCCATCATCATGATCGAACAGACCAAGATGGGCTGCGCGGGAAAAGAAGAGACCAAATTAGGGGTTTTGGTTTATGCTTATTGGGCCCTATTGGGCCGAATAATGTAATTACTTAATTTTTTGTATTTGGTTTATGTAAATATGTAAATGGACTCTTTATTAATAAACTTGGGCTTTTATTCTAAATTTATTAGTCTATATATACGTTTAGTATTTTCCGGTTTAATTATAATGATGCATTATAAGATAATATAATAACTTTAATGATAAATATGATAATAATAATAATAATAATAATAAGATAGCATAAAGGAAATAATATAGTATACTAATAATATTTAAGGGTTTTTCAATTGGATAATTAGCATAATAAATTATAACAATAATATGATAGCAACACATAGATATATAAATACTTAATTCAAATAGCACTATTAAATTAATTTTTTAGGGTTTTAAAGATAATCACATACATATAAAGTATAAACTAGTTAAAGTTAAACAAAGCTCATAACACCTATTTTTTGTAGATAGTAGTAACATATATATATAAAGCCTATTACTATAAAAAAATAAAAACGGGTCCACCCTGGACAAAATTAGTGATTACAATCGGCTGTCAAATACATCTAGATCTCCTTCCTCCAACCTCTTGCACTCAACTTTTCTATGGAAACAGAGATTAGTGCATACCTGCTCAGCTGCAAGAACTCTCGTTCGTACTCGAAAATAGGTTGGTTCCCTTGCACCAGGTGTGTAAACCGATCTCTCAAGCTATCCATAGGAGCTTCACCCACATACTTCCTTTCAAAATCATCTAGGAAGTCATCCCAAGTGGGTCGGTTGGGGTGCCATCCAAACTCTATGATCTCCCACCACTCACAAGCATTTTCCTTTAACAGAGAAAGGATGCACTTCAGCTTGTCTTCGGGTTCCAACCCCAACTGACGCAAGATCCAACGAGTATCCCTCAACCATTGGTCTGCCTTAATCGGGTTATCTTGTCCTGATCCTAGGAAATTTACCGCACCATGAAGGCGAAGCCTCTCAATCGGGGCCTCACGAGGGGTAGCAAAAGGCCTAGGAATAACCATCACTATGCGATGAAGTGCCCTATATATGTGGGTGAAGTAGTCGACCCCTTGACCCCTCTCATCTTCTGACCTCTTATTAGTCTCACTAATGTAATACTCACCATAACTATCCTCTCAATATCCCCAACTTTCATCATGATCACATGCTCCTCTAGGCATGATTAAATTATGCACAGTGAAATAAACAAGGTCACTCCATCAGATATTCAGCTTTAAATGAGTACAACTTCAATTTATGGGCATGTATTAACTAGACACCCATTTTATGACTCTCAACTACCCTAAGGTTTTCTAGAACCGGCTAAACCTATGCTTTGATGCCACTTAATATAACGCCCTAAACCTGCCATCACATTAGGGCCTCTATCCTATCTCAAAACATAAAATTTTTCAACTAGATTTAGCATAAACCATTATCATTTCATAAAATCCAAGCGTGTCATAAAATAATGTAAATCCAAGGACAGTTTAAATGTTTACATGGGAGCTCCAATTAAAACCAAGTTAAATAAAACATTCGACATGAACAAATAAATTCAAAATAGAGTTACAAATATAATCAAGGGTTCTATGAATACATTATCGGACAAATCTAAGTAATGTACTCTTGATCACATCAATGTGGTACAGTCCTACTCCGATTAGGCTCATTCGATGCAACGCGACAACCTAAAAACTTGTGTATAGAAACAACAATTCCAAACGTTAAGCTCATAAAGCTCAGTGGATGCAACTCAACTCTACCATGTTTCATGCAGATCATAAACATAAGCATGTAGCTAGATGAGATGAAATGGTAGTTAAAAGATACATGGCGCTAACATTAGTTGCCTAAACACATGCTAATATCATCAAATCATCAAGGGGCACACAAGGCCGAAGCATACCATACTACAACATCACTTGTAACCCCCTCGACCTGACCTAGACGCCAGACTGAACCGAGTGAGCTACATTGGTTTTTGCCAAAACAAAACCCGAAATGGTTAACTAAACTTAGGTCTATTTTTTTCTTTTTATCCTATTTAGATGCAACATTACATCCTATAATGAGCATGCTGGAAGAGGGTGAAATCTCAACTAAATCGGCCATCAATTAGACATCCAATTACGCAAATTGCATTTTAAAGACTAAAATGGAAATCTAGAAAGTTATGAGGGTTTAATAAAAATTTGAGTTACCAAACCTTAATTAATTAGATTACATGCTTGCTTGCCAAATTTCAGCTCAAAACGATAATCCAAACTCATACAATTGCATTCAAGAACATCAGGGACAAAGATGAAAGAAATAGAAACTTCCGGAATCACATTAACTGAATTAACGATAGCCTGTATCGATACGCGGGGCACCCGTATCGATACAAGGCTTCAATCCAATAGGGCAGACCGATACAAAGCCAAAGCATATCGGTACGTGGGCTCAGCTGCAAAAAAGTGGATTTTCAATAGCTAAAGCCCGTATCGATACGACCTTTCTTGTATCGATCTAGGCCAACTTCTAGCATACCCGTACCGATATGAGGCCCCACGTATCGGTATGGCATGACCCAAAATACACACTTTTGATGGTTTTTCTTACAATCATGGATTCAAACATGCTTCAACCAACCATAAACATGTAGACCACTTATCTAAGGATCAAACCAAGCCAGATCATCAAGGAATCATGCTTAAAACATGACAACATTCTTCAATCAAGAATCTAGAGGCATGCTTCCTAAAAACTCAACCATCCAAAACTCAAATCATAATCCACATCAAAACCAATCAAATAAAGCCTCATACAACACCAAAACAACATTGTAAACTTGCACAAATAGGGAGTTTAGAAAATAACCCTCCCAAACAACAAAGAACCCCATTGCCTTTTTTACTACTAGTCTAGTTCAAAAACATAATTTTCAGTTATTCAAGTCCTTGGAATTCCCCTTACGTGATCGCTGCCTCCAACCTTTAATTTTTTGCATTGATGGACAAAGAGAGCGTAAGCACACAAGGCTTAGTGAGGAGTGCTCAAAACCCATCACCATCAATGCAATTAAAACCGGTTTCCAACCCTCATGAGTTCAACATTTCAAAACCTCTTTTCAAAACATCATGCCATTGAAATTATGCACTTAACATTTCAAAAACAAGCATATTAAACCATATGCAACATATATCATGGATCAACAACAAAATCCCATTTGCTAACCCTCAATTTAAGCTTTCTCATTCATAATAACCCATATGCAAGGCTTAAAGAGTAAATATTTATAAATCAACGTTATACAAAATGATCCATCAACTTGATACATTATCAATTATATTGGCTTTCAAGTGATCATAAACCAAGTTCAACTTTACAAAATATTACATCGGATACAAAGTTTCAACAAGTATCCTCTCAACACTTCATGCAATCTTAAATGGAGTTCAAAGTACAATCACAACTAAGTACAATCACAACCCAATCATTAGTTAGATGCATAATCCACTAACGGGAGTTTTCGGGTACCATATAACCCTTCAACTGTTGGGGTACTCGTGGTGGAGTATTTGGTACACATAAACCCTCAACATCCGAGCTGACTTTTTATAGTGCAATATCAATCCTATGGCTGGCCAACTATATCTGATAACATTTTAAACCACATCACTTGCCAATATAATTCATTATTAACCGTTTACCTCACTATTTTTATAAGCAACATTCAACACCAATTTCAATGCATTAAACCATGCATTCACAAGTATTCGTCATACTTACATGGATCATTTACTAAATGCATCCATTATCAATATATGATCAAAAACACTTCATGCAATCTCAACTGGAATTCAAGATATAATCACAACTGGGTACAATCACAACCCAATCATTGGTTAGATGAGTAATCTACTAATGAGAGTTTTTGGTACCATGTAACCCCTTAACTGTTAGGGTACTCATGGTGGAGTATTCGGTACACATAAACTCCTCAACACCTGAGACAAATTTTTATAGTGCATTATCAATCCTCTGGCCGACCAACTATTTTCGATAATATTTTAAACCACATCACTTGCCAATATAATTCATTATTAATCATCTACCTCACTGTTTTTATAAGCAACATTCAAAACCATTTTCAATGCATTAAACCATGCATTTACAAGTATTCTTCATACTTACATGGTTCATTTACCAAATGCATCCATCATCAATATATGATCAAAATAGTATAAAACATGCTTCAACATTAGGTACTATGCAATCAAAAACAAGTGCAAAAAAACAATTTCGCCAAAGCACGACAGAGGGAGAAATCTCATCATACTTACTTCCGAGTTTAAACCAGCATTTCAAGCTTAATTTAAACTCCAATAATAACCATTAAATCATTTTCAAAGCTAAAATCCACGCTCTCACTCACCGACTTTGCAAAACCTCATTCGTCGATGCGAACTACTCCTCCAAAGATTCTGAAACGGTGCCACAAGCTTGAGGATCAACTTCCCCTGATATCACCACACAAAAACAGAGGATTCAATGCATCAAAATGCATTCACAAACCCGGCAACAACAATTCACAACAATCCTCCTCAAACTCTAACCGAAACCCCTCCACAACAACTGAAAACAACATCAAACACCCTCCAACCTTAAACCAGCCAAAACCTAAAGGTTTAATACATCAATTATATTCAATTAACATCCAAAAACAACCTAACATCATCCTTATAATTCCATCATTAAATAAACACCCTTAACTCACCAAAACACAACACTAGCAACCTAAGAAATTAGATATTCACTTAGTTTCGGGATTCCAATGTTAAAACCAACTTATTAAAATTATAAAAAATCAAATTCATGACTATAACGAATCAAGAACTCAGAAAAATAGATCTGAAATGAAAATCACTTAATCTCATCAATTAAATCTTGATTTACCCAATTTCCACTATTGAATCATTAAGACTCATTAGAAAACATTAAACAAGGATCAAATATTTGGGAATTTCAATAAAGAACCATTCATTAGAGGAGAAGAATGAACCTTACCTCTAATGAGTGAATTTTCTCTCAATTGGATGTTTACTCTTTAAAAAACAAAGAAAGACAATGAGATTTTGGAAAACAAGATTGAAGAATCCATTAGAAATCAAAAAGTTTAAGAAATCAAGATTATTACCTCAAATCGTTGTTGGAAAAAGAAAGTGCTTGGCTGAAAAGAAGTTGAGAGAAAAATATGAGAAAAAAAGTTATGTCAAAAATGTTTTTAGGAAATAACTATCTCATTTAATTAATTCCATTTTAATTTCCTTAATTAAAACTCATTAAAATAATACCAATTCAGAGAAAAAACAGATTAAAAATATTAGATAAAATAGCTCCGTAAGGATTCTAAGATTTGACCATTTTTCAAAATAGTCACTAAAAATAGTTTTCATTCCTTACATTTTGGTCACTAACCAAAATGTCCAATTTCCAACTTCCATTGTCCAAAATTGACTTTATTAAATAATTATTTTTAGATATTTTCCCATATTTTTCTCACACAAAAAATATTTACTTCGATATAAATCCTGAATTTGACTTAAATATCTAATCCCGACCCACCAGACCGTCTAATCAACCTAGAAACTCATAGGCCTAAAACCAGGGCGTTACAACTTTCCCCCATTTAGGAAATTTCTTCCTCAAAATTTTACTTGAAGGAAACAAATACAAAAACTATTTCATCATGTCTGCCTTACTCTCCGACATGGCCTTCTCAACTCTACAATGTCGCCATGACACATTTACAAGCTCGATCGTTTTGCCATGAAGAACCTTAATACTAGAATAAAGGATCTCAATAGGTTCTCCATCATAAGACAAATCCAGTTGCAACTTAATTTCCTCTATTGGCATAACATGCGATGGGTCTGACTGATACTTCCGTAACATCGACACATGAAAAACATCATGAATCGTCTCCAACTCAGGAGGCAACCTCAAATGATAAGCCACAGGACCTACATGCTCCACAACCTCATACGGTCCAATGAACCTCGGACTAAGGTTTTCCTTACGTCCAAATCCTATCACCTTCTTCCAAGGTGACGCCTTCAAGAACACACGATCCTCAACAGCGTACTTAGTCTTTCTACGCTTCAAAATTGTGTAGGATTTTTGACGATCCGAGGCTGCTTTCAAGTGATCATAAACAAGCCTCACTTTATCACTCATGTCTTTCAACACATCCAACATAGAAACATGTTTTTCCCCAACCTCAGCCCAACATAAAGGCATACGACACTTCTTACCATACAAGGCCTCATACGGTGCCATCTGTATACTAGCCTGATAGCTATTGTTATAGGCAAACACCACCAAAGGCAATAGCTTATCCCAAGTCCCTTGGAACTCAATGATACAACACCTCAAAATATCCTCCAATACTTGGATCACATGTTCAAATTGACGTCCGTCTAAGGCTGATACGAAGTACTAAAATTCTACCGTGAACCTAAAGCCTGATGCAAACATTCACAAAACCTTTCTATAAACTGTAGATCCCTATCCAAAACTATGAACTTAGGCACCCCGTGCAAATGCACAGTCTCAGCAATGTTCAACTCCACCAACTTATCCAAGGTATACATTGTATGTACTGGTACAAAATGTGCACACTTCGAAAACCGATAAACAATCACCCAAATGGAATCCTTTTAGTGGGTACCAAAATAAAACCAGACACAAAATCCATGATGATTCTCTCCTACTTCTATTCCTATATCCTCAACGGTTGCAACAACCCAGAAGGAAACTGATGCTCAGCCTTGGCATGCTGACACACCATGCATCTAGCAACAAAATCAACCATATCTTTCTTTAAACCAACCCAATAGTACTCTTCATTCAACCCTCGATACATCTTAGTACTAAAGGGATGCATAGCAAAATGACTAGTATGCGCCTCAGCCAAGATGATACACCTCAACTCAGTATCATTAGGCACCACTATCTGATCCTTAAAACACAACACCCCATCATCATTAAAGTCAAAATCTATCGAATATCCATCCATGATATCCTTAACATGCAGTACCAACACATCATCATAAGGTTGCTTTTCTTAATCAACTATGAAAAAGATGGCCTTACTTGCAACTCAGCCAACAAGCCTCTATCCCGTGTCACACTTAACCGTGCAAACATTGCCCTCAACTCCACCATAACTTTCCTACTTAAAGCATCAACTACAAAATTAGCCTTCTCCGGATGATACTCAATTGTCAAATCATAATCCTTAAGCAACTCCAACTATCTACGTTGCCTAAGATTCAAATCCTTTTTAGTCATCGAATATTTCAAACTGTTATGATTTGTGTACAAAACACACTTCTCACGATAGAGAAAATGTCTCCAAATCTTCAACGCAAACACAACCGCGGTTAGCTCAAGATCATGTGTAGGATAATTACGCTGATGCACCTTCAACAGTTTACATGCATAAGCCATAACTTTTCATTCTTGCATCAACTCACAACCTAAACCTACATATGATGCAAGTCATATATGGTAAGTGGGTTGATGCACCTTCAACAGTGTACCAACTCCTTGCCTAACTAAGGTTGAATCGAGATTAAAGCTTGTAACACCTCAATTTTTGGCCTAGGAGTTTCTAGGTTGAGTAGAAAGTTCGGTGGGCTGGATTAGAGATTCAAGTCAGATTCAAGATTAAAATTGGAATAAATATTTTTGCTGCGACAAAAATATTGGAAAATATCTAAAAATCCTTATTTAATATATGGATATTTTTGGTAAAGTCAATTTTGGAAAAAAGAATATGGTAAGTGGACATTTTGGCTAGTGACCAAAATGTAAATAATGTAAAACTATTTTTAGGACTGTTTTGTATAAGGGTCAAATCTTAGAATTATTAAGGATCTATTTTACCTGAATATTTTTTTAGAAATTTCTCTCAATTGGTATTGTTTTAATTAAAGGTTAAAAGAGATTTAATTAAGGAGAGGTGGTTATTTTCCCTAAAAACTACTTTGATGTAACTTTTTTTCTATCATGTTTTCTCTCAAAATCTCCTCAGCCAAACATTCTCTTTTTCATCAAAGATTTCAGGTAATGCTTTTGATTTCTAAATGATTCTCTCATCTTGTTTTCCAAAATCTTATTGTCTTTCTTTGTTTTTTAAGAGTAAACATCCAATTGAGAGGAAATTCACTCATTAGAGGTAAGGTTCATTCTTCTCCTCTAATGAATGATTCTTTATTGAAATTCCCAAGTATTTGATCCTTGTTTAATATTTTCTAATGAGTTTTAATGATTTAATTATGGAAATTAGGTAAATCAAGATTTAATTGATGAGATTAAGTGATTTTCGTTTTAGATCTTTTTTGCTGAGTTTTTGATTGGTTTTAATCATGATTTTGATGTTTAATAATGTTATTAAGTTGGTCTTAACATTAGAATCCCAAAACTATGTGAATATCTAATTTTCTAGGTTGCTAGTGTGGCGTTTTTGGCGAGTTTTGGTTGTTTAATGAATGCTGGAAGTATAAGGATGATAATAGGTTGTTGTTGGATGTTAATTGAAGATATTTAGTGGATTAAAACTTTAGGTTTTGGCAAGGTTGATTTTGGAAGGTTTTTGATGTTGATTTCGGTTGTTGCATAAGGGTTTTGGATAGAGTTGTTGGGGAGTAATTTTGCTGAGTCTTTGAATGCATTTTGATGGATTGAATCCCCAATATTTATGTAGTTAAAATAGGGGTGATCGATCCTCAAGCTGGTGACATTGTTTTGGAAGCTTTGGAGGAGTAATTCGTATTGGCGAACGAGGCTTTGCGAAGTCGGTGAGTGAGAACGTGGATTTCAGCTTTGAAATGGTTTAAAGATTATTTTGGGAGTTTAAATTAAGATTGAAACATTGGTTTAAACTTAGAAGTAAGTACAAAGAGATTTCTCCCTCGTTCGTGCTTTGGCAAAATTGTATGATGCACTTGTTTTTGAATTACATGGTACCTACTATTTATGCATGATTTAAAGTATGTTTTATACTATTTTGATCATATATTGATGATGGATGCATTGGGAAAATGATCAATATAAGTATGTGGAATACTCGTGAATGCATGGTTTAATACATTAAAAATGGTTTCGATGTTGCATAGAAAAACAATGAGGTACATGGTTAATGATAAATTATATTGGCAAGTGATGTGGTTTAAAATGTTATTGGATATATTTGGATGGCCATAGGATTGATAGTGTACTATAAAAAGTCACCTCGGGTGTTGAGGGGTTTATGTGTATCGAATACTCCACCCGAGTACCCTAACGGTTAAGGGATTATATGGTACTGAAAACTCCCATTAGTGGATTATACACCTAATAGATGATTGGGGTTGTGATTGTACTCGGTTGTGATTGTACCACGATTGTGATTGTACCGTTATTCCAGTTAAGGTTGTATGAAGTATTGAGAGGACACTTGTTGAATCCGTTCATCTGACGTGATATTTTGTAAAGTGAAACTTGGTTTGTGATCACTTGAAAGCCACTATAATTGATAATGTATCACGTTGATAGATTGTGTTGTATAATGTTGATTTATACTTGTTTACTCTTTAAGCCTTGCATATGGGTTGTTATGCATAGGAAAGCTTAAATTGAGGGTAGCAAATGGTATTTTTGTTGTTGATCCATGATGCATGTTGCATATGGTTTAATATGCATATTTTGGAAATGTTAAAGTGCATAGTTTGATAGGCATGTTGTGTTTTGAAATATGTTTTTAAAATGTTGAACTCATGTAAGTTCGAAAATGGTTTTAAATACATTCATGGTGTTGTGGTTTGAGTATTCCTCGCTAAGCCTTGTGTGCTTACACTCTCTTTTTCCATTAATGCAGAGAATTAAAAGTTGGAGACAACGAGGAAGCGAGGGGAATCCAAAGACTTGAATACCTCGAAAGCATGGTTTTATGAACTAGACTAGTAGTAATAATGTCAATAGGTTTCATAGTCATTTTGGGAGGTTTTTTTGCTAAACTCCTTGTTTGAGCAAGTTTGTTGTGTTTTTTTGGAGTTGTAAATGGCCTTATATATTCATCTATTGCTTTGGATTTATGTTTCATTCGATGTTTGACTTGATTTCTAGGAAGCATGCCTCTAGACTTTTCATTAAGGCATGATTCCATGATTCGGTCATGATTCTATGATATCTTGACATGGATTGATCTTTCGTATGAATGTGATTATGATTGTGACATGTAGGGTTATGTTTGAATCCATGTGAGTAAGAAAAACCAACAAGTTTGGAAATTTCAAGTCCAGGTGTATCGGTGCATGTGTCCCTGTACAGATACAGGTAAGCCTAATTTGAGGCTGGGTTTCGATATACGGGAACCTGTATCGGTACGAGTAAGAGTGTTTTGGCAATGCGTGGCGATACACGAAGAGCTATATTAGTACGATTTTGAGCTACTAGAATCTAGATTTTTGAAATGGTGAAATTGTACCACTACACTTGCTCATGTAATGGTACGGGTGGTAGTTATTTTAGTTAATATGTTATTTGTGATTTTTTAATCATTTCATTTTAGTTCTTGATGTTTGTGTTTGCAATTGTATGTCTTTGGATGATCTTGAGTTGAAAACTGGAAAACAAGCATGTAACCTGACTAATTGATGTTTGGTAACTCCAAATCCTAGTAAGTCCTCATAATTTCCTAGATTTTCAATTTAGCCCCTAAATTACATCTTGCACAATTGGATGTCGAAATCTATGCACGATTTAGTTGAGATTTCATTCGTTGCTAGCATGCACACTCTAGGTTATAATATTGCATCTAGACAAGATAAAAAAGAAAAGAATAGACCTTAGTTTAGTTATTCGATTCAGGTTTTGTTTTGACAAAACCCAATGTAGCTCACTCAATTCTGTCTAGCGTCTAGGCTGGGTCAAGGGGGTTACATTTGGTGGTATCAGAGCCAGGTTTATGATACGTGGGATGAGGTTGTGATTGTTGGAATGTTGTTATTGATTGATTACTGTTCTTTGCCATGCACGATGATTGTTACAAGTACGTTGATTGTTATATGCCATGTCGGGGGATATTATGTGGGACACATTGCCTTATTACTATAGTATGAAATGTTTTAAGTTGAAAAGGAAATCTTGGATCTTCGCTTGAAGCTGGCCTAATTATTTTTTGTTTTGGTGTAATTATCATGCCTTAGATATTTTAGCACGATGGGACCGATGAGAGAATTTACGATCTAGCACGATTACTAATGCCATTGGGTAGAAAAATCAGGAGGACATTATACCTCCTGGAGGGTTGCCACCCCCTCCACCTAATCCACCTATAGGAGTGGAGCAAGTACCACTTGTGCTAGTTGGGCCAGTGTTGGGTGATATGGTGCCTCTGATACAAGTGATGATTGGAGCTTTTCAAGTTGCTATTGCTGAAGTGCATGTGCCTGCATTAGCTGGTGGACAAACAGAGTTACCGTTGGAATATTTATATAGTTTGGGAGGAGTTGAGTACAAAGGGTTGGCACCCGAGGCATCCGAAGAGTGGATGGCCAGTACGGATCGAATTTTGGATCAAATAGGTTGCAATAATGCCCGTAAGCTACGATGTGTTGTATCTCTATTGCAAGAAGATGCATATAGTTGGTAGACAACTGTGACCGCGGGCATGGAACTCGATGATGTAACCTGGGAGTTTAACATTGAATTGTTTGCAAATACAACTCCGGTGTCTATTGCTCCCTACTGTATGGCACCGAAGGAGTTAAGGGAGTTAAAGACACAATTTTAGGAGTTTCTTGATTGAGGGTTTATTAGGCCTAATGTCTCACCGTGGGATGCAACGGTGTTGTTTGTGAAAAAGAAGGATGGCACGATGCAGATGTGGATTCATTATCGACAATAGAACAAGTTGATAATTAAGAACAAGTATCTGTTACCATGGGTTGATGATTTGTTTGATCAATTTATGTGTGCTTCCGTGTTCTCTAAGATTGATTTGAAGTTCGGGTATTATCAGTTGAAGGTAAAGGATGTGGATGTACCTAAGACTACCTTTCATACAAGGTACAAACATTATAAGTTCTTGGTGATGTCGTTTGCTTTGACCATTGCACCAGCCGCGTTCATGGATATGACGAATTGGGTGTTCTATGATTTTTTGGACCAATTCATGGTCGTGTTTACTGATGATATCCTTGTTTACTCTCATATCAAGGAGGATCATGATAAACACTTACGGATTGTGCTTCAAGTGTTGTTGGATAATCAATTATATGCTAAGTTGAGCAAGTGTGAGTTTTGTCATAGGGAAATTGGTTTCAGTGGGCACGTTGTGTTAGCCAAAGAAATTTGGGTTGACCCACAGAAGATTGAGGTGGTGATAGGTTAGAAGTCACCTAAGTCTATGCTGAAGGTTCGTAGTTTTCTTGGGTTGTGTGTTGATGTAAGAGGGAAAATTTGTGGCTTATGCATTTTGGTAGTTGAAGGTGCATGAGCGCAATTATCCTACACATGATTTTGAGCGTGTCACAGTTGTGTTTGCGTTTAAGATTTGGAGACACTATCTCTATAGGGAGAAGTTTATTGTGTATACAGATCACAAGAGTTTGAGATATTTGATGACTCAACAAGATTTGAATCTTAGACAACATGTTTTAATTATAGAAATTGGATAAATCAATATTTAATTGATGAGATTAAGTGATTTTCATTTAAGATCTATTTTTCTGAGTTCTTGATTGGTTTTAGTCATGATTTTGATGTTTAATAATGTTATTAAGTTGGTCTTAACATTAGAATCCCGAAACTATGCGATTCTTTAATTTCCTAGGTTGCTAGTGTGGTGTTTTTGGCGAGTTTTGGTTTTTTAATGAACGTTGGAAGTATAAGGATGATAATAGGTTGTTGTTGGATGTTAATGGAATATATTTGGTGGATTAAACCTTTTGGTTTTGGCTGGGTTAAGTTTGGAAGGTTTTTGATGTTGATTTCGATTGTTGCAAAAGGGTTTTTGGATATAGTTGTTGGGGAGTAATGTTGTTGAGTCCTTGAATGCATTTTGTTGCTTTGAATCCCCTTGTTTATGTGGTTAAACTAGGGGCGATTGATCCTAAAGCTGGTGACATCATTTCGGAAGCTTTGGAGGAGTAGTTCACGTCGACAAACGAGGCTTTATGAAGTCGGTAAGTGAGAACGTGGATTTCAGCTTTGAAATGGTTTAAAGTTTATTTTGGGAGTTTAAATTAAGCTTGAAATGTTGGTTTAAACTTATAAGTAAGTATAAAGAGATTTCTCCCTCGACAGTGCTTTGGCAAAATTGTTTTATGCGTTTTTTTAATTACATGGTACCTACTGTTTATACATGATTTAAAGTATGTTTTATACTGTTTTAGATCATATATTGATGATGGATGCTTTGAGAAAATGATCCATGTAAGTATATGGAATACTTGTGAATGAATGGTTTAATGCATTGAAAATGGTTTTGATGTTGCATATAAAAACAGTGAGGTACATTGTTAATAATGAATTGGGAAATGATGCAGTTTAAAAAGCTATCGGATATAGTCGGATGGCCATAGGATTGGTAGTGCACTATAAAAAGTCACCTCGGGTGTTGAGGGGTTTATGTGTACCGAATACTCCACCCGAGTACCCTAACGGTTAAGGGGTTATATGGTACTAAAAAATCCCATTAGTGGATTATACACCAAACCGATGATTGGGGTTGTGATTGTACTCGGTTGTGATTGCACCACGGTTGTGATTGTACCATTATTCCAGTTGAGGTTGTATGAAGTTTTGAGAGGACAATTGTTGAAACCGTGTATCCGACGTGATATTTTGTAAAGTGAAATTTAGTTTATGATCACTTGAAAGCCACTATAATTGATAATGTATCAAGTTGATGGATTTTGTTGTATAATGTTGATTTATACTTGTTTACTTTTTAAGCCTTACATATGGGTTGTTATGCATGAGAAAGCTTAAATTGAGGATAGAAAATGGTATTTTGTTGTTGATCCATGATACATGTTGCATATGGTTTAATATGCATATTTTGGAAATGTTAAAGTGCATAGTTTGAAAGGCATGCTGTGTTTTGAAAGATATTTTTAAAATGTTGAAGTCATGTGAGATGGAAAATGGTTTTAAATGCATTGATGGTGTTGTGGTTTGAGTATTCTTCACTAAGCCTTTTGTGCTTATGCTCTCTTTGTCTATCAATGCTGAGAATTAAAAGTTGGAGGCAGCGATCAAGCGAGGGGAATCCAAAGTGTAACACCCCCTTCCCGGCCTGGTAGGAAACCTAGTCGAAAAGTGTTATCGAAAACATATTGGAAGATTGAAGGCTTAACCGGAGTTCAAAATCTTATTCGGAACGTCTTATTAATATCTTTTACATCTTATCGAACTAACTTATTGTTAAGTGTTCAAAAGTACTATTTTTATAACCCTTTTTTACTCAATTTATTGTTATACTTAGGCTCATTCTGGTTGTTTTTTTAGTCATTCATCCATAATTGCATAGCTTCCTTCACCTTCGTGCTTGATTTCATAATCTAGTTGTTTTTGTGGAAAAAGATACTACGGATGTGTGTTTTTGTGTGTGCAGGATCACTTTGCCCAAGAAAGTAGGAAATTGCTGAGGCAATTGAGGATAAGAAGAGGACCTGCCGATTTCTTGAAGGATAAATCCTATAAATTCGAGTTAATTACGATAAGCAAGGATAAATCCTAGAAGAGTTGAAGTTCCATGAAGAAATCAAAAGGATATTTAATTCCAAGAGTTTTATGAGTTTTTGGAGGAATAAAAATATAATAATAAAAGAGATTTATTTATTTTATTCTATTTAATTCCAACTTAACTTCTTCCTCAAGAAAGACTTTGACCTATCCATCTCCTATAAATACAAGCCCTAGCCGCCAACTTCAAAGCATGATTTTTATAACCCTTTTTACTCAATTTATTGTTATACTTAGGCTCATTCAAGTTGCATTTTTAGTCATTCATGCATAATTGCATAGTTTCCTTAACTGTCATGCTTGATTTCATAATCTAGTTGTTTTTGTGGAAAAAGATAATGCAAATATGTGTTTTTGTGTGTGCATGATCAAATTGCCCAAGCAAGTAGGAAATTGCCGAGGAAATTGAGGATAAGAAGAGGAGCTGCCGATTTCTTGAAGGATAATTCATATAAATTCGAGTTAATTATGAGAAGCAAGGATAAATCCTAGAATAGTTGGATTTCCATGAAGAAATCAAAAGGAGATTAAATTCCAAGAGTTTTATGAGGAGTTTTGGGGGTAATAAAAATATAATAATAAAAGAGATTTCTTTTATGCTATTTAATTCCAACTTAACTTCCTCCTCAAGAAAGACTTTGACCTATCCATCTCCTATAAATACAAGCCCTAGCTGCCAACTTCAAAGCATGTTCGACTAGAGAGAAAAATCAAGGGGTTGTTCGAATTCTTCTTCTTCTTCCTCTTTGTTCGATTAGATTCATGCTATGGAATTTTTATCTTGTGTTTATTTTGCACCCGACCATGAACTAATTTTATTTGGCTTGGGTTATTGTGCTTTTGTGGTTGTGAGAACGATTGGATTTGTTTAGGTATTTGATTTTGCAATTTTAATTCAAAGTTTGTTTATTCTTGGTGATTAATTTTGCGAGTGAATTGGGAGAGGATCTCGTGAATTCATCCATTTATCTAATATCGGGAGAGTTAGATTCAAGAAACGAATGAGCATGGTTCTTATTCAATCAATCAATGGTGAAGACTAATTTGACTTAAGGATAAGTTGTGAATTTCAACGGCTAAAAGGAGTGCAAGATAGGTTGTTCTCTACCCTTGGTTCACGCATGGATGTATTATCAAGGCATGTACAATTAACAATGTTTCGAGTTAGGGATAGTGAGAAACCATTAAAAAACGCTTCACCGATCTTTAAAGGTTGTCACCTAATTGCCCAAGCATTCGCTCCATTCCCAATTGCCCAGGCAATCGCAGAATTGCCCAGGAAATCGTAGAATTGCCCAGGCAATCCGACTGGATTCATTTGAAGAGCGATTAAGCTATTTTAGCACTCAATTACCATGACGGTCCATTCAACTGTCACGCCACGACACAGGATAACTCTGCCTACTCTCTCTTATTCGATTACATCTTTCTTTTATTTAGTTGTTCTTTTATTTTCTTGTTAATTAAAACTCCTACAATCACCAATTTGTGTTTTTACTTTTAGTGGGAGAAGTTAGATTTCTGAAGTAGCACCAATCCCAGTGGAGACAATATCTATTATATACTATAACTTGCGACGTGTACACTTGCACCAATTGCGAAGCACTCAATACACGCAACAAGTTTTTAGCGCCGTTGTTGGGGATTGGCAATAGTGACTTTGATTTTTATTTCTTGCACCTTTGTTTCTTTTTGTTTTATTTTAGCTAATCGGTTTTAAGGGGCTAACATTCTTTGGATTTGCATCTGTGTATGACCAGGACAAGACCAACAGCACAAGACTACCCACTTGAACTTGAGATAGAACGAGTTCTTCATAGAAGAAAATGAGAACAACGAGTAGCAATGCAAGAACAACCTGTTAATCCAATCGGCAATCTGAATGTCGACGACAATCTAAATTCCGTAGCAAGAAGAGGAGGAGATCAAGTCGAACAACCTATCCGAGACTACTTAGAGGAAGATCTCAATGCTCTAAATCCAGGAGTTGTCGCACTTGAAATAGAAGTGTCATATCCCGAAAACTGGCCTAGCTGAAATTAGGCTCTAGTGATCAAAATTTTTGAAACCGATGTAATAATGTTTGTGAAGATTGACTTTTGTACCCCTCGTGGTAAATGAAATTACATTTTGGCCCTATGTGAGTAAATGGACCCCTTATATAAAATTTGAAGCCCAAAGTGCAAATTTGAGCTAGTCGTAGCGATACGACAATATGAGTATCGATACGGTCTAACAGTCAATAACTAACTCCCTTATTTTAGTGTGGGTGTACCGATATTGACAAACACACATTGATACGGGTCTCCTATTTTAAGCCAAAATGACGTCGTTTTGTAAAGGAATGATGATAGGTGATGAATCACCTCCTTGCTTGTCTTTACCTATGTGAAATTCATCAGAATTCACAAGCAAATGAGATCATAAGCCAACTTGCGGAGTTGTTAACCCTTGGGCTTAAGAAACCCTTAAGTAAGGGAAATGATCCTATTGGTTGTTGGGGTGGTGAAGGAATGATTAAGGTTTTAATCATTTAAAGTAAATAGAAAGGGGAAGCTTCCTCATTTGTCCATCCCTCCCGAAAGCAAAACTTTCCCTTGTTCTTTACCAAGCAAGCACCACCATCTTTATCTTCTACCTTGAGCTAATCTAGCACCTCAGTGCAATCTTCGGTTCTTGTTCAAGTTCAATATACTGTTTGAAAGACTACGCTACGGTAAGTAAAACCCCTATATTGAGTATATGATTTTACCTTTCATTGAAGTTTAATTTCGAAATTAGGTCTTCTATATTCAAGGGAAGGCCCATGAGTTAGGATGGTGATTTCATCCATTCGATGTTGTCTTTAAAGATTTGGTAAGATTGAAATTCGTTTCTGAGCTTTGAATTAAATTCTAAACTCAAACCCCTAATTTTGTGCTAGTTCAAGAAGTGGAGAAGGATTCCTCGTCATCTCCAAAGAAAGCTACGCACAACGGGATTGTGATTCGAGAGCCTCGTAATCAAGGTGAATGTAGTTGTGTCAAGGGATAGGCTCGGTGCCATCCCGTTGCATTATTTCATGAATATGTTGCATTTGATTAAGGGCTCATGTAGAGCAACTATGTTGGATTCGAATGGTGATTTCGGTAAGTACCATGTATTGCTTTCATATGTGTAGTATGAATATGATATGCTAGATATGTGAAATATAGAGCTAAGGCTCAATTTGTACATATGTTATGATATGATCCGAAAGATATTGAATATGCTAATTATGTAATTTTTGTGTAAATGTGGACATTGGATACAATTGGCATGCCATAAGATTATTTTGAGCTCATATAAGTAAGGTATGGACTACGGTCTGGGGCTACAGCCTATATGTGGGGGAAATAAGGATGGTTTGTGTAAGAGATTCTCTTCGGTGCTATAGCTCAGGGCTACGACCTATTTTCCGATATGAATGCGTAAAGGGGAATCCGTGTATCCAATGGTACCAATTCAAGAAACAATGTATGCATATGAAGTATAACTTGACGATTATGAATCTGTGTGATTTGTGGATTAAGCATGAGATTATATATTTCAAATCATCCATATGTTATCCAATTTATCACTATGTTATTCATGACACTAGCTATTATTTGCACTTGTTATAACTACCTCACTAAGCTATATAAGCCTAACATGTCCGTCTCATGCATTTTCAGGACCTTGAAATAATTTCAGCTTTAACATGTCTGTCTCATGCATTTTCAGGACCTTGAAATAATTTCAGCTTTTGATCGTGTGCTTCTGTTGCAAGTCACCTCTTCGTAAGCTACATGTATGCACATCCTTGCTTTAAACACCTAGTAGAGTGGTATATGGTCTAAACATTTTAATTATAAGTATTTTGATCGTTTTGTAAAAGCCCTATAATGACTTAATGTTGTCTTTAAAGCTTGGTAAGCTTGAAATACGTTTCCAAGCTTTGAATTAAATTCTAAACTCAAACCCCTAATTTCGTGCTGTAATCACTCATTTTTACCTGTAAATACATATTAGTGTTGCATGTATATTTATTATATATTTATTGTTTGCATGAATGTTACTAATATATATATAAGGTATGGTGTGCATGTATATTATAAGCTATGTATGTATACGTATTAAGGGTGTATGTATGTCGCGTATGTATCTATTAGTACGAGTGTATTTGTTTAATGTGTATAGATGTTAAGTCAATTATGTGTAGGATTATATATACGTATGCCAATATGTTATACTTGTATAAGTATATGTTTGTATCATGTATGTGTATTGCTGTTATAATTATATTATTATTAATATTATTGGGCTGATATGAAATGAAATCCAAAAAATTATATATATTAAACAAATCAATTACAGTCCAAGTCCAGTTACAAATAGTTACAAGGCCCGGTTGGCCCAAACCTTATCTAATTACAACTGTGTGTGCAGGTGGCTGTGGGCCGTTGGATCAAGATCTGATCCAACGACCACGATCCAACCAAGAAGTCAAAAATATCTGCCAGCCGCGTGTTCCACACGTATGGACCGTTCGAGTGCCACGCGCGCGTGTGGTCCACGCGCGGACGCTTTGATATCCCACGCGCGCGCGTAAGATCCACGCGTTCTGACTCCTCGACTGCGGAGCTCTACGTGGCAAGATCTGGAGCCGTCTCATCAAATCGAGGCTTCATCCAGGCCGTTCGTCCTTCAAGCCATCTCGACCGTTAGATCAGATCTGATCTAACGGCCGAGAACGCGTCTGGCCGCTGGCAGAACACCCATACCGCCACCATGCCGATCTTCAACCACAGTGCTCAAAACATGCCAAATACAACAAGCAACAAGTTGTCAGTCCAGATCTGAAAAAGTAATATACAACTTGTACCAAAAAGAGAGGGATATATGAAGCGAAAAACTTTGTAACGAAAGAGGAGAGTGGTAACAGAGAGGTAGTAACAAAAAAAAAACAGGGGAGAGAACAAAGATCTTGTAACAAAAAAAAACTGAAAGTTGTAACCAGTCAAGTGATAATCGAAAGTCAGTCCAGTGGTAAACACTTGTTTCTTTTTCTTATTTGCTTTTTTTTACATGCATATACAAAGAGATAAACACAAAAAAAGAGAGAGAAGAAGTCTTATCGTCACCGTCCGTGTGTCTCCCTTCCTCAGTGACAAGCCTTTCGGCTTCCCCAAGCCAGAGATGGTGAACTGAAGGAAGGGGAAGACCCCTGGTAGTTTTGTTTTAGGTTTAAAAGTGTTTTTTTTGGTTCGTATTTCCTAGATCTAGGGCGAATAGAGGTGTATCCTCTGAATCCAACCTCAGATTCGTGTCGAGGATGGAAAGGGGGTTATTTTGGTGTGTTTTGGAGGCTCGCCGGCGCCGGTTAGCGGTGGCCGGCCGCCGGATTTTGGGTTTCATATGATCAGTTGAGAGAAAATGAAGAACATGGGTTATTACAAAACTAAAGAAATGAAACGAATGGCCAAAAATTTGATTTCGGACTAAAAAGAGGGTTTATATAATTGTTATTATTTCGTTAAATGGGTAAATTACACACTAAATCCCCCCACGTTTCCAATATTTTCACTTTTGTCTTACCGCATGGTATTTTTACAACTCTGATCCCTATTGTTTTTCAAAATCTTACAATCCCGTCCCTAAATTACACAGAATCAGTTTCTAAATGGTAAAATTACGCCTTTAGCCATCCCGCGTTTTTGAACTTTTCATTTTGAGTCTGCCCCTTGGTCTAATTACAGTTTTGTTCCTTTTAGGTTCTGTTTGTTTCGCATGTTCGTCCCTAAATTACATATTATTGTTCTTTAATTTCTGCCACTGAATTTTATTTTTCTTTCATTTCAGTCATGTTTCTTTGTAAATATTCATGTTCGTATTATAGTCGTATATGTTGATGTATTCTATTGTTTTATTTTATGTCCCTCGTATCTGCCTCGTATTTTATGATTACATGTATATATGTATTAAGATTATAATAGTCATGCGTCTTTTTATCCGGTTATTCATATTAAGCATGTTATGTTTTAGTTGATTCGTACATGGTATATTTTGTACTTTTTTATGTTTTTTTTAGGATTGCATGCTAGTATATTTACTTTTTTTGTATGATATATTGTCCCATATATGTTGAAATATGTTTTATTACTAGTATGTATGTCTTTTTTTAATATTTGTTCGTCTATATACGTAATTATTCCTGCCTTGTTATTCTGACTTGTTAAAGTTGTTTTTATCTATTATTTAGAATAATATGTATATATGCATGTTTTAGTCTAGTATATCATTTATGTTAGATTAGTTTTCTGTTATGTCAATATTTATTGCATTTAAATATTTTGCCATGTTTTACATTTTTGCCACTAAGATTGCATATGATATATAAATTGTTAATGCGGTGCCCTTTTATCCGAGCGTAAACGGGGCCAGTATCAGGCGTAGTGATAGTGGTTGGGCGTTTATTCTCGGATAATGGGGCCCTTAAAATTTATTCGCAATTATGACTGAATTTTAAAATAATAGTCACTTTAATCCAGGAAATCCAATATTAATAAAGCGGTAATTATTAAAGTACCAATTTTGGGCGGAGTGGGGGTGTTAATCCTTCCCCATCCGTAACCGACTCCCGAACCCAATCTTTTTGAATCTCTGGTTTTATGGTGTCCGGCCTACCTAAGTGGCCGGTGGCGACTCCATTTTTTAAAATGCGGTTTTTTAAAAACCCCACGGAATAAATATTTTATATCCAAAAAAATCACAAACACCTTCGAAAAACCACGCTTTTTAGCGATAAAAAGAAAAAGACATCGCTACAGATGGCGACTCCGCTGGGGACAATTTTTGTTTTTTTTTAAAAAAAAACAAATGAGAGTCAAGCTTTTAAAATAATTACCGCTTTACTAATATTGGAAGTTCCGGATTAAAGTGACTATTAAATTAACACTCGGTCATAATTGCGCGTTTATTTTAACGCATTTAAAATATGGCATATAAACCCGTCTTTTTAAGTGGGGGGAAAACGCTAATGCTTTCGTGGAGATATCGTTCTCCCGTATGGGCCTAGCAAGTACCTTCGGGGCTCGAGTACCTTATGCTTTCGTAAGGATATCGTTCCTTCGTACGGGCATAAGCGAATGGGTCCCCCTGAATTGAGCTCGGTTGAAAGGAGCCTATAATGGGTAATGACCGGGGGCCTTGCTACTCTTAGTAGAGGACAACGAGGACAATTCGGGTACCTCCTAGAACCAAAACTGCATATAGAGAACACATAGAAACCCACCCTGTTAGAGCCATGCGGATAACCTAGGTGTCTTAAATGGAATGTAAATAGGATTGCCTTGTTTGCTTATCGCATTTAATTTGCCCTTTTATTACGTACTTATCATTTTTGTCCGGTACTGACTTGTTTTCTTTTGCTTTGTTTTTGCATATCATCGCATTCGCATTACACAGTGGGGCATTGATTCCCAAGTGATTTCTCCCATAATAGAAGATTGTTCATGATGGACCAAAGGTTCTTTGACCTGAAGGAAGGGGGTCCAATTCCAGAGTTCCATCCCAAGACTAGGACAGTGACAGCCGAAGAAGAACCATTCAAGGACATCAGAACGATTCGGTAAGCAGTGTCAATCCTAGTGATAAGCAAGATGAAATACAAGAACTAAAGAAGCAGATGTCTGAGATGATGAACCAGATGAATGCCATGATGAAAGGCAAGCAGCATGTCGAACTCAGAAAAGATTCGGTCGGGGAGCAGAATGTGGAACAGAATGGTCAGAATGTCAAAATAGATAACACCATTAAATATGACAAATCGAATCCCTTTGTGATCAATCTCGAGAAGCAGACAAGTAGCACATCTGGGGAAGATACCCAGGGAACAGAGGCAAAACCAGGGGAAGTTCGAGAATCTAATGACATCAGAAGACATTATCCTATACCCATGAGATACACCGAGTTACTTTCGTTGCGTGTCGAAAGGAACCTTATCATACCAGTGAAGTCTGTACCAAGAAAACCTCCTTATCCGAAAGATTACAACAGTTGTGCCCGGTGCAGCTACCACATAGGCGATTCGAGTCATCACACTGAAAATTGTGGGGCCCTGAAGGACAGAGTTTGAGATCTTGTCAGAATGGGAATTTTGGGTTTCGAAGACGGACAACCCCGATTCTTCAGCCAGCCAGCTGTTGCCCGAGGGGCAAAGTCGAAGGAAGGTCAATACCGAGCCCAAGGTTCGGATAACACAGAAGTGGGTCACTCAAGCGGGATAAAGTTAGGAGTCAATAATAAAAGCGTCTCAGAAGATGAACTTGCACACAAGCGTGACCAGCTCGAGCATGAGAGGCACAATCTTAGCATGAAATCAAAGAATGTACAAGACGAGTACCAGAAGCTGCACTTTGAATTCAAGAGTTTCGGTCTGGGTGACACCGTGGAAGAGTGGGTCAATGGTATGATTCAGCTAAGGAACTCAGAACGCTGGAAGCAGAAATGCAAGAATAGTAAGAATAAAGTCAAATCATTATCAAAGAAGCTGGAAGAAGCTGAGGGCCAACGCGACTTTCTCCAAAATGAGTTGGAAAGCAGTCTGGCCATGGAAGATATCCTGAAATCAAGTCTGCAGCAGGAAAGGAATGAATCACAAGCCTTTCAAATGGAAAATGCAGCACTCAAAGAACAGATAGTGGGGCTCGAGACTGCTTTACGTACCAGTGAGATCCGTGCTGGGGCAATGACCGTTAAGCTACAAAAGGCCGAGCAAACAATACGGGAGAAAGACCGGGACATGAAGATGGTTACGACTCAAGCCCGACAAGTAGCTCAACAGGTAGCAGATTTAGCCGATGCAGCAGCACCAATAAGCCAGAATATGGATCCGGCATTGGACCGCGAAGGAAAACTGACGGGACTATTGAATGTGGTCAAGACATTAGGTACCAGGGCTCACCGATATCCGTAAAACCCTAATACCGGATGTAATGAAACCTCTTGGTCTGAATGAAAGATATCCTATAGGGACAAATCATTTGCGGAATCAATGCTTTATTGCATTCATGCATTGCATTTGCATCACGTTTTTTTTTTGCATTGTTTTATCATCGCATGGCACTTCATCATTTAATACCTGGGGTTCGATAGCAGAATTAATCGGAAAATGGAACGAATTGAAGAGTCGAGGCTTGACCAGTTAGAAGAAAAAATCGAGAAAGAGCTTAAGAAGAAAGAGAAGATAAATGTTTTCAATACGAGGGAACTCTGCCTAGTCCCTGATTTGGTCATTCCTCCAGATTTCAAGGTTCCCGGATTTGCGCAGTATGACGGAACCAGCTGCCCGAAGATTCACTTAACCATGTTCTGTAGAAAAATGGAAGGATACATGAAGAACGAAGAAGTGTTGATCCACCATTTCCATGATAGCCTGAAGGGACCAGCAGCAGTGTGGTATAACCTTTTGAACAGAAATCAAGTTAGGTCATGGGGTGACCTCGCTAATGCCTTTTTGGATCAATACAAATGTGCTTTAGATTTAGCACCCTGTCGACAGTTTCTTCAGAATGAGAAAATGAGGCCAAATGAAAGCTTCAGGGAATATGCATTAAGGTGGCGATGTCTGGCGACCCAAGTCCAGCCTCCTATAGCAGAAGAAGAGTTGACTCCCTTGTTCCATGCAACGCTTCCCTCTCCCTTATTCGATGTGATGTTGGAGAAATCGAGAAACGGATTCGAAGATTTCATGACGATTGGAGAAAGAATAGAATACGCAGTCAAAGAAGGAAAATTGGGGTCTAAGTCTAAGGACCGAATTGAAGATAAGATAGATAAAGATGGAGACGTAAATGAGTGTCATCTCCAGGGTTCGCGTGGCCGTAAAAGAAGGAGACAGACTGACAAATCGGGGTCATCAAGGAAAATTCCTCGGACGAGCGCAAATTTAGAAGTGTTTGGAATATCTATCTCAGACATTTGGCCTCATCTGGTAGAGGGTCACTATCTTGTTCCTAGGCCGATGAAGAGTGCACCTGATCTGTATGCCCATAGTTTTGACTCGAGTAGCACATGCGAATTCCATATGGGGGCACCGGGGCATCCCACCAGAAAATGTAGACCTTTACTGGAGGAAATCAAGAAGCTGGTCAATGATGGAACCCTGACGCAAGAGCTGATCAAGCAGTGGAAGACCAAGGATGAGAAGTAAATCTACATAGTGCTGAAGAAGCCAGAGATGTCCCTACATTAAAATACCTTCCTGAAGTAATACAAGGAATCAACTCTATGTGACCCCTATGTGGCAAAGATCTTTTGTGATAGGGCATGTTTGTTGATTTTTATTTTCAATAAAGAACACATTTCGCTTAACATATAATGTTTTTGAAAGCACATAGATATTTTCTCGCCGTTTTAGGACGCTGGATATCAATTGCAAGATGTGACATTAGATAGACATCGTAACAACGATGATGTGTGATCTTCCCCACCGGACTCTGGTCAGCAAAGCGAGATTATTACTCTTTCGATGATATTCAAGGACGAAAAAGCTCTAAATGTCAACCATGTAGAGTTGCTTGAAATTGAAACTCTAGGCATAATCTTCTAGGTAGTAAAATAAAAATAAACAAAAAAGGAAGAGAAAAAGAGAAGAAAGAAAAAAGAAATGAAAATAAAGAAATGAAAATAATAATAAAAAGTACTCCTATGTTCGAAACCTGGTAATAGGCTTGTTCGAATAAGAGTATGGAAATTTTGGGGCACTCCGCTGAACCGATAGGGTGGAGATACATCATCCAATTCAAAGAAACCTTAGCTTCATGAGTGATGGTAATATTTTCAAATCGTGACTATGCCGAGTAACTTGGGGCAGTGTTGTTTGCTCCATCGTTGTCCTCAAGACAAAGGACTGTGACGAATTGATTTCCTCAAATAATGATAAAAAGCAAAAAAGAAGGAAAAAGAAAAATGATGAAAAAGAAAAAGAAAAATGATAGGCGATATCATAGGAAAAATTAAGACTCGCACCACCCAGAACTCTATTCCTAGAGTAATATTTCTGCGCTCGAGTGGTTATACAAGCCAACCCTTTTGGGGGCGGAGTAGATAATGAGAATTGAGAAAGAGTAGCACTCTACAGCAACGCGGTAATCATGAGGATGAACCGAGTCACCAGGGAAGACTTCACATCTTTGAATTACCAAGTGGTTGAATCTAAGCCACTCTTGCACATGATATCCAGAGCTCCTATGCTGTGTTTTCAAAATCTTGTATGTTAATCTAAATGATACCCTTCAGTGGAACACCAATCAGCAAATTGACAAGTTAAAGCAATAAAAATTTCCATGTATTACTTCAGGGGTAAGATCCAGAACACAAGGTTGCGGATACTATTGAAGCCCCTAACCAGAAATGACCTCACAATGCATAGAATGAAGATGATAACAGAGGTATAGGTGTCAGACAGCTCAAGAACAAGAAGCGAATTCCAGCCACGATGCCTTGTTTGGTTCAAGAAAATGAAGGACGAAACATGACAAGAATGAGCTTACAAAGTGAGGGGACGGTAAAAAGTAAACATTGAGTCTCCAAAGAATTAAAGCACATAGATCGATGAATGGTGTCCGTCAAGAGGCAACAAGAAGATTGAGGTTAAGAAGCATTTCGCTCACCCCGATGATGAAATTAACAAATACTCAGAATGTTGGGTCAAAAGAACTGGAAGATAGCCGAGCACGATCGAATGGGGCAATGCAGAACAGAAAGAATAGTAAGAATCTCTGCACACGCATGATATAATGTTTGTTGATGAAGCAGAAAGAGACCCCGAAGAAGAAAGGCGGGTGCTCGTGCAAAAGAACAAGAGCAGATGCCCATTGAGCAAAATTTGACAGAAATGAAGATCAAAATTGAGCATACCGCAAAAGGAAAGGAAATAGAGAAATCAGAAGAATGACTTTTCAGGACATAAGATAAACAATAAAAAGAAAAAAAAAGGAGAAAAAGAAACAAAGAAAAAAAAAGAGGAGAAAGAAAGCACAACATTACATGCATCATATAGATAGGGGCATGTCAATTTTGCTTCTTCCTAAACAGGTATTTGAAGAATTATCGAAGAATTTACCAAAGTCTCGAAAGAACCACAGCCATGGCGGCGTGATATCAGATGTTAAATCCTTCAGGTCATCGGTAAGTCCTTCGGGCACGATGTTAAGTCCTTCGGGCCATCAGTAAGTCTTTCGAGCATGGTGATAAGTCCTTCGGGCCATCAGTAAGTCCTGCGGGCATGATGCGGCAGCATATCAGCGTGAGTCTCCATAGAACAATAGCCATATCGGCGTGAGATCCAGATGTTAAATCCTTCGGGTCATCGATAAGTCCTTCAGGCACGATGTTAAGTCCTTCGGGCCATCAGTAAGTCTTTCGAGCATGGTGATAAGTCCTTCGGGCCATCAGTAAGTCCGCCGGGCATGATGCGGCAAAGATATCGGCGTGAGTCCCCATAGAACAATAGCCATATCATCGCCGATCCGGATGTTAAATCCTCGCCGGGTCATCGATAAGTCCTTCGGGCATGATGTTAAGTCCTTCGGGCCACCAATAAGTCTTTTGAGCATGGTGATAAGTCCTTCGGGCCATCGGTAAGTCCCGGGCATGATGCGGCAAAGATATCAGCGTGAGTCCCCATAGAACAATAGCCATATCGGCGTCAGATCCAGATGTTAAATCCTTCGGGCCATCGATAAGTCCTTCGGGCCACCAATAAGTCTTTTGAGTGTGGTGATAAGTCCTTCGGGCCATCAGTAAGTCCTTCGGGCATGATGCGGCAGCATATCAGCGTGAGTCCCCATAGAACAATAGCCATATCGGCGTCAGATCCAGATGTTAAATCCTTCGGGTCATCGGTAAGTCCTTCGGGCACGATGTTAAGTCCTTCGGGCCATCAGTAAGTCTTTCGAGCATGATGATAAGTCCTTCGGGCCATCAGTAAGTCCTTCGGGCATGATGCGGCAGTCTTAGTAGCGTAGGTCCAAAAATGGCAACAACCTCGTAAAAAAAACCTGCATTTTCAAGCCCTAGTGAAAGGTTCCATAGAGGGAGAACCCTAAATCTAAAATCTCAAAAAGAACTCCCAGTCGGAAGAATCCATCAAAGGCACAAAAGGTTTTATATAGGAAAAACCAGCGTTGAAGGTGAAGAGTTCTATATAGGAAGGACTCCAAGCTTTACAGTCTCGAAGTGAAAGGTTCTATATAGGAAGGACTCATAACTCGAGGCTTCAGAGTGAAGGGTTCTAAATAGGAAGAGCCTGTAGCTCCAAGATCGGAAGGTGACGAAGCTCTATATAGGAAGAACTTACGAGCTTGAAGATTCAGCCAAGGAAGAGCGGAGATGTCTAAAAGAACATGTTTTTCCAAAGCTACAAATAGGGAAGTCTGATAAAAATGAGTGCTTATGAATCTTTGCTTTGTTTCCCATTCCATGAGAACAAGCAAAGAGGGGCAACTGTAATCACTCATTTTTACCTGTAAATACATATTAGTGTTGCATGTATATTTATAATATATTTATTGTTTGCATGAATGTTACTAATATATATATAAGGTATGGTGTGCATGTATATTATAAGCTATGTATGTATACGTATTAAGGGTGTATGTATGTCGCGTACGTATCTATTTAGTACGAGTGTATTTGTTTAATGTGTATAGATGTTAAGTCAATTATGTGTAGGATTATATATATGTATGTCAATATGTTATACTTGTATAAGTATATGTTTGTATCATGTATGTGTATTGCTGTTATAATTATATTATTATTAATATTATTGGGCTGATATGAAATGAAATCCAAAAAGTTATATATATTAAACAAATCAATTACAGTCCAAGTCCAGTTACAAGGCCCGGTTAGCCCAAACCTTATCTAATTACAACTGTGTGTGCAGGTGGCTATGGGCCGTTGGATCAAGATCTGATGCAACGGCCACGATCCAACCAAGAAGTCAAAAATATCTGCCAGCCGCGTGTTCCACACGTATGGACCGTTCGAGTGCCACGCGCGCGTGTGGTCCATGCGCGGATGCTTTGATATCCCACGCGCTCGTAAGATCCACGCGTTCTGACTCCTCGACTGCGGAGCTCCACGTGGCAAGATCTAGAGCCGTCTCATCAAATCGAGGCTTCATCCAGGCCGTTCGTCCTTCAAGCCATCTCGACCGTTAGATCAGATCTGATCTAACGGCCGAGAACGCGTCTGGCCACTGGCAGAACACTCATACCGCCACCATGCCGATCTTCAACCATCGTGCTCAGAACATGCCAAATACAACAAGCAACAAGTTGTCAGTCCAGATCTAAAAAAGTAATATACAACTTGTACCAAAAAGAGAGGGATATATGAAGCGAAAAACTTTGTAACGAAAGAGGAGAGTGGTAACAGAGAGGTAGTAACAAAAAAAAACAGGGGAGAGAACAGAGATCTTGTAACAAAAAAAAACTGAAAGTTGTAACCAGTCAAGTGATAATCGAAAGTCAGTCCAGTGGTAAACACTTGTTTCTTTTTCTTATTTGCTTTTTTTTACATGCATATACAAAGAGATAAACACAAAAAAATAGAGAGAAGAAGTCTTACCGTCACCGTCCGTGTGTCTCCCTTCCTCAGTGACAAGCCTTTCGGCTTCCCCAAGCCAGAGATGGTGAACTGAAGGAAGGGGAAGACCCCTGGTAGTTTTGTTTTAGGTTTAAAAGTGTTTTTTTTGTTCGTATTTCCTAGATCTAGGCGAATAGAGGTGTATCCTCCGAATCCAACCTCGATTCGTGTCGAGGATGGAAAGGGGTTATTTTGGTGTGTTTTGAGGCTCGCTTCGCCGCCGGTTAGCGGTTGGCGGTGGCGGCGGAGAATACGGCGGCCGGCCGCCGGATTCTGGGTTTCATAGGATCAGTTGAGAGAAAATGAAGAACATGGGTTATTACAAAACTGAAGAAATGAAACGAATGGCCAAAAATTTGATTTCGGCCTAAAAAGAGGGTTTATATAATTGTTATTATTTCGTTAAATGGGTAAATTACACACTAAATACCCCCGCATTTCCAATATTTTCACTTTTGTCTTGCCGCATGGTATATTTACAACTCTGATCCCTCTTGTTTTTCAAAATCTTACAATCCCGTCCCTAAATTACACCGAATCAGTTTCTAAATGGTAAAATTACGCCTTTAGCCATCCCGCATTTTTGAACTTTTCATTTTGAGTCTGCCCCTTGGTCTAATTACAGTTTTGATCCTTTTAGGTTCTGTTTGTTTCGCATTTTCGTCCCTCAATTACATATTATTGTTCTTTAATTTCTGCCACTGAATTTTATTTTTCTTTCATTTCAGTCCTGTTTCTTTGAAAATATTCATGTTCGTATTATAGTCGTATATATTGATGTATTCTATTGTTTTATTTTATGTCCCTCGTATCTGCCTCGTATTTTATAATTACATGTATATATGTATTAAGATTATAATAGTCATGCGTCTTTTTATCCGGTTATTCATATTAAGCATGTTATGTTTTAGTTGATTCGTACATGGTATATTTTGTATTTTTGTATGTTTTTTTTAGGATTGCATGCTAGTATATTTACTTTTTTTGTATGATATATTGTCCCATATATGTTGAAATATGTTTTATTACTAGTATGTATGTCTTTTTTTAATATTTGTTCGTCTATATACGTAATTATTCATGCCTTGTTATTCTGACTTGTTAAAGTTGTTTTTATCTATTATTTAGAATAATATGTATATATGCATGTTTTAGTCTAGTATATCATTTATGTTAGATTAGTTTTCTGTTATGTCAATATTTATTGCATTTAAATATTTTGCCATGTTTTACATTTTTGCCACTAAGATTGCATATGATATATAAATTGTTAATGCGGTGCCCTTTTATCCGAGCGTAAACGGGGCCAGTATCAGGCGTAGTGATAGTGGTTGGGCGTTTATTCTCGGATAACAGGGCCCTTAAAATTTATTCGCAATTATGATCGAATTTTAAAATAATAGTCACTTTAATCTGGGAAATCCAATATTAATAAAGCGGTAATTATTAAAGTACCAATTTTGGGCGGTGTGGGGGTGCTAATCCTTCCCCATCCGTAACCGACTCCCGAACCCAACCTTTTTGAATCTCTGGTTTTATGGTGTCCGGCCTACCTAAGTGGCCGGTGGCGACTCCATTTTTTAAAATGCGGTTTTTTAAAAACCCCACGGAATAAATATTTTATATCCAAAAAAATCACAAACACCTTCGAAAAACCACGCTTTTTAGCGATAAAAAGAAAAAGACATCGCTACACGTGCTAGTTCAAGAAGTGTAGAAGGATTCCTCGTCATCTCATCAAGGTGAGTGTAGTTGTGTCAAGTGATAGGCTCGGCGCCATCCTGTTGCATTATTTCATGAATATGTTGCATTTGATTAAGGGCTCAGTAGAGCAACTATGTTGGATTCGAATGGTGATTTCGGTAAGTACCTTGTATTGCTTTCATATGTGTAGTATGAATATGATATGCTAGATATGTGATACATGGAGCTAAGGCTCAATTTTGACATATGTTATGATATGATCCGAAAGATATGGAATATGCTAATTATGTAATTTTTGTGTAAGTGTGGACATTGGATACAATTGGCATGCCATAGGAATATTTTGAGCTCGTATAAGTAAGGGATGGACTACGGTCTGGGCTATGGCCTATATGTGAGGGAAATAGGGATGGTTTGTGTAAGGGATTCTCTTCGGAGCTACTGCTCAAGGCTACGACCTATTTTTCGATATGAATGGTGTAAAGGGGAATCCGTGTATCCAATGGTACCAATTCAAGAAACAATGTATGCATATGAAGTATAACTTGATGATTATGAATTTGAATGATTTGTGGATTAAGCATGAGATTATATGTTTGAAATCATGCATATATTATCCAATTGATCACTATGGCATTCATGACACTAGCTATTATTTGCACTTGTTATAACTACCTCACTAGGCTATATAAGCCTAACACGTCTGTCTCATGCATTTTCAGGACCTTGAAAGAATTATGGCTTCCGATCGTGTGCTTCCATTACAAGTCACCTCTTCGTAAGCTACATGTATGCACATCCTTGCTTTAAACTCCTATTAGAGTGGCATATGGTCTAAACATGTTTTGTATAAGTATTTTGATGGTTGTGTAAAAGCCCTATAATGACTTAGTGTTGAATGCAAGAAATGGTATGTTTTGGGAATGTTTAGTTTGTTAAACTAAACTCCTATTAGAATGTTTAGTTTGTTAAACTAGGAAATCGGATTCAGAATGCTATAAAGTTTGGTATGACAGTAGAGTAATGGATTTTAGGCTTGCTGGTAAAATTTGGTAATGATTGAACAACATTTGAAGGGTTAAATTAGGTAAAAACAAGCTAAAATCTGTCATTTTTGGACATGCATATCGATACGAGGCTCGTTGTATCAATACAGCCTTACATAATTGGACTTGATGAATCAGGGAGTATCGATACACTAGGGAGAGTACTGATATGAACCTTGACAGTAAGGTTTGAGAAAATAATTGCATTGGTACGACCTCAGGCGTACCAAAACAAGTCAACCCAAGTCAAAGTGCATCGATAAGGGCACAGGCGTATCGGTACGGGGTCGTTGACCTGGAACTTGGAAGTGTACAATTCAACTTAGCGTACCGATACGGCCTATAGTATATCGGTACGGTGTCAGTTAATTCCATTAAAAGGCTTGAGAAACAGTTTTAAAAGATTGCAAAATGGTCACTAATAATTATATGGCTCAAATGGATAGGTTAAAAATATATGATAACAACAAAACTTCTTAGGTTAATAATTGGAGAGTCTAAATACAAGTTGGCAATAAAGAACTCGGATTAGGGTCATTAAATTATAATGTTTGCAACTTGGTCCTTTTAGTTCAAAAAGTTTTAAATTAACCAAAATTTTGATTTTGATCTCCGATTCTGATTTCTGATAACATTTTCTGACCCGGTTCTCTACCAGACCAAGAAGGGGGTGTTATAGTTGTGGTATCAGAGTTTAGGTTTAGTCGATTTTGTGACTAAACAGGTATATGTTATGGGTCTGCATTTGCATATGCTACTTAGCAGTTTATTTGAATATGTTATCTATGACTTGCAACTTACACGATTAAACATTTTCTGTATAAATAGATTTTAAAAATGTCTGTACCCACTGATAGGCGTGCTGTAAATGAATCACACCCTGACTCCTCCTCGACACAAGGGGACAATTAGAGGGTAAAAGTAAGGCACGAACAAGTAGGGCAGGACGACCCACCTCATCCGCCTCCGATGCCTCCAGCTCCACAAGAGTACTTGATGCCCATGGCGGACATGATTAAACAAGTCGTGGTGTCTCTCCGACAAGAGTCACTCCCACCCCCTGCCGAATCCACACCAACTATCTCGAGGGCTCATATCGACAAACTCAAACAATACCCGGTTTACACCTTTACTGGCCAGGATCTGGACAACCCCGAAGTCACAGAATACTGGCTAGAGAACACATTGAAAGTGTTGAACAAGCAAACGAAGTGCCCTAATGAGTACAAACTCAAATGTGCTTTGGCCTTGATTGCGGAAGAGGTCCATAGTTGGTGGGATACAGTGACTCTCACCGTACCTGAACACCGTGTTATGTGGGACTTATTCCTTCAAGAGTTTTGCAAGAAGTACATTAGTGATCATTACATTGCTAAGAGGCGCGAGAAATTCCTCTATCTGATACAAGGGGAAGGCATGTGGAGCAGTACATTCAAGACTTCTGAAAGAATGCAAGGTATGGTGCTGAGATCATACGCATAGAGAAAGAGAAATGTCGAATGTTCATTGATGGCCTATGTGACGAATTGTGCCCCATCTTTACCGTCTTGGAGTTAGAAGACTTTCAGACGTTTGTCAACCAAGCTATCGCTACTGAGGCTTCCCAAAAGGCTTCTAAGAGAAGGAAAGGGAACCAAGCCAGATTTGATAAGAGATTTCGTGAGGATTCTAAGCCTCTAATGTCTCAGATCTGTCACCTTCCAATGACTGCCCCGATCTGGATACGCACCACAATTCCAGTCCACAGGGACGTCTGTTACTCGTACGACTTTGGTGGACAGTACAGGTGGTTCTACGAAAGGTTATCATATCCCTTTATGCAACTACTACTAGAAGAGGCATCCAGGGCAGTGCGGTAGACAGTCTAGATCTTGCTATCTTTGTGGAGAATCTGGCCACTTTATCCGACAGTGTCCGCAAAATCCACATGCAACTACATCCGTAGCTTCTGAGAACAATCCCAATAAAGGGAGAGGAGCGAAGCCAATGCCATTTGGATCTGCGGGAAAAACTTGCAACAACAATGCACCTACAGTCGGTTAAGATCCGCAAACTTCGGCTCAGATGTATCATGTTTGAGGCTGTGAGCAGCAAGATGACTCTGATGTGATTACAGGTATGGTAGAGCTATGCTTTAATTATGTGTATGCATTAATAGACCCAGGCTCTACACACTCTTTCATTAGTGAACCGATGATTTCGAAGTATGCCTTAGACTCGGAACCGGTCACTATCGAGATAGTTGTTTCCAATCCACTAGGAGATAGTGTGACCATCCGAATGATTTGTACAGATTGCCCTCTAAGGATCCAAGGGATCCCATTTCCAGCCAATTTGATGGTCTTGCCCTTCCAAGAATTCGACCTCATCCTAGGCCTTGATTGGCTAGTTGAACACCAAGCTTGGGTAGATTGCTCGAAAAAGAAATTGTACCTCCGTGGGCTTGGTAAGGAGAGTATAACCTTGATGAAGTCCAAACCTGAGCCTAAAAAGATCCTTATGTGTGCTATAGAGTCTAAGAAAGACTTAAATCTCGAAGATGTACCAGTTATGAAAGAATTCTCTAACGTATTTCCCAATGAGCTTCTAGGACTCCCTCCCACCTAGGAAGTGGAATTCAAGATGGAAGTGCAACCTGGGACTACTCCGGTCTCTATTACTCAATATATAATGGCTCAAGTATAGTTAAAAGAGCTAAAGACTCAAATCCAAGACCTTTTGGATAAGGGATTTGTCCAACCGATTTCCTCACCCTAGAATAAAGTCACGATAAAGAACAAGTATCCACTCTCGAGGATTGATGACCTCTTTGATCAATTGAAAGATGCTTCGGTCTTTTCCAAGATTGACCTTCGATCTAGATACTGTCAAATGTTGGTAAAGGAGTCTGATGTTCCGAAAACTACTTTCCGAACTAGATATGGCCACTATGAATTCTTAGTGATGCCTTTTGGGCTCACAAATGCACCTTCAGCTTTCATGGACCTAATGAACCATGTATTCCGGCCATATCTCGATAAGTTTGTGGTTGTCATTGTAGATGACATCCTGATCTATTCCAAAGACTCTATTGTTCATGAAGAACACCTTCAGATTGTGCTAAAATCTCTTCGAGAGAAACAACTCTACACCAAGTTCAGTAAGTGTGAATTTTGGTTATCCGAAGTGTCCTTTCTAGGCCATGTGATTTCTTCTGAGGGAATCCAAGTTGACCCAAAGAAGATCCAGGCCATTCTTGACTAGATTCCTCCCAAGAACATGGGAGAAGTTTGCAGCTTTCTCGGGCTTGCTGGTTATTACTGCAAATTCGTTAAGGGGTTATCTTTGATTGCTGCACCCATAACAAAGTTCTTTCGCAAAGAAACTCATTTTGCATGGAATGTGGATCGGCAAAGGAGTTTCGGCCAGCTTAAACAAGTCCTTACTCATGCTCTTGTCTTAGTGCAACCAGAGTCAGGCAAGGATTTCACCGTTTAAAGTGATGCGTCCCACCTGGGATTAGGTTGTGTTCTGATGCAAAAAGGCAAAGTTATAGCTTAAGCTTCACGTCAACTCAAGCCATATGAGTTAAACTATCCGACCCATGATCTAGAGCTAGCGGCAATTGTGTTTGCTTTGAAGATTTGGCGGCATTATCTTTATGGTGAGAAGTGTTACTTATACACCAATCACAAGAGCTTGAAGTATCTTGTAACTCAAAATGAGTTAAACCTTCGTCAGCGCCGGTGGATGGAGTTGTTGAAAGACTATGATCTGGTCATTGACTACTATCCTGGTAAAGCAATGTGGTGGCTGATGCTCTTAGCCGGAAACACGCTCATTCTCTGAGATATTTGACTGCCCATTTTCGACTCAAGAAGTGTGGTAAGCTATAGGCTAAATTGAAAGTACAGTCGATCATGGTATCTTAAATCAAAGTACTCTTGGAATCCGATGAGGAGTTGAAACCTCTTACTGCCAAGGTTAAGGATAGCCCAGATCCTAACTTTGCTATGAATTCCGAGAGCTTATTGTGTTTCTGCAACCGCATCTGTGTTCTTGACGATGATGATCTTCAAAATCGGATTCTAGGCGAAGCTCACTCTACCCCTTTCTCCATCCATCCGGGAACAATCAAGATGTACAAAGACCTAAAAGAGTTATATTGGTGGTCTGGTATGAATATGAGATCACTGACTTCTTGGCTAGGTTTTTGACTTGCCAACGAGTCAAAGTCGAGCACAAAGTACCTACTGGCCTGCTACAGCCTATCGAGCTTCTATAATATAAATGGGAACGCATTACGATGGATTTTGTAAGTGGTCTACCATTGACACTGAAGAAGAATGATGCCATTTGGGTCATTGTAGACCAATTCACCAAATTTGCCCACTTTCTTCCGGTGAATGGATTTCAACTTACCTAAACTCGTGGAATTATATGTCCGTGAAGTTATCCGGTTACACGGAGTCCTTGTATCCATTATTTTTGATTGTGACCCATGCTTCGCATTTTGGTTTTGGCAAACCCTGCAAGAGGCTTTGGGAACTCGAGTGCACTTAAGCACAACCTTCCATCCTCAGACCGACGGTCAATCTAAAAGGGTTATTCAGGTAACCTTATATCTTCCTCCAATTCCTGTGTATAAGTAATCCATATGAATCCTGATTCTTCCTTGTAGATCCTAGAAGATATACTCTAAGCTTGTGTCATTGACTTTGGGAACACGTGGGAAAAATCCCTACACTTAGTCGAGTTCACTTACAATAACAGTTACCAGGATTCAATTCAAATGTCCCTGTACAAAGCCCTTTATGGAAGGAGATGTAGAACTCCTCTCCATTGGATTGAACTCGGTGAAGGTAAGATGTTAGGTCCTGATTTGCTTTGGGAAACCGAAGAAAGGACAATCATTATCTGCGACTGACTAAAAGCCGCATTCGACCTTCATAAGTCCTACGCTGACCTGAAAAGAAGGGACATCCAATACAAGGTTGGTGAAAAAGCCTTCCTCAAGGTATCTCTGTGGAAGAAGATCATTCGTTTCGGGAAGAAAGGAAAGCTATGTCCTCGTTTCATTGGCCTGTTCGAAGTGATCGCAAAAGTTAGACCTGTTGCCTACCGATTAGCTCTTCTTGAGGAGCTAAATTGGATTCACAACGTATTCTACGTATCGATGCTATGCAGATACAAAGAGTTGTCACATCCCGAAAATCGTCCTATATGAAATTAGGCTCCGGTGATCAGAAATTTTGAAACTGATGTAATAATGTTTTTGAAGATTAAATTTTGTACCCCTCGTGATAAATGAAATTACATTTTGGCCCTATATGAGTAAATGGACCCCTTGTATAAAATTCAAAGCCCAAAGTGCAAATCTAAGCTAGCCGTATCGATACGACCATACGAGTATCGATACGATCTAACGGTCAATAACTAACTCCCTTATTTTAGCGTGGGCGTACCAATACGGACAGACACGTATCGATACAAGTCCTCTATTTTATGCCAAAATGAAGTCATTTTGTAAAGGAAGGATGATAGGTGATGAATCACCTCCTTGCATGTCTTTACATACGTGAAATTCATCAGAATTCACAAGCAAATGAGATCATAAGCCAACTTGGGGAGTTGTTAACCCTTGGGCTTAGGAAACCTTCAAGTAAGGGAAATAATCCTATTGGTTGTTGGGGTGGTGAAGGAATGATTAAGGTTTTAATCATTTAAAGTAAATAGAAAGGATAAGCTTCCTCATTTGTTCATCCCTCCCGAAAGCAAAACTTCCCCTTGTTCTTTGCCAAGCAAGCACCACCATCTTTATCTTCTACCTTGAGCTAAGCTAGCACCTCGGTGCAATCTTCGGTTCTTGTTCAAGTTCAATATACCGTTTGAAAGCCCACGCTACGGTAAGTAAAACCCCTATATTGATTCTATGATTTTACCTTTCATTGAAGTTTAATTTCGAAATTAGGTCTTCTATATTCAAGGGAATGCCCATGAGTTAGGATGGTGATTTCATCAATTCGATGTTGTCTTTAAAGCTTTGGTAAGCTTGAAATACGTTTTCGAGCTTTGAATTAAATTCTAAACTCAAACCCCTAATTTCGTGCTAGTTCAAAAAGTGGAGAAGGATTCCTTGTCATCTCATCAAGGTAAGTGTAGTTGTGTCAAGGGATAGGCTCGGTGCCATCCCGTTGCATTATTTCATGAATATGTTACATTTGATTAAGGGCTCAGTAGAGCAACTGTGTTGGATTCGAATGGTGATTTCGGTAAGTACCTTGTATTGCTTTCATATGTGTAGTATGAATATGATATGCTAGATATGTGATACATGGAGCTAAGGCTCAATTTTGACATATGTTATGATATGATCCGAAAGATATGGAATTTGTTAATTATGTAATTTTTCTGAAAGTGTGGGAACTGGATACAATTAGCATGCCATAGGAATATTTTGAGCTCGTATAAGTAATGGATGGACTACGGTCTGGAGCTATGGCTTATATGTGGGGGAAATAAAGATGGTTTGTGTAAGGGATTCTCTCAGGAGCTACGGCTCAAGGCTACGACCTATTTTTTGATATGAATGGTGTAAAGGGGAATCCGTGTATCCAATGGTACCAATTCAAGAAACAATGTATGCATATGAAGTATAACTTGATGAATATGAATTTGAATGATTTGTGGATTAAGCATGAGATTATATGTTTCAAATCATGCATATATTATCCAATTGATCACTATGACATTCATGACACTAGCTATTATTTGCACTTGTTATAACTACCTCACTAGGCTATATAAGCCTAACATGTGTGTCTCATGCATTTTCAGGACCTTGAAATAATTATGGCTTCCGATCGTGTGCTTCCATTGCAAGTCACCTCTTTAAGTAAGCTACATGTATGCACATCATCGCTTTAAACTCCTAGTAGAGTGGCATATGGTCTAAACATGTTTTGTATAAGTATTTTGATGGTTGTCTAAAAGCCCTATAATGACTTAGTGTTGAATGCAAGAAATGGTATGTTTAGTTTGTTAAAATAAACCTAAAATGAGTCTAAAGTGAAAAATAGGAAAACATATTCAGAATGCTATAAATTTTGGTATGACAGTAGAGTAATGGATTTTAGGCTTGCTGGTAGAATTTGGTAATGATTGAACAACATTTGAGGGGTTAAATTAGGTAAAAATAAGACAAAATATGTCATTATAGGACAAGCATATCGATACGAGGCTAGTTGTATCAATATGTCCTTATATAATTGGACTTGATAAAGTAGGGAGTATCGATACACTAGGGTGTGTACCGATACGAACCTTGACAATAAGGTTTGAGAAAATAATTGCATCGGTACGACCTCAGGCGTACCAAAACAAGTCAACCCAAGTCAAAGCGCATCTATACAAGCACAAACGTATCGGTACGGGGTCGTTGACCTAGAACCTGGAAGTGTACAATTCAACTTAGTGTACCGATACGGCCTATAGTGTATCGGTACAATGTCAGTTAATTCCGTTAAAAGGCTTGAGAAACATTTTTAAAAGATTGCAAAATGGTCACTAATAATTATATGGCTGAAATGGATAGGTTAAAAATATTCGATAACAACGAAACTTCTTAGGTTAACAATTGGCGAGTCTAAATACAAGTTGGTAATAAAGAACTTGGATTAGGGTCATTAAATAATAACGTTTGCAACTTGGTCCTTTTAGTTCGAAAAGTTTTAAATTAACCCAAATTTTGATCTCTGATTCCGCTTCTAATAACACTTTTTGACTTGTTTCTCTACCAGACCGGGAAAGGGGTGTTACAAGAAGACGTCCACTTTGAATTAACACCTGTGATGTTCAACATGATCAATACAATTGGTTAATTTGGCAGCTCGGCAACTGATGATGCCAAACAACATCTCAAATCATTCCTGGATATTTGCAATTTATTCAAGCTACAAGGAGTCCATGAAGATATCCTAAGGCTAAAATTATTTCCCTATTCATTGAGGGATGGGGCAAAAACGTGGCTGAATAGTATTCCATCCAGATCTATAGGATCTTGGACGGATTTGTGTCATGATTTTATTGCTAGATTTAGTTCTAAAAATATGACTGATAAGTTGCGTAACGATATTACTTCTTTTTGGCAGGCAGATGATGAATCTATGAATGAGGCCTGGAAGCGGTATAGAGAGCTTTTATACAAATGTCCCATGCACGGATTCCTAGTGTGGACACAAGTTATGATGTTCTACAACTCAGTGAACACACCAACAAAGATGATGCTAGATGCCTCGGCAAATGGCATACTCCTCGACAAGTCACCTGAGGAAGCAATAGAGATTCTGAACCATCTTGCCAAAAACGATTATCAGTTTCCAACTACCCAAAGGGGAATAGTCAGACGAAACACCACAATAAATGAGCTTGATTCATCTGATCTATTTCTGCACAATTGGCCGCGATAACCAATTTGGTTAAAAACATGCAACAACCAAGCAACACACATGAGATCAAGGTAGTAAATTCAATTTGTGATTTATGTAACGGTAACCATGATTCTTCTGAGTGTCCATAGAACCCAGAATCTAGCTTTTACATTGGAAACTATAACCAGAACAATAATGTGATGTCCAATACCTACAATCCATCCTACCGGAAGCATCCAAATTTTTCATGGAGTAACCTGAATAATGCTCTTAATCAAAATGTTCAGAATACACAAGCATCGAGATTCTAACAGAACATGCCTCGGCAACAGATGCTGCAACAACATTCTACACCCTCTAGTTCTTTGGAAAACTCTGTTAATGCCTCTATGTTAAAAACTGAATCTTATATGGTTGAGAATAGAAATTTCATGAAGAAGACTGATGCTTTTATGAACATGACAGAGATGAGATTGCAAAATCAAGAGGCAGCTTTGAAATCCTTGGAGACACAAGTCGAGCAATTCGCTTAGAACTTGAATATGAGACCACCAAGCGGTTTACCTAGCGATGCTGAGGTCGCCAAAGGAATAGGCCATGAGCAGTGTAAGGTGATCACCACCCGGAGCAGACGAAAGCTTAATGATGCACCTGCCCAGCCAATAAACTGACCAGTAGAGCAATCCATTGCTCAAAAAGAAGTATTCGACGAGAACACCTCATCTAAAATTGTTGAAATGGAAATTGCCCAGGCAATTCTAGATGCCCAAGAAATTCCAATTTTCGCGGCAAGTCCAATTGCCCAGGCAAGTTGCGATGAAAATCCTAGTAAGAAGGATGAGAGGATTCGAATTCCACCACCATTACAACAAAGGTTAAAGCGGCAAAAGCAAGAGTATCAATTCAAGAAATTCCTTGACATCTTGAAACAAGTTCACTTCAATTTGTCGTTGGTCGAGGCGATAAAGCAAATGTCGAACTATGCTAAGTTTCTTAAAAACATCGTCTCTAAGCGAACAAGGCTAGGAGATTTTAAAACCGTTGTTGTGACGGAAGGATGCATGGCCATGTTGCACAACTGCATGCCACCTAAACTTAAGGATCCTGAAAGTTTCACTATACCTTGTGCAATCGGAAATCACTATGTCGGGAAGGCATTATGCGATTTTGGAGAAAGCATAAACCTCATGCCGAAATCTATTTTCCAAAGATTGGGAATAGGGAAGGCAAGGCCAACAATAGTGATGCTACAACTTGCGCACAAATCCTATGTGCATTCAGAGGAAAAAATCAAGGATATTCTGGTAAGAGTTGATAAATTTATTTTTCCCGCTGATTTCATTGTTTTGGATTGTGAAGCAGGTGAGTTCGCACCCATTATTCTTGGGAGACCGTTTTTAGCAACAAGAAGGACCTTGATCGATGTCGAGAAATGAGAACTCACCATAAGGGTAAACGACCAGCAAGTGAAGCTTAATGTTTTCCAAACCCTTAAGCATGCCGACGATCTAGAAGAGTGCCAAGTCATCTAAGCCAAAACTGAATTCAATTTTGACATGGAGGAAGATTGCCTTAACAATTGCCTCGGTAATTCTATTACCGAACATGAGGAACTTGAAGAACCGGATGATGAAGTGTAGGATAAAGCCAATTGGATAGCAAGTTATCCAGGTAAGTATTTTGAACCATTGGACTACTCAGGTAAGGAAGGTAAAATCGAAAAACCCTCTATTAAGCAACCTCCTATTCTTGAATTGAAACCATTGCCAGGGTAATTGAAATATGCTTATTTGGGAAATGATAACACTTTGCCTGTGATAATTTCTTCTAAGTTGCAGTCTGAACAAGAAAAGAGGTTGATTGACATGTTGGCATTGCACAAAAAGGCTATAGGATGGACAATTCTCGACTTGAAGGGAATTAGCCCGGCAGTATTCATGCACAAAATCCTTTTAGAGGATGAGCATAAACTGTCAATTGAAGCACAAAGGAGACTTAACCTCGCCATGAAGTCATGAGGAAGGAAATCATCAAATGGCTTGATGCTGGTATCATATATCCTATATCTGATAGTACATGGGTAAGTTTGGTACAATGTATACCGAAAAGGGAGGCATAACCGTGGTAAGCAATGAAAGCAACGAACTTATCCCAACTAGGACTATGACCGGTTGGAGGGTTTGCATGGATTGCCGTAAGTTAAATAAAGCTACTAGGAAAGATCATTTTCCTTTACCCTTTATTGACCAAATGCTTGAGCGTCTTGTAGGTAAATCCTTTTATTGTTTTCTTGATGATTACTCAAGTTATAACCAAATCGCCATAGCACCTGATGATCAGGCAAAGACCACCTTTACATGCTTGTATGGTACCTATGCTTTTCGAAGGATGCCGTTTGGAATATGCAACGCTCCTACAACTTTCCAGAGATGTATGATGGCAATTTTCTCCGACATGGTGGAAGATTTCCTGGAAATCTTTATGGATGATTTTTAGGTATTTGGAGACAACTTCGACAATTGCCTCGGTAATTTGGAGAAGATGTTAGCACGATGCGAGGAATCTGATCTAGTGCTCAATTAGAAGAAGTGCCACTTTATGGTAGATGAAGGTATAGTGCTCGGTCACAATATGTCCTCCAAATGAATTGAAGTCGACAGAGCCAAGGTGGAAGTGATCGAAAAATTACCACCACCAAATGCGATCAAGGGAATTCGAAGTTTTCTCGGTCATACAGGTTTTTACAAAAGGTTTATTTATAATTTTTCCAAAATCTCTAAACCTTTGTGCAACTTGCTTGAACAGGACAAAGCTTTTACTTTTGATGATTCATGCGTCCAAGTATTCAAAACCTTGAAGAAGCAACTTGCCTCGGCACCTATTGTCGTCCCGCCCGATTGGACCTTACCTTTCAAACTCATGTGTGATGCAAGTGATTTCGCGGTAGGAGCCATTTTAGGGTAGCGCACAGGTAAGATTTTTCATGTGATTTACTACACTAGTAAAACTTTAAATGGTGCACAATCAAATTACACCACGATGGAGAAAGAATTACTAGCAGTAGTTTTTGTATTTGATAAGTTTCGTTCCTACTTGATTGGTACTAAGGTAATTATTTATAATGATCACTCAACAATTAAGTACCTATTTACTAAGAAAGATGTCAAACCTCATTTAATTCGTTGGATTTTACTTTTACAAGAGTTTGACATCGAAATTAAGTACAAGAAATGAATAGAGAACCAAGTTTCCGATCACTTATCAAGGTTGGAAAAAGGTGATGAAGATCTAGACTCTTTGGAGATCCACGACACATTCCTGGATGAACAATTGTTAGTTACCTCAGGAACTTCCTAGTACACCGATTTGGTTAATTTCTTGGTTAGTGGTATTTTGCCTTATAACCTTACTCACCAAGGAAAGAAACAGTTCTGGCATGATGCTAAGCATTATTATTGGGACAAGCCTCTTTTGTTTAAACAATGTAGATATCAGGTGATAAGATGATGTGTTCCCGAGGAGGAGGAGGACAATGTGCTTCGCAATTCCATTCTTCACCCTATGGAGGCCATTTAAGAGGAACCCTCACCGTGGCCAAAGTATTACAATCCGACTTGTATTGGCCCACTCTTTACAAAGATGCTCAAGAATTCTACAAGAGGTGTGATCGATGTTAGCAAACGGGGAATATTTCACGCTGACACAAGATGCCACTATAGAATATCTTTGAGGTCCAGTTGTTTGACGTGTGGGGGTGTAACACCCCATCCCCGGGTTAGCCGTAACCAGGTTCTGGAGCGTTACCAAAGCAAAAACAAAGTAATAGATAGGTTACTTGTCGAACAAGTAACCTCATAATACTTAACTTGCAATGCAAGTAACCCAAACCAAACATTCCAAGTCATACAATACATACAAGCAATCCACATTATACAAAACCAACATACTTAGCATGCTATTTTAGGTACTAATTTGTTCCATTTCATACTTATAACCTAAGTTACCATTATCATATTTATATTCTATTCAAATCACATACATCATTCAACAACAATCACGAATGTGGCATACTTCACTTTAAGTTACTATTAGACATGATTCAACTTTCAATCCTATTACAAGATCATGAGCACTATTCGATTAATACAAGGAGCTTTCTTAACTTACTTCCAATCAGCTTTCTTGCATCTCAAGTTACTACTTATTCAACCAATTAACAAGTTCAATACAAATCATCTAACTTACATACTTATTACATGTTCATACATCCTATTCGAATGACTAGTGTTCACTTAGTATATTTCATTGATTCTTTATAATCAAGTCATACAATCTCATGGCATACTTAGTTAATACATTGTTAATGCATGCTTAAACATACTTTAGCCTCAAACTCAACATTGTTGATTCATGCCACAAGCCATAAGAACAATTGCATGATCATACCATTCTAGTCTAGCATTCGAATAAAACAAGATTCAACCATCATTGTATAATTTTCACAACTTACGCAGCTTATACTTATATACACATACTGATAAGTGTTCAAAAGTACTATTTTTCTTACTCTTTTTTACTCATATTATTGTTAGACTTAGGCTCATATTAGTTGCATAGTTAGCCATTCATGCATTAATCCATGTTTCCTTCCATCGTTGAGCTTGATTATATAAATTGGTAGTTTTTGTGGAAAAGATGCTGCTTTGGTGTGCTTTGTGTGTGTATGTGCAGGATCACTTGCCAAAGCAATGCCGAGCTAGTTGCCAGGGCAATGCATGAAGGATATGCCGAGCTAGATGCCAGGGCAATGCATGAAGGAGACGCCGAGCCAGTTGCCATGGCATTTGTCGACAAAGACAAAGAGCAATATGGATGTCAAAATTCATGATTTTACAAGCCCAAGATGACATGGAGCAAGGCCCAAGCCCAAAGGAATTTGATTGCCTTGCAGAGATTAAAGAAGAATTAAATTCCAAGAAGATAGGAGAAGTTCTAATAGGAATAAAATTATAATAAAGAATTATATTCTTTAAAGATAATTTAATTCCAACTCAAACTCCTCCTCAAAGAAGGACTTTGGCCTAGCCCTATAAATATCAAGGGAATTTCGACAAGACCAATAGGGAGAGCAAGAGGGATATTTCGACAAGTCCAAGTAGGGCAAGAGGAGAGAATTTTCGACAAGCATCAAGGGCAAGGAGGATTTCGACAAGCCTCTTCCTTCATCTTTGTTCGATTGGGTTCATGCTAGGGATTGTTTATCTTGTGTTTCTTTGGAACCTAGCCATGAACTAAATTTACTTGGCTATGGTTATTGTGTTTTGTGGTCGTGAGAAACTATTGGTTTTTGTTTAGGTAATAAGAGTTTGCACTTTTCTATTTCAAGGTTTATTCATTCTTGATTCTTATTATTGTTTGCGAGTGAATTGGGAGAGGATCTCGTGATTTCATCCATTTATCTAATATCGGGAGAGTTAGATTCAAGAAACGAATGAATATGATCTTTATTCAATCCAATGATGGTGAAGATTAATCCGGCTTAGGAATAAGTTAAGGATTTCAACGGCTAAGAGGAGCGCAAGATTGGTTGTTGTTCACCCTTGATTCACGCAGGGATGTATAATCAAGGCATGCACAAGTAGCTAGAGTTTTGACTTAGGGATAAGAAGAAACCATTGAAGAACGCTCCGCCAAACCTTGAAGTTGCTGCCCGTCGCCCAAGTAGTTGCCCAACTAGTTGCCCAGCAACCATTAATTAGTTGCCAAGGCAACCCGTCGTGCAAGTTGCCACGGCAACCGAGTTGCCGTGCACTCTTTTACCAAGACAATCCAATCGGCTATCACACCTCAACTCACGATAACCTGGCCTATCTCTCTCTCATTTGAACTCATCTTTACTTTTACTTTATTGCTTTCTAGATTAGTCATTAATTAAACTCCGATAATCCTTTACTTGTGTTTTTACTTTTTACAATTGCAAGAGATTAGATCCTTGAAGTGGCACCAATCCTCGTGGAGATGATATCTTTTATACTATAACTTGCGGCGTGTATACTTGCACATTTGCGTAGCACTTATTACGCGCAACAAGTTTTTGGCGCCGTTGTCGGGATTGGCAATAGCGACTTTGTTTTTACTTTCTTGCACTTTCTTTTTATTTTTCTTGTTTAAAATTCAAAGGGCTAACAAACTTTGGTTTTGCATTGGTATATGACCGGGCGAGACCAACTTCACGTAATATCCCTTTGATCCGTAAATCGAACGGACCTTACAAAGACTTAGACGAAGGATAAGAGAAGCAATGGCAAATCAAGACGGCAATATGAATCAAGATGTTCGGCGGGAGGAGGAGTGATTCTTGCACGAAAAAGAACTATTCGAGACTATCTTGAAGAAGATCTTGATGGACTTAACCCGGGAGTTGTCGCACTGAAATTGAAGCCGACCACTTTGAGTTGAAACCGGTAATGTTTAATATGATCAACACAATAGGTCAATTTGGCGGCTCAAAGAATCAAGATGCACGGCAACATCTGAAATCTTTCCTTGAGATTTGCAACTCGTTCAAGATACACGGAGTCACCCCGATGTCCTACGATTAAGATTATTCCCTATTCACCGAGGGATAGGCGAAAGCATGGTTGAATAGCATTCTGCCGGATCCATAGCATCTTGACTGATCTTTGTCGTGATTTCCTTGCTAGATTTAATCCTACAAATTTGGTGATAAGCTTCGTAACGACATTACTTCTTTTCGGCAGGCGGATGATGAATCCATGTACGAGGCTTGGGAGCGATATAGAGAACTTCTACACAAATGCCCTTTACACATGATTCGGTGTGGACTCAAGTAACAATGTTTTACAACGCCGTGAATACACCAACAAGGATGATGCTAGATGCCTCGGCAAACGGCATACTCCTAGATAAGTTGCGGAAGAAGCAATGCAAATTTTAAACAGGCTGCCCAAGAATGATTATCAATTCCCATCTACTAGAAGAGGAGGAGTTAGACGCCAAGCCACAATACATGAACTAGGATCATCGATTCAATTTTCGCACAATTGGCCGCTTTAACCAAGATGGTCCGAACATGCAAAACCAAACAACACACATGAAGTCAAGGTAATGGATTCTTTTTGTGAGTTATGTGGCGATAACCATAATTCTTCCGAATGTATGCAGAATCCGGAATCTAGCTTCTATGTGGGAATTACAATCGAGCAACAACATGATGTCAAATACATACAATCCAGCTTGGAAGAAGCACACCGAATTTTTCATGGAGTAATCCCAACATTGCTCTAAACCGAACAATCAGAATGCACAAGCATCGATTCGAGAATATGCCACGGCAAATGATGTCGCAAAGAACAACAACCGACGACATCTAGTTCTTTGGAAAATTCTCTAAATGCTTTTATGATGAAAACTGAATCTTATATGGCTGAGAATAGTAATTTCATAAAAAGAACTGATGCTTTTGTTAACAGGACCGAGATGAGATTACAAAACCAAGAGGCGGCAATCAAATCATTGGAGGTTTACCTAGCGATAATCAAGTCGGACAGTTTGCTCAAAAATCAACACTAGATCACAAGGAGGTTTACCTAGCGATACATCAAGTCGCAAGAGGGCGGCGCCATGAGCAATGTAAGGCAATCACCACCAGAAATGGCCAACAACTTAGAGAGGTTCAAACCCGCTCGTCAAACAAAACTCCACAAAAAGATCAAGACGAACCTAGCAGCAAAGCCTCAGATGCTGAACTAGGAATTGCTGCGGCAACCGGCAATAAACATGCCTCGGCAACTGATGACTCCTCGGCTTCTTGTGATAAGCATGCCTCGGCAACCCCAGATGATAACGCATCGGCAACTCCAGATGTCCCGGCAATGCCGTCAATCAGGTTTCAAACCAATGAAAGGATCGAAGATATCCGGCTTCCACCACCATTCCCACAAAGGTTGAAGCGACAAAAGCAAGAATACCAATTCAAGAAGTTTCTAGATATCCTAAAGCAAGTCCACATCAACTTGCCACTGGTGGAAGCAATTGAACAAATGCCCAACTATGCCAAGTTCCTTAAAGACATTGTGTCCAAAAGAACAAGGCTAGGAGAGTTTGAAACAGTTGCCGCGACAGAGGGATGCATGGAAATGTTGCACAATCGTATGCCACCTAAGTTGAAGGATCCCAGAAGTTTCACAATACCCTGTTCTATTGGAAATCACTATGTCGGGAAAGCACTATGCGACCTAGGGGCGAGCATAAACTTGATGCCTAAATCAGTTTTCCAAAAACTAGGAATCGGGAAGGCAAGACCTACAACAGTCATGCTGCAGCTAGCCGACAGATCCTATGTGCATCCAGAGGGAAAAATCGAGGACATACTGGTAAAAGTTGATAAATTTATTTTTCCCGCTGACTTTATTGTTTTGGATTGTGAAGCAGATGAGCATGCACCTATCATTCTCGGGAGACCATTCCTAGCAACAGGGAGAACCTTGATCGACGTTGAAAAGGGAGAACTCACAATGAGGGTGAATGACCAGCAGGTCAAACTAAATGTGTTCCAAACACTAAGGCATGCCGATGATCCAGAAGAATGCCAACTACTTCATGCCACGGCAGAGTTTAACCGATGAGGAATTTAGTTGCCTCGGCAACTACATTGCCGACCAAGAGGAACATGAGGAGTATGAAGAACCGTCGATGAGGAACAACAAGAAGAGGCAAATTGGCTAGTCAACCGACCAGGTACATACTTTGAACCACTGGACTACTCGGGTAAGGAAGGTAAGCTCGAAAACCCTCTATAAAAATCCACCAATTCTTGAGTTGAAACAATTGCGAGCAATCAAATATGTATACTTAGGGACCGATAATACATTACCCGTAATTATTTCTTCTAAGTTACAGCTGAGCAGGAAAAGAAGCTGATCAACATGTTGAAGCTACATAAAAGGCAATAGGGTGGACAATTGCCGACTTGAAGGGAATTAGTAGCCTGCGGTGTGCATGCACAAGATCTTGTTGGAAAATGATCACAAACCTTCAATTGAGGCTAAGAGGAGACTGAATCATGCCATGAAAGGGGTTGTAATGAAAGAAATCATCAAGTGGCTTGACGCGGCATTATATACCCTATCTCCGATAGTACGTGGGTAAGTCCGGTACAATGTGTGCCGAAAAAAGGAGGTATAACAAAGTGGTAAGCAATGAAAATAATGAACTTATACCAACCAGGACTGTGACCGGTTGGAGGGTTTGTATGGACTATAGAAAGCTAAACAAAGCCACTAGGAAAGATCACTTCCCATTACCCTTTATTGATCAAATGCTTGACCGTCTTGCAGGTAAACCTTTTATTGTTTTCTTGATGGTTATTCAGGTTACAATCAGATTGCCATAGCACTGTAAGATCAAGAAAAGACAACCTTCACATGCCCATACGGTACTTATGCCTTCCGAAGGATGCCGTTCGGATTGTGTAACGCCCGCAACCTTCCAAAGATGCATGATGGCGCTCTTTTTCAGACATGGTCGAAGACTTCCTTGAGATCTTCATGGATGATTTTTCAGTTTTTGGTAATGACTCGACGGCAGTCTCGCAATTTAGAGAGGGTGTTAGCAAGATGCTAAGAAACGGACTTAGTCCTCAATTGGGAGAAATGCCACTTTATGGTAGATGAAGGAATAGTGCTCGCCACAAGATTTCATCCAAGGGAATTGAAGTAGACAAAGCCAAGGTGGACGTGATCGAGAGATTACCCCCACCAAATTCGGTTAAAGGAATTCAAGTTTTTCTCGGACATGCAAGTTTTTACAGGAGGTTCATTCATAATTTTTCTAAAATCACTAAACCTTTGTGTAATCTGCTTGAACAGATAAAGTCTTCAATTTTGATGATTCTTGCACCCAAGCATTGAAACCCTAAAGAAAAAGCTTGCCTCGGTACCCATTGTCGTTCCACAGATTGACGCTACCTTTTGAGCTCATGTGTGATGCAAGTGATTTCGCGGTAGGAGCAAATCCTAGGCCAACGACACAGTAAGACCTTCCATGTGATATACTACGCTAGTAAAACTCTTAATGGTGCTCAAGTGAATTACACAACAACGGAGAAAGAGTTACTAGTCTGTAGTTTTCGTGATTTGACAAGTTTCGATCCTATTTAATTGGTACAAAGGTAATTGTTCATACGGACCATTCGGCAATCAAATACTTATTTGCTAAAAATGATGCTAAACCTCGTTTGATTCGTTGGATATTACTTTTACAAGAATTTGATATTGAAATTAAGGACAGGAAAGGAACAGAAAATCAGGTGGCCGATCATTTATCACGTTTGGAACGCAATAGGGAGGAGGACGCGGATCTAGAGATATGTGATGCATTCCCGGATGAACAAATTTTAATTGCATCTGCAACCCTTGACGCCTCAGCAACCCTAGACGCCTCGGCAACCATGGATGCACACGCCTCGGCAACTCTCGACGCCGTAGCAGTCTTTGACGCACACGCCGCGGCAATTCTGGGAGCAGACACTACGGCAGCACATGCCTCGGTAATACCCTGGTACGCATATTTAGTTAACTTCCTTGTTTGTGGTATTTTTCCGTATGGCATTACTCACCAAGGGAAGAAGCGGTTCCGCCATGATGCTAAGCATTACTTTTGGGACGAGCCTCTTTTGTTTAAACAATGTGCAGATCGGGTTATACGCCCGATGTGTCCTCGAAGAAGAGCAAAGAATGTACTCCAAGAATGCCATTCTTCACCCTATGGAGGACATTTTGGAGGAACTCGTATCATGCCAAAGTCTTGCAATCCGGTTTGTATTGGCCGACATTGTACAAAGATGCCCAGGACTTTTACAAGCAATGTGATCGTTGCCAGAGGACGGGCAATATCTCTAGACGACATGAGATGCCACTCCAGAACATCATCGAGGTGGAACTGTTCGATGTATGGGGGATCGATTTTATGGGACCTTTCCCATCTTCATTCGCAACCTCTACATCTTACTACGCCGTCGACTATGTGTCTAAATGGGTAGAGGCAGCTGCAGTTCCCAACGACGATTCCAAGACGGTGCAACGATTCCTGCAGAAAAACATATTTACACAGTTTGGGATACCGAGAGCAATTACTAACGACGGGGCAAGCATTTTGACAATGACTAATTGCCAAGATGTTGCAATGCTTCGCATATCACACAAGATCGCCACGGCATATCACCCACAAACCAACGGGCAAGCAGAAATTTCCAACCGGGAGTTGAAGGGAATACTCGAGAAAGTTGTAAATCCTCAAGGAAGGATTGGTCATTAAGACTAGATGACGACTTTGGGCATATCGCGATCGCATTCAAAACACCCTTAGGTATGTCCCCTTCCGACTTGTCTATGGCAAAACATGCCATCTACCGGTGGAAATCGAGCACAAGGCGACCGGGCAATCAAGACCGTGAATATGGATTGGGAAAGCGCGGACAAAAGCGTTTGATGGATCTCAATGAGATAGAAGAATTTCGTTCACTCGCATATAACAATGCACGAATCTACAAGGAGAAAGCAAAGCGATGGCATGACAAGAAACTATTGCCACGACAATTCACGCCAGTGGCAACTAGTTTTCCTATTCAATTCTCGCTAAAACTTTTCCCGGAAAGCTGAAATCAAGATGGTCAGGACCATTTGAAGTCGTCAAACCATTCTCCCATGGTGTTGTGATAATCAAGTCCATCTTTGACAACCATGAATTCAAAGTTAATGGACAAAGATTGAAGCACTACAATGGTGCCCATGTGGAACGTAATAAGGAAGTTTGAGTATTTTCTTTTTCTTTTTCTTTTCATTTTTATTTTTAGGAGATATTTTATTTTTCTTCATTATCTTTAGTTTTCGTGTTTTCTTTGTTTTCTTTTTCACAACAAGACTCACAACTACTATGCTAAGGAAATTTATGCCAAGATCCTTGCCCCAAAGAACCAATGAAGAAGATGTCGCGGCAACCTACATCGTGCTCTGCAGACAAGTCGATGCCACGGCAACCAACCTCAAGATGCCACAAGCAACCAAAGCTAAAGACATCCCGGCAACAAGAAAACAACCATCGCGTTCAAGCAAGAAAATCAAGACGCCAACTAGAAGGAAACTAATCATCTACGATGACGAACTCTCGGAGTAAGTCCTCGTATGCATTTTTATTTTTCGTTATTTTTATGCATGCATTGAGGACAATGCCTCACTCGAGTTTGGGGGATTGTTATTAGTAGTTACCATATTTAGTTACATTCACTTAAGTATTACATTTAGGATACATAAATTGCTTGCCATGCCTTTAATTGGAACAAGAATTGCTTAGACTTGATGAATATTCAATGATGACTTTACCAATGCACTTAATTGATAGAATTTTTATTCTAGGATAACCATGGAAAAAACTTAGAATTTTACTATGATGCTAAATTTGATGAAACACTTGTTGTGGTTTGATTGATTTAAGGAGTTCTAGTAAACTTAGGTTGATAATTAACTAATTGGGGGATTAGAATAAAAATTGGATGAATGCTAGAGGTGCCCAAATTGGCTCTAGCATATGCTAAAAAAATTGATCACTAGAGGTGCCCAAAACTGGCTCTAGGAGGCGTAAAAAAAGTTTTTAGCTAGAGGTGCCCAAACCGGCTCTAGTCGATTAAATTAACTTAAGAAAACTAAAAATAAAACACTAGAGGTGCCGAAATTGGCTCTAGTTAAAACATGTTAAAAAGAACCCAATGAAGTAATTTGAAAACCTATTGTTTGCATAGAATCCAAAATCAACTTGCACACAACTCCGCACACACTCACAAGCATTATAGTTTGATTCCGAGTAACTCCTCGTTTTCCGAAAAATAAAAAGCCAATCATACTTTGTGTCCCGGTTCAGAGAATTGAAATCAAGTTCAAAGCTAAGTTTGTGAAAATTTGAAGTCTTGGCGTGTAATTATGAGTTTGCATTGCTTGAGGACAAGCAATAGTTCGAGTTTGGGGAGTGATAAGTGTTCAAAAGTACTATTTTTCTTACCCTTTTTACTCATATTATTGTTAGACTTAGGCTCATATTAGTTGCATAGTTAGCCATTCATGCATTAATCCATGTTTCCTTCCATCGTTGAGCTTGATTACATAAATTGGTAGTTTTTGTGGAAAAGATCTTTGCTTTGGTGTACTTTTGTGTGTATGTGCAGGATCACTTGCCAAAGTAATGCCGAGCTAGTTTCGTGGCAATGCATGAAAGATATGCCGAGCTAGATGCCAGGGCAATGCATGAGAGACGCGAGCGAGCCAGTTGCCATGGCATTTGTCGACAAAGACAAAGAGCAATATGGATGTCAAAATTCATGATTTTACAAGCCCAAGATGACATGGAGCAAGGCCCAAGCCCAAAGGAATTTGATTGCCATGCAGAGATTAAAGAAGAATTAAATTCCAAGAAGATAGGAGAAGTTCTAATAGGAATAAAATTATAACAAAGAATTATATTCTTTAAAGATAATTTAATTCCAACTCAAACTCCTCCTCAAAGAAGGACTTTGGCCTAGCCCTATAAATATCAAGGGAATTTTGACAAGACCAATAGGGAGAGCAAGAGGGGAATTTCGACAAGTCCAAGTAGGGCAAGAGGAGAGAATTTTCGACAAGCATCAAGGGCAAGGAGGATTTCGACAAGCCTCTTCCTTCATCTTTGTTCGATTGGGTTCATGCTAGGGATTGTTTATCTTGTGTTTCTTTGGAACCTAGCCATGAACTAAATTTACTTGGCTACGGTTATTGTGTTTTGTGGTCGTGAGAAACTATTGGTTTTTGTTTAGGTAATAAGAGTTTGCACTTTTCTATTTCAAGGTTTATTCATTCTTGATTCTTATTATTGTTTTATGAGTGAATTGGGAGAGGATCTCGTGATTTCATCCATTTATCTAATATCGGGAGAGTTAGATTCAAGAAACGAATGAATATGATCTTTATTCAATCCAATGATGGTGAAGATTAATCCGGCTTAGGAATAAGTTAAGGATTTCAACGGCTAAGAGGAGCGCAAGATTGGTTGTTGTTCACCCTTGATTCACGCAGGGATGTATAATCAAGGCATGCACAAGTAGCTAGAGTTTTGACTTAGGGATAAGAAGAAACCATTGAAGAACGCTCCGCCAAACCTTGAAGTTGCTGCCCAGTCGCCCAAGTAGTTGCCCAACTAGTTGCCCAGGCAACCATTAATTAGTTGCCAAGGCAACCCCGTCGTGCAAGTTGCCACGGCAACTGAGTTGCCCGTGCACTCTTTTACCAAGACAATCCAATCGGCTATCACACCTCAACTCACGATAACCTGGCCTATCTCTCTCTCATTTGAACTCATCTTTACTTTTACTTTATTGCTTTCTAGATTAGTCATTAATTAAACTCCGATAATCCTTTACTTGTGTTTTTACTTTTTACAGTGCAAGAGATTAGATCCTTGAAGTGGCACCAATCCCTGTGGAGATGATATCTTTTATACTATAACTTGCGACGTGTATACTTGCACATTTGCGTAGCACTTATTACGCGCAACAAGTTTTTGGCGCCGTTGTCGGGATTGCAATAGCGACTTTGTTTTTACTTTCTTGCACTTTCTTTTTATTTTCTTGTTTAAAATTCAAAGGGCTAACAAACTTTGGTTTTGCATTGGTATATGACCGGCGAGACCAACTTCACCGAAATATCCCTTTGATCCGTAAATCGAACGGACCTTACAAAGACTTAGGCGAAGGATAAGAGAAGCAATGGCAAATCAAGACGGCAATATGAATCAAGATGTTCGGCGGGAGGAGGAGTGATTCTTGCACGAAACAGAACTATTCGAGACTATCTTGAAGAAGATCTTGATGGACTTAACCCGGAGTTGTCGCACTGAAATTGAAGCCGACCACTTTGAGTTGAAACCGGTAATGTTTAATATGATCAACACAATAGGTCAATTTGGCGGCTCAAGAATCGAAGATGCGGCGGCAACATCGAAATCTTTCCTTGAGATTTGCAACTCGTTCAAGATACACGGAGTCACCCCGATGTCCTACGATTAAGATTATTCCCTATTCACTTTGAGGGATAGGCGAAAGCATGGTTGAATAGCATTCTGCCGGATCCATAGCATCTTGGACTGATCTTTGTCGTGATTTCCTTGCTAGATTTAATCCTACAAATTTGGTGATAAGCTTCGTAACGACATTACTTCTTTTCGGCAGGCGGATGATGAATCCATGTACGAGGCTTGGGAGCGATATAGAGAACTTCTACACAAATGCCCTTTTTACAGATTCCCGGTGTGGACTCAAGTAACAATGTTTTACAACGCCGTGAATACACCAACAAGGATGATGCTAGATGCCTCGGCAAACGGCATACTCCTAGATAAGTTGCCGGAAGAAGCAATGCAAATTTTAAACAGGCTGCCCAAGAATGATTATCAATTCCCATCTACTAGAAGAGGAGGAGTTAGACGCCAAGCCACAATACATGAACTAGGATCATCGATTCAATTTCGGCACAATTGGCGCTTTAACCAAGATGGTCCGAACATGCAAAAACCAAACAACACACATGAAGTCAAGGTAATGGATTCTTTTTGTGAGTTATGTGGCGATAACCATAATTCTTACGAATGTATGCGAGAATCAGGAATCTAGCTTCTATGTGGGGAATTACAATCGAGCAACAACATGATGTCAAATACATACAATCCAGCTTGGAAGAAGCACCGAATTTTTCATGGAGTAATCCCAACATTGCTCTAAACCGAACAATCAGAATGCACAAGCATCGGGATTCGGTGAGAATATGCCACGGCAATGGATGTCGCGGCAACAACAACAAGCGACATCTAGTTCTTTGGAAAATTCTCTAAATGCTTTTATGATGAAAACTGAATCTTATATGGCTGAGAATAGTAATTTCATAAAAAGAACTGATGCTTTTGTTAACAGGACCGAGATGAGATTACAAAACCAAGAGGCGGCAATCAAATCATTGGAGGTTTACCTAGCGATACTGAAGTCGGACAGTTTGCTCAAAATCTGAACACTAGATCACAAGGAGGTTTACCTAGCGATACTGAAGTCGCAAGAGGAACTGGCCATGAGCAATGTAAGGCAATCACCACCAGAAATGGCCAACAACTTAGAGAGGTTCAAACCCGCTCGTCAAACAAAACTCCACAAAAAGATCAAGACGAACCTAGCAGCAAAGCCTCGGATCTTTGAACTAGGAATTGCTGCGACAACCGGCAATAAACATGCCTCGAAGAATCGATGACTCCTCGGCTTCTTGTGATAAGCATGCCTCGCAACCCGGATGATAACGCATCGGCAACTCCGGATGTCCGGCAATGCCGTCAATCAGGTTTCAAACCAATGAAAGGATCGAAGATATCCGGCTTCCACCACCATTCCCACAAAGGTTGAAGCGACAAAAGCAAGAATACCAATTCAAGAAGTTTCTAGATATCCTAAAGCAAGTCCACATCAACTTGCCCCCTTTGGTGGAAGCAATTGAACAAATGCCCAACTATGCCAAGTTCCTTAAAGACATTGTGTCCAAAAGAACAAGGCTAGGAGAGTTTGAAACAGATTGCTTGTGAGAGGGATGCATGGAAATGTTGCACAATCGTATGCCACCTAAGTTGAAGGATCCCGGAAGTTTCACAATACCTGTTCTATTGGAAATCACTATGTCGGGAAAGCACTATGCGACCTAGGGGCGAGCATAAACTTGATGCCTAAATCAGTTTTCCAAAAACTAGGAATCGGGAAGGCAAGACCTACAACAGTCATCTTGCAGCTAGCCGACAGATCCTATGTGCATCCGAGAGGAAAAATCGAGGACATCTTGGTAAAAGTTGATAAATTTATTTTTCCCGTGACTTTATTGTTTTGGATTGTAAGCGGATGAGCATGCACCTATCATTCTCGGGAGACCATTCCTAGCAACAGGGGAGAACCTTGATCGGCGTTGAAAGGGAGAACTCACAATGAGGGTGAATGACCAGCAGGTCAAACTAAATGTGTTCCAAACACTAAGGCATGCCGATGATCCGAAGAATGCCAACTACTTCATGCCACGGCAGAGTTTAACCGATGAGGAATTTAGTTGCCTCGGCAACTACATTGCCGACCAAGAGGAACATGAGGAGTATGAAGAACCGGTCGATGAGGAACAACAAGAAGAGGCAAATTGGCTAGTCAACCGACCAGGTACATACTTTGAACCACTGGACTACTCAGGTAAGGAAGGTAAGCTCGAAAAACCCTCTATAAAAAATCCACCAATTCTTGAGTTGAAACAATTGCCAGAGCAACTGAAATATGTATACTTAGGGACCGATAATACATTACCTGTAATTATTTCTTCTAAGTTACAGCCTGAGCAGGAAAAGAAGCTGATCAACATGTTGAAGCTACATAAAAAGGCAATAGGGTGGACAATTGCCGACTTGAAGGGAATTAGCCCGGCGGTGTGCATGCACAAGATCTTGTTGGAAAATGATCACAAACCTTCAATTGAGGCTAAGAGGAGACTGAATCATGCCATGAAAGGGGTTGTAATGAAAGAAATCATCAAGTGGCTTGACTTGGCATTATATACCCTATCTCACGATAGTGCGTGGGTAAGTCCGTACAATGTGTGCCGAAAAAGGAGGTATAACAGTGGTAAGCAATGAAAATAATGAACTTATACCAACCAGGACTGTGACGGTTGGAGGGTTTGTATGGACTATAGAAAGCTAAACAAAGCCACTAGGAAAGATCACTTCCCATTACCCTTTATTGATCAAATGCTTGACCGTCTTGCGGGTAAACCCTTTTATTGTTTTCTTGATGGTTATTCAGGTTACAATCAGATTGCCATAGCACCGTAAGAGAAGATCAAGAAAAGACAACCTTCACATGCCCATACGGTACTTATGCCTTCCGAAGGATGCGTTCGGATTGTGTAACGCCCGGCAACCTTCCAAAGATGCATGATGGCGCTCTTTTCGGACATGGTCGAAGACTTCCTTGAGATCTTCATGGATGATTTTTCAGTTTTTGGTAATGACCCGACGGCAGTCTCGGCAATTTAGAGAGGGTGTTAGCAAGATGCGAAGAAACGGACTTAGTCCTCAATTGGGAGAAATGCCACTTTATGGTAGATGAAGGAATAGTGCTCGCCACAAGATTTCATCCAAGGGAATTGAAGTAGACAAAGCCAAGGTGGACGTGATCGAGAGATTACCCCACCAAATTCGGTTAAAGGAATTGAAGTTTTTTCTCGGACATGCAAGTTTTTACAGGAGGTTCATTCATAATTTTTCTAAAATCACTAAACCTTTGTGTAATCTGCTTGAACAGGATAAAGTCTTCAATTTTGATGATTCTTGCACCCAAGCATTCGAAACCCTAAAGAAAAAGCTTGCCTCGGTACCCATTGTCGTTCCACAGTTGACGCTACCTTTTGAGCTCATGTGTGATGCAAGTGATTTTGCGGTAGGAGCAGTCCTAGGCCAACGCACAGTAAGACCTTCCATGTGATATACTACGCTAGTAAAACTCTTAATGGTGCTCAAGTGAATTACACAACAACGGAGAAAGAGTTACTAGCTGTAGTTTTCGCATTTGACAAGTTTCGATCCTATTTAATTGGTACAAAGGTAATTGTTCATACGGACCATTCGGCAATCAAATACTTATTTGCTAAAAATGATGCTAAACCTCGTTTGATTCGTTGGATATTACTTTTACAAGAATTTGATATTGAAATTAAGGACAGGAAAGGGCAGAAAATCAGGTGGCGATCATTTATCACGTTTGGAAACTTAATAGGAGGAGGACGCGGATCTAGAGATATGTGATGCATTCCCGGATGAACAAATTTTAATTGCATACGCAACCCTTGACGCCAAAGCAACCCTAGGCGCCTCGGCAACCATGGATGCACACGCCTCGGCAACTCTCGGCGCCGTAGCGGTCTTTGACGCACGCGCGCGGCAGTACGGGAGCGAACACTACGGCAAAGACATGCCTCGGTAATAATACCCAATACGCATATTTAGTTAACTTCCTTGTTTGTGGTATTTTTCCGTATGGCATTACTCACCAAGGGAAGAAGCGGTTCCGCCATGATGCTAAGCATTACTTTTGGGACGAGCCTCTTTTGTTTAAACAATGTGCAGATCAGGTTATACGCCGATGTGTCCTCAAGAAGAAGAACAACAGAATGTACTCGGCAATGCCATTCTTCACCCTATGGAGGACATTTTGGAGGAACTCGTATCATGGCCAAAGTCTTGCAATCCGGTTTGTATTGGCCGACATTGTACAAAGATGCCCAGGACTTTTACAAGCAATGTGATCGTTGCGGAGGGACGGGCAATATCTCTAGACGACATGAGATGCCACTCCGAACATCATCGAGGTGGAACTGTTCGATGTATGGGGATCGATTTTATGGGACCTTTCCCATCTTCATTCGGCAACCTCTACATCTTACTCGCCGTCGACTATGTGTCTAAATGGGTAGAGGCGGCTGCAGTAGTTCCCAACAGCGATTCCAAGGCGGTGCAACGATTCCTGCGAGAAAAACATATTTACACAGTTTGGGATACCGAGAGCAATTACCAACGACGGGGGCAAGCATTTTGACAACAGACTAATTGCCAAGATGTTGCAATGCTTCGGCATATCACACAAGATCGCCACGGCATATCACCCACAAACCAACGGGCAAGCAGAAATTTCCAACCGGGAGTTGAAGGGAATACTCGAGAAAGTTGTAAATCCCTCAAGGAAGGATTGGTCATTAAGACTAGATGACGCACTTTGGGCATATCGCACTGCATTCAAAACACCCTTAGGTATGTCCCCCTTCCGACTTGTCTATGGCAAAACATGCCATCTACCGGTGGAAATCGAGCACAGGGCGTACTGGGCAATCAAGACCGTGAATATGGATTGGGAAAGCGCCGGACAAAAGCGTTTGATGGATCTCAATGAGATAGAAGAATTTCGTTCACTCGCATATAACAATGCACGAATCTACAAGGAGAAAGCAAAGCGATGGCATGACAAGAAACTATTGCCACGACAATTCACGCCAGGGCAACTAGTTTTCCTATTCAATTCTCGGCTAAAACTTTTCCCGGGAAAGCTGAAATCAAGATGGTCAGGACCATTTGAAGTCGTCAAACCATTCTCCCATGGTGTTGTGATAATCAAGTCCATCTTTGACAACCATGAATTCAAAGTTAATGGACAAAGATTGAAGCACTACAATGGTGCCCATGTGGAACGTAACAAGGAAGTTTCAGTATTTTCTTTTTCTTTTTCTTTTCATTTTTATTTTTAGGAGATATTTTATTTTTCTTCATTATCTTTAGTTTTCAGGTTTTCTTTGTTTTCTTTTTCACAACAAGACTCACAACTACTATGCTAAGGAAATTTACTGCCAAGATCCTTGCCCCAGCAACCAATGAAGAAGATGCCGCGGCAACCTACATCGTGCCTGCACAAGCTGATGCCACGGCAACCAACCCTGAAGATGCCACAGCAACCAAAGCTAAAGACATCCCCGGCAACAAGAAAACAACCATCGCGTTCAAGCAAGAAAATCAAGACGCCAACTAGAAGGAAACTAATCATCTACGATGACGAACTCTCGGAGTAAGTCCTCGTATGCATTTTTATTTTTCGTTATTTTTATGCATGCATTGAGGACAATGCCTCACTCGAGTTTGGGGGGGATTGTTATTAGTAGTTACCATATTTAGTTACATTCACTTAAGTATTACATTTAGGATACATAAATTGCTTGCCATGCCTTTAATTGGAACAAGAATTGCTTAGACTTGATGAATATTCAATGATGACTTTACCAATGCACTTAATTGATAGAATTTTTATTCTAGGATAACCATGGAAAAAACTTAGAATTTTACTATGATGCTAAATTTGATGAAACACTGTTGTGGTTTGATTGATTTAAGGAGTTCTAGTAAACTTAGGTTGATAATTAACTAATTGGGGGATTAGAATAAAAATTGGATGAATGCTAGAGGTGCCCGAAATTGGCTCTAGCATATGCTAAAAAAATTGATCACTAGAGGTGCCCAAAACTGGCTCTAGGAGGCGTTAAAAAAAGTTTTTAGCTAGAGGTGCCCGAAACCGGCTCTAGTCGATTAAATTAACTTAAGAAAACTAAAAATAAAACACTAGAGGTGCCCGAAATTGGCTCTAGTTAAAACATGTTAAAAAGAACCCAATGAAGTAATTTGAAAACCTATTGTTTGCATAGAATCCGAAAAATCAACTTGCACACAACTCCGCACACACTCACAAGCATTATAGTTTGATTCCGAGTAACTCCTCAGTTTTCCGAAAAATAAAAAGCCAATCATACTTTGTGTCCCGGTTCAGAGAATTGAAATCAAGTTCAAAGCTAAGTTTGTGAAAATTTGAAGTCTTGGCAGGTAATTATGAGTTTGCATTGCTTGAGGACAAGCAATAGTTCGAGTTTGGGGGAGTGATAAGTGTTCAAAAGTACTATTTTTCTTACCCTTTTTTACTCATATTATTGTTAGACTTAGGCTCATATTAGTTGCATAGTTAGCCATTCATGCATTAATCCATGTTTCCTTCCATCGTTGAGCTTGATTACATAAATTGGTAGTTTTTGTGGAAAAGATGCTGCTTTGGTGTACTTTGTGTGTGTATGTGCAGGATCACTTGCCAAAGTAATGCCGAGCTAGTTTCCAGGGCAATGCATGAAAGATATGCCGAGCTAGATGCCAGGGCAATGCATGAAGGAGACGCCGAGCCAGTTGCCATGGCATTTGTCGACAAAGACAAAGAGCAATATGGATGTCGAAATTCATGATTTTACAAGCCCAAGATGGCATGGAGCAAGGCCCAAGCCCAAAGGAATTTGATTGCCATGCAGAGATTAAAGAAGAATTAAATTCCAAGAAGATAGGAGAAGTTCTAATAGGAATAAAATTATAACAAAGAATTATATTCTTTAAAGATAATTTAATTCCAACTCAAACTCCTCCTCAAAGAAGGACTTTGGCCTAGCCCTATAAATATCAAGGGAATTTTGACAAGACCAATAGGGAGAGCAAGAGGGGAATTTCGACAAGTCCAAGTAGGGCAAGAGGAGAGAATTTTCGACAAGCATCAAGGGCAAGGAGGATTTCGACAAGCCTCTTCCTTCATCTTTGTTCGATTGGGTTCATGCTAGGGATTGTTTATCTTGTGTTTCTTTGGAACCTAGCCATGAACTAAATTTACTTGGCTACTGTTATTGTGTTTTGTGGTCGTGAGAAACTATTGGTTTTTGTTTAGGTAATAAGAGTTTGCACTTTTCTATTTCAAGGTTTATTCATTCTTGATTCTTATTATTGTTTGCGAGTGAATTGGGAGAGGATCTCGTGATTTCATCCATTTATCTAATATCGGAAGAGTTAGATTCAAGAAACGAATGAATATGATCTTTATTCAATCCAATGATGGTGAAGATTAATCCGGCTTAGGAATAAGTTAAGGATTTCAACGGCTAAGAGGAGCGCAAGATTGGTTGTTGTTCACCCTTGATTCACGCAGGGATGTATAATCAAGGCATGCACAAGTAGCTAGAGTTTCGACTTAGGGATAAGAAGAAACCATTGAAGAACGCTCCGCCGAACCTTGAAGTTGCTGCCCAGTCGCCCAAGTAGTTGCCCAACTAGTTTCCCAGGCAACCATTAATTAGTTGCCAAGGCAACCCCGTCGTGCAAGTTGCCACGGCAACTGAGTTGCCCGTGCACTCTTTTACCAAGACAATCCAATCGGCTATCACACCTCAACTCACGATAACCTGGCCTATCTCTCTCTCATTTAAACTCATCTTTACTTTTACTTTATTGCTTTCTAGATTAGTCATTAGTTAAACTCCGATAATCCTTTACTTGTGTTTTTACTTTTTACAGTGCAAGAGATTAGATCCTTGAAGTGGCACCAATCCCTGTGGAGATGATATCTTTTATACTATAACTTGCGACGTGTATACTTGCACATTTGCGTAGCACTTATTACGCGCAACACATACCAACATAGTTATATACATAGCCTAAAGTCATCAAAGTTGATTACATGATAGGCCCATCAAAATATTACATACACTAGTCTTAACAACACCACAATATGCATGATCAAGACTACTTATTACAAGTTCTAGTGCCACCAAACTAGGAGTATACAAAGAGTATGAAATCATACTTTCAAGCTTGATTCAGAATGTTGCTTCAAACTCAAGATATCTTCTTGATAACGCCTTTAATCTGTTATGGGAAGAATGAAAGTAGAGTGGTAAGTACAAGTTATGTAGTTAGTGAGGTAACACTAATTCTAGCCAATTTCAAAGCATATAAGTCCAAGTTTTCATGTATTTCAAAGAATCAAGATCATCTCTACATAACACAATCCATTCGAATGAATAGAATAACCTTAGGCAACTTCACATATCACATTTTCAGCATAGCAATATCCACCATAATCATAGCATAACATTCGAACATCTTGCTTAGAAGACAAGAAACCAATACTCAAATCACCAAATAGGCATTCTTACACAAATTCATCATTTATACATTTCATTCATGAGAATTAACTAGTTAAACAACCATTCATGTGTCATCTTTCAAGGCAAGGAAGTTCGTTCAAGTATCTTACAATACAAGCAATGTTCATATCACACATCTAAGAAAACAATGTTCATTTGATTTATTAAGTCATCTTATAACACCCTCGGTAAGTAGTTTACTAGATAATCAAATCATCAACAATATGCACCGTCGTGCCAATATGCACCGTAGTGCCAATATGAGCTCAAGATTCTAAGGCATGCCCTCCTATCTATCCAAACTAGCTACCAAGGTTGTTGATTATCCATTTCATTCAAGCTTTATACAATTCATTATCCAATACAAGTTTATGCCATTCAAAGGCCAAGCCCTTAGGCTTATGGAGTCTTAACTCCCAATACAAATCTATCCATGCCATTCGAATGGCATGAATACAAAGTGGTACCAATGTTCATTTCATTTCAACCAGCCATGTATATCAATCACAAACACATGCATATGTATGCAATGTGTGTACCTTATTCTCCAAGCAAGCATGCCATTTCTTACCTTTGGCATAAGCAATGCAACATGTCAAGCATTTCATTACATTTGCTTAACAATAAAGTAAACACATAGAACATGGCATCAAACAAGTTGTCAATCAACATTCTTCCCATAATTAGCCAAATATGTATTAAGTCATGTTACATGGTAATGACATTGCAATAAGACAATAACAAGGTTGGTTAGGACCTAGCCCCAACCCTAAGGATAGTTACACTCACAATACTCCTAGCAATTCAATTGTCTTGTATCCAAATCCCTTGGCCTCTAGCTTTGGGATGACCACTCCTATCTTCCTCTTCCACAACTTGCTGCCCTTGGTCTAGCAAGCATAACACATACATTTCCTCTAAACAAGCACATAACGTCACACAATTATAGTAGCAATGTTACCACATTGTACCTAACATTTAGATACTATTTTTATGCTTTCTTTTAAGCATTTCTTACTAGTTCATCTCCATATTGTTATTACCTCATTTTAAGACATAACTGGACAGGTTACAATGTCCCAAAACTGTTTTGGAAATAGTTTGCTACTAGTTGCAAAAACAGTCCCAAACTGCCAGGACACTGCTGCCTGGGAGTTTGCACACTGTCCCTTTAAATGGTCATATCTTTTAATCCGTACATCAGAATTTCGATTACTATACACCTTTGGAAAGCTAATAAAATTTTATATATGATCATGTAAGGCTTGCATTTTATTTCTTAGCCAATTACTACAGTTTATTGTTCAAAGACAGGGCATTTACACTGCCTGGACAGTTTGCACTGTCCAGCTATTTCTATTTACAGTTTCCATCATAGGACCCAGTTTTCAGTTTTGTTTTCACCTAATGAAAGTATACATACTAAGGATAATTTCATTAAAATTTCATCCCTGGATTTGATCTATACAATTTTTGGTGAATTTTCAAAGTGACTGCCCAGAACAGAGCAATTCTGGGCAGATTGCACCTAATCACATTTTAATGCCTTAAATTCATTTTAACCAATGTTTTGGCCCTATAATTCATTTCATATGAAATCCTAAACATGTTGAGTCAATGTTAATCCATTATTCAAGGCAGCCAAAACAGAGTAAGTTGGTTACAATGCTTAATTTTGCATGTTTACTCAATTTCAATTCAACAAAACAGTTTCTATGTTATGAGACTATGTTCATAATTTTATCTTTCATTTCCAGCATTGTTTGCTAACAATTTAGCTTGTTTAATACCTTCATTACAATATCTAACCATGATCATAATCAATTCATTAGTTCCATAGCTCAATTTCAAGTCCTAACCATTCAATTCTTACTTCAACATCACATTTCAATTTTCCAGCAACCTAGCTTTGTTACACTATCACAAACACATAATTTCCAGCACAATACCTAGTGTCCATTCTTCAAATTTGCATGATTCTACAACCATTTAATCATATAATCACATATTCAATAACTAATTTCATCTAACATCATCAAAACAGTCCAATTCCACAAGTATAGTTGCCTATTCAATAAAACAAAGGTAGAATCATACTTACTTTGCTTCCTAGCTCAATTTCAATGGAAAATCTCTACACGTGCAAGCTTAATTCATGCTTCAATGTTGTTTTCTCAAGGTTTCTCTCTCAACTTTCCTTTCTCTCTTTCTTTCTTCTTCAATCGGTATAATGAAAATGAAGAATATGATGGCAAATGGTCTTTATGTTTTTGGCCATGGATTCTTTGTGCTTGTGGTTAGAATCAAAAATTAAGAAAAAGAAAGAAAACTTATGGGAGTTCAAGAGTAGAAGAAAGATGATGGAGTTTGAAAGTTTAATGGTGAAGTAGTAAGGATGATGGCGATTTTTTGGCTAATGGTAGGAAAGAAAAGAAAGTGGGTTAGAATGATGGAAATAAAAGATGATGAGAGGATTGGTTGGGGTAGGCAGAATGGAGGATTGGTGGTAGTTGAAGGGGTAATCGGCTAGGGTAGGTTTATGGGGGAAAATTAGGGTAAAATCAACATAATCTAGGCTTTTATAAGCCTTCAAAATCATCCCATTATTTCCTCCTAAGGTTAAACTTCAATCTTCAATCCAATTCTTCCTAATCTTGAATTCTTTTCCTAAAATTCAAACACAAGAAAAAGAAACATTAAATAAAGATAAAATTAAATAACTAAAGATAAAGATAAATAAAATAAACTAAAAATTCTAAAATATAATGATCCTAATAAATATGGAAAGATAAAGATAAAAAAATGTAAATTAAACTAAAAACACATTTTATCCTAAAAACTGAAAATAAAAATAAATCCAAACATAAAATAAGTCCAAAATTAAAAATAAAATTGAAAATAAATAAGGAATACTAAAGGAGAGCATGATCGTGCATCTCTTAAAGTAACTACTTTCTTATCGCGCTCAACATGGTTACCGACATAATGCTTTAATATTTGTCCGTTAACTTTGAATCATGTCCGTCAATGGTGGACTTGATTATCACAACACCATGGGAGAAAGGTTTAATGACTTCAAATGGCCCGGACCATCTCAATTTCAATTTTCCCAAAAATAGTTTTAACCGAGAATTAAAGAGAAGCACTAATTGACCGGGCAAAAATTATCGTGGCAACAGCTTCTTCTCATGCCAACGCTTCATTTTCTCCTTTTAGATTCTCGCATTGTCGTAAGCTAAGGCACAAAATTCTTTGATTTCGTTAAGGTCCAGTAATCGCTTTTGTCCAGCACTCTCCCAATCCATGTTGACAATTTTGATCGCCCAATAAGCCTTGTGTTCGATCTCTACCGAAAGGTGGCAAGTCTTGCCTTAGACAAGTTTGTAAGGCGACATGCCTAAATGCGTCTTGAATGTTGTTCTATAGGCCCATAGTGCTTCAAAAATTCTTGCAGACCAATCCTTTTGAGAATGATTTACAACTTTTCAAGGATAACCTTCAATTCACGATTGGAAATTTCGGCTTACCCGTTTGTATGTGGGTGATATGCCATGGAAATTTTGTGTGTCACTCCAAATCGCTACAACATTTTGGCAATCAGTCTATTTTCGAAGTGTATGCCCCCATCGCTAATAATTGCCATCAGTGTCCTGAATCGTGTGAATATGTTTTTCTGTAAGAATTTCTGCACAGTCTTCAAATCGTTGCTGGGAACCGCAGCTGCCTCTACCCATTTAGACACATAGTTAACGGCAAGTAGGATATACAAATTGCTGAATGAAGATGGGAAGGGTCCCATGAAATCAATCCCCCTATAACACCACAAATCCTAGCCTAGAAGTATTGGAACCAAATTGCATAAGTTGATAACTTAATTAAACCTAGAATTTAAGCTAAATTGATTAGTTAAAGGTCTAATTGAAAGAATGAATGAAATAAGTGATCAAATTACAAAGAACCAATTTGAATTAAGTAAGAAAGATGAGGCTTGCATGATAAATTCCATGATTCTCTCAATTGCCCTTGACTAATTATATGATTAATAACTAACTAAGGTTAGTTTAGTAAAATCATAATTCCACTAATGTGGATATCCACGCAAGTTCATCTGAAGAACCATCATTCCGTTGATTTGCAGCACCAACCATTGAAGAGAGATATCGCGCCAAGTTTGCAAACTGAAAGGTATGGGAAGAGCAAGGTTTCACCTACACCATCGACCAAAAGAACTTCAGCCTTGATGTGTTCATCTTCAAAGTGGTCGAGCACCAAAAGTGGCAAATCCTTTGCCATCAACAAAAGCTGGGCAATATCTCATGGGTAACAGAGTTTTATTCTCATTCTCCTAACCCTAGCAATCCCTATGTTTATGTTCGTGGTAGGGTTATCCTTATCGATGCCGATGTCATCAACATATTCTATGGGATATACATTGAGAAGGATGAACACAAGACTTTTGTCAACAACATCACGGCCGAAGGAGTCGAGAAAGTCTTCAAGGACCTCATGATCGAAGGGGCCGAATAGAATGGAGGAGCTCTAAAAGGGACGGTAAATCGCTTCATGCTAAAAACTGAGGCAAAATTATAGAATAAATTTGTTAAAACTTGTTTAATGCCCACTACACACAATACCGTCATTTTATATTCTCGTCCTTTGTTGATCCATTCTATTTTGAACAAGCAAATTATTAATGTTGGAAAAATTATATGTGATGAGATATTTGCTTGTAGTCAGAAGGATGTCGGCTCTTTTTTTCTTTTCGAACTTAATATTCCAACTATGCAAGAAAAAGAAGGTGCCAAGTGATCTGTCGAATGAGAAATTGCCTTCCAAAAATGGGTGGAACCGAGCTCAATACTTGAAGATTATGGGTGAAGAACTGGCTAAAAAACAAAAAGTGCCAAATAAAATCCCAACACCGAAAATTGACCAGGCAACCAATATTGCCTCGACAATTTCTGATGCCTCGGCAATTCCCGATGCCCGGGAAACTAACCATACTTTAGTGGACATAGATTGAATTGAAGAGATGCTATGCCCCCTATCCGATTGGTTAGAGAGAATAGAGGCCCAACAATTGCAATTCATGAGGTACATGAGGGACCATAACGTTGCCATCACACGAGTGATCCTTGAGAAGTACCCCAACAACACCGTGCCTTTCTCGGTGTTTCCTACCGAACTAGTTGCCCAGGCAACTAAAGATGCCGAGGTAACTACCGTACATGAAAAAGGAAAAGCACTTATGGCCAAACCAACTCACACCGAATCCCTACATGGATTTACTAATTTAGACGAGTCTATCTTCGAAAACATAGCATCACAACCAGTCGCACTGCCAAAGCCAAAGCGAAGAGCTTTGATCATTAAAGAGAGAGATGATGAGGGTGAAGCCAACAAGGAGATTGCAGAGGTTCAAGCCGCACCACCAGCCACCCGCATCCAACCACCGCACTACGGAAAAAGAATCAAGCAAACAGCGTGAAGAAACTCATCATTCAAGGTGACGACCTTTCTGACTAACTCATTTGCATTTTATTTTAATTTTTGCATGCCTTGAGGACAATGCTTCTCTCGAGTTTGGGGGGTGTTTGTTTCTAGCTAATTTCATTCTTAGTTGCATTCATCTTTAGTAATCGCTTATAGGTTGCATATGTTACTTACCATGCCTTTGATTGGATTTAATTGCTTGGACTTGTTGAATATCCGATGATGAATTTTTTTCCAATGCACTTAATTGAAAGAACCTTTAAATTTTAGGATTGCATGAAAAGAACTTATTTACTATGATGCTAAATATTATGAACACGGTTGTGGCTTGTTGATTGAAAGAAACTTAGTGAACTTAGGTTGCTTAAAATTTGGGTAAATTTAAATTGAAAATTAAAAGTTAATTTCTTTCTAGAGGTGCCCGAAATTGGCTTTAGTAAAAAGATGAATAAGTACCCCAGTAATTAAATTGATAAAAGCCTATTGTTCACATAGAATCTTGAAAATAAACTTGTATACAACTACGCACACACATTGTCACGAGCATTAGTTCGAGTTTGGGGGTGTATTAAGTGTTCAAAAGTACTATTTTTATAATCTTTTTTACTCAATTTATTGTTATACTTAGGCTCATTCTAGTTGCATCTTTAGTCATTCATGCACAATTGCATAGTTTCCTTCACCGTCATGTTTGATTTCATAATCTAGTTGTTTTTGTGGAAAAAGATATTGCGGATGTGCTTTTTTGTGTGTGCAAGATCAAATTGCCCAAGCAAGTAGGAAATTACTGAGGCAATTGAGGATAAGATGAGGAGCTACCGATTTCTTGAAGGATAAATCCTATAAATTCGAGTTAATTACAAGAATCAAGGATAAAACCTAGAAGAGTTAGAGTTCCATGAAGAAATCAAAAGGAGATTAAATTCCAAGAGTTTTATGAGGAGTTTTTGGAGGAATAAAAATATAATAATAAAAGAGAGTTATTTCCTTTATTGTATTTAATTCCAACTTAACTTCCTCCTCAAGAAAGACTTTGACCTATCCATCTCCTATAAATACAAGCCCTAGCCGCTAACTTCGAAGCATGTTCGACTAGAGAGAAAAATCAAGGGGTTGTTCGAATTCTTCTTCTTCTCCCCTTTGTTCGATTAGATTCATGCTAGGGAATTTTTATCTTGTGTTTATTTTGCACCCGACCATGAACTAATTTTATTTGGCTTGGGTTATTGTGTTTTTGTGGTTGTGAGAATGATTGGATTTGTTTAGGTACTTGATTTTGCAATTTTATTTCAAAGTTTGTTTATTCTTGGTTCTTAATTTTGCGAGTGAATTGGGAGAGGATCTCGTGAATTCATCCATTTATCTAATATCAGGAGAGTTAGATTCAAGAAACGAATGAACATGGTCCTTATTCAATCAATCGATGGTGAAGACTAATTCGACTTAAGGGTAAGTTGCAAACTTCAACGGCTAAAAGGAGTGCAAGATATGTTGTTGTCCAACCTTCGTTCACGCAGGGATGTATTATCAAGGCATGCATAATTAATGGTGTTTTGAGTTAGTGATAACGAGAAACCATTGAAGAATGCTTCGCCAAACTTTGAAGGTTGTCGCCTAATTGCCCAGGCAATCGCTCCATTCCCAATTGCCCAGGCAATCGTTCCATTCCCGATTGCCCAGGCAATCCGACTAGATTCAATTGAAGAGCAATTGAGCTACTCTAGCACTCAATTACCACGATGGTCCATTCAACTATCATGCCACTGCTCACGATAACCCAACCTACTCTCTCTTATTCGATTACATCTTTCTTTTATTTAATTGTTCTTTTATTTTCTTGTTAATTAGGACTCCTACAATCACCAATTTGTGTTTTTACATTCAGTGTGAGAAGTTAGATTTCTGAAGTAGCACCAATCCCTGTGGAGACGATATCTATTCTATACTATAACTTGCTATGTGTACACTTGCACCAATTGCGAAGCAGTCAATACACGCAACACTTATTAATAGCTTACTCAATTTGGGGTTAATTTTAAACTTTTTTTTAAAATTAGGGACTAAATCATAAATTTTACAAATTTAGGGTCTTTATCAGAATTTCTTTTTACCAATATTCAATTGAACTTGTCATTTATTAGTCAGAGAAATTTTGTTATTAACGGAGGTCATTTACCATCTAATTAGATCATTTAATGTTTAGTGGCCAATCTGTAAACTATTTGAAACTGTACACCACACATATCAGAAATAGGCCGTAGCCTTGAGCCGTAGCTCCGGATAGTCCCTTACACAATCCATCCTTATTTCACCATACATATAGGTTGTAGCCCCGAATCATAGTCCAAATCCTTACTTGGTGAGCTCGAATAACCCTATGGCATGCATATGCTCGTAGGCCGTAGGCCATACCATATCATAGCATAACTATATCATATCGGATAACATATCATGGTATGATCACAACATATCGAATGGCATACATATGCTCGTAGACATTTTAAAGCAATATGAAGACTTCCCTTGCTTACAAATAGCATCCACACATATGCTTGCTCTACTTGAGCCCTTAATCAAATGCAACGGGATGACACCAAGCCTATCTCTTTACTCAACTACACTCACCTAGTGCTCGGATGCTTTTAAGATTCTCAGATTTCGATTCTTTTGCTCCTAGGCTTAGTTGGGGATGATGGATTGATTCCCTCCAACTCTTGAGCCAACTGATGGCTACGTAATGCAGTTTTTGAATCGTAGGAATCTTGAGCTTAGAAGGTTCAAAGATGGAGGTGTGTGTTTGAGCTTAGGTTGAAGATAACAATAGTGGTGCTTGCTTGTTTGAAGACCGGAGTGGGTCTTGGTTTACGGGAGATTCAAAAGTGGGGAAAGAAACTTTGTTTCTTAGTTTGAACCTTTTACAATTCCTTAATTATCCTCCCACCTTCTCATGGAACAATAAGAAGCTTTCTTTCCAACAAAGGAAAGATTAAACAATTGTTTCTATCATTCCATGCCTTTTATCATTTTTTAGGCAATTGATAACCATCCATCATTCAATCTGATGGATTTCACGTGAAAGGGATAAGCAAGGTTGTGACTAAGCACCTTACTCTCTATTTCCTTCAATTTGGGCCTTAAAGCAGGTAAGTTCGTTATGGCAGTTAGGCCGTACCGATATAGGTATTACTATATCGAAATGCCTTGTTCAAACTGTATCGATATCGGTCCAGTCGTACTGGTACGCCTAGGCTAAAAAAAGTAAGTTAGTTATGGCCGTTAAATCATATCGATATTGGTCTTACCGTATCGATACGCTTGAATTATTTTCAGCATTTCAGCTTTGAATTTCTTACAGAGAGGTCCATAGATCAATTTAATGCCCCACAACTTTTATTGATTACAAAATTGGGTACAAGGATCATGAAATTACACTTTCGGGTATATCTAATACAGAATTTTCAATCACTGGAGCCTTATTCTGACTAGGCCGGATTTTGGGATGTGACAACTCTCCCCCTTAAGAAAAATTCGTCCTCGAATTTTCACTCTAGTTGAATAGATGGGGTACTGTCTCTGCATCATCTCTTCTGTTTCCCATGTCGCTTTTTCAATCGAACGAATTCTCCAAAGGACTTTCACTATGGGCACAGACTTATTACGAAGCCTTTTAACTTCTCGTGTGAGGATCTACACAGGTTCCTCCTCGTACGTCAAATTAGACTAAATTTCCTTAAACTTCAGCTCAATCACATGAGAAGGATCTGACCGGTACTTTCGTAGCATAGACACGTGGAAATCATTATGGATTCGACATAACTCCTCCGGGAAAGCTAGTGGGAAGTAATAGGTCCAACTCTCTCAATTACTCCAAATAGGCCAATGAAACGAGGACTCAGCTTCCCCTTTTTGCGAAAACAAAGAATTTTCTTCCATAGAGATATTTTAAAGAAAGCTTTATCGCCAACCTCATACTAAATGTCTCTTCTTTTTAGATCTGCGTAAGCTTTCTGTCGGTCAAATGTAGCATTGAGCCGATCACGGATAACGGTCACCCTTTCTTCGGTTTTCTGAAGCAAGCCAGGGCTTAATACTTTGCCTTCACCAAGCTCGGTCCAACAAAGAGGGGTTCTACATCTCTTTCTGTAAGGGGCTTCATAGGGGGCCATTTGAATCGAGGCTTGGTAGCTATTGTTGTAAACAAATTCCACCAAAGGCATGGATTTCTCCCACATATTCCCGAAGTCAATAACACATGCTCGGAGCATATCTTTCAGAATCTACAAGGAAAAATTGGAATTCATATAAATTACTTATACACATGGATAAAAGAGAAACAACGTTACCTAAATAACCCTTTCGGATTGACCATCGGTCTGAGGATGGAAAGCAGTGCTTAGGTGCACTCGAGTTCCCAAAGCCTCTTGTACTTCTCCAAAACCGAGATGCAAAGTGTGAATCATGATAAAAAATGATGGACATAGGAACTCCGTGTAAACAGATAACTTCTCAAATGTACAACTCAGCAAGCTTAGGAAAACCGAAGTCTATTCTCATCAGAATAAAATAAGTAGATTTGGTGAATGGGTCCACTATGACCCAAATAGCGTCATTCCTCTTTGGTGTCACCGGCAAGCCACTTACGAAGTCCATCGTAATATGTTACCATTTCCATTATGGAAGTTCAATGGGTTGCAAAAGACCAGTAGGCACCTTGTGCTCCACTTTAACCCGTTGGCCAGTCAAGCACCTAGCCACAAAGTCCATGATCTCACTTTTCATGCTGGACCACCAGTACTATTCTTTCATGTCTTTGCACATCTTAATAGCTCCAGGATGGATAGAAAATGGGCTCGAATGAGCTTCATTCAGAATTTGATCTCGAAGATCATCATCATCGAGGACACAGATACGGTTCTGAAAATACAACAGACTGTCAGAATTCATAGCAAAATCAGGATTCGACTTATCCTTGATCTTAGAAATAAGAGTTCGCAACTCCTCATCAGATTCTTGGAGTGCTTTGATTCGGGACACAATGGTTGACTGAACTCTCAATTCAGCTAACAACTTGCCATGTTTCTTGAGTTGGAAGTGAGCATTCAAACATCTCGGGGAGGGAGTGGGCTTCTAACTTAGAGCATCATCCACAACATTGGCTTTACTGGGTGATAATCAATAACCAAATCGTAGTCTTTTAAAAGCTCTATCCACCGATGTTGACGAAGATTTAACTCTTTCTGATTCAAAAGATATTTTAGACTCTTGTGATCAGTGTACAGATAACACTTTTTACCGTAAAGATAGTGCCTCCAAATCTTTAGGGCAAACACAAGAGCAGCCAACTCCAGATCATGTGTCAGATAGTTTAGCTCATGCGGTTTAAGCTTGTGTGAAACATAGGCTATGACTTTTCCTTCTTGCATCAACACATAGCCTAATCCCAGGTGGGATGCATCATTGTATACGGTGAAGTCCTTGCCTGACTCGGGTTGCACCAAGACAAGGGCATGGGTTAGGACTTGCTTAAGCTGATCAAAACTTCTTTGTTGTTCCACAGTCTATAAGAAAACGATTTCTTTACAGATAAGCTTCGTCAAGGGTGCAACAATCATCGAGAATCCTTTAACGAATCTAACGTAGTAGCCTACAAGGCCCAAAAAGCTAAGAACTTCTCCAACATTCTTTGGAGGAATCCCATCAAGAACTACTGGAATCTTCTTTGGGTCAACTTGAATTCCCGCAGAAGAAATCACATATCCCAAAAAGGATACTTCAGATAGCTAGAACTCGTATTTGCTGAACTTAGCGTATAGCTGTTTCTCCCAAAGAGTCTGTAGCAGAATCCGGAGATGTTCCTCATAAGTGGCAGCATCTTTGGAATAGATCAAGATCTCATCTATGAACACTACCATGAATCTATCTAGATAGGGCCGGAACACACGGTTTATCAAGCCCATGAAAGTTGTAGGTGCATTGGTAAGCCCAAAAGGCATTACCAAGAACTCATAGTGGTCGTATCTAGTTTGAAAGGTAGTTTTTGGAACATTAGACTCCTTTATTTGCATTTGATAGTATCCGAATCACATATCTATCTTAGAAAAGACAGAAGAATCCTTCAACTGATCGAAGAGTTCATCGATCATCGGCAATGGATACTTATTCTTAGTGGTCACTCTATTTAACTGATGATAGTCAAACATAGACGCATTGACCCATCTTTTTTTTGACAAACAAAAGCGGTGCTCCCAGGGTGAGGAACTCGACCAGATGAATCCCTTGTCCAAGAGATCTTGAATTTGGACCTTCAACTCCTTTAATTCAACTAGAGCCATTCGGTATAGAGTGATAGAGGCGAGTATGGTCCCCGGTTGCACTTCGATTACAAATTCCACTTCTCGGGTCAGAAGGAGTCCCAGAAGTTCATCGGGAAACACATTAGGGAATTCTTTCACAAATGGTACATTCTTGAACTTTGGATCTTCTTTGGATTCCATGGCACGTATCTTTTTAGGCTCAAGTTTGAATTTCATCAAGTTATGCTCTCCTTACCGAGTCCACGAAGTTACAACTTCTTTGAGCAGTGTACCCAGGCTTGATGTTCAGCTAACTAATCAAGGCCTAGGATAAGATCGAACTCATGGAATGGCAAGGCCATCAAATTAGCCATAAATGAGATCCATTGGATCTGCAAAGGACAAGCTTTGTAGATCGACAGAATAACCACGCTACCTCCTAGTGGGTTAGAGACAACAATCTCAGAAGTAACTAGTTCAGATTCTAGAGAATACTTTTCAATCAACGGTTCACTAATGAAAGAATGTGTGGAGCTTGGATCTAACAAAGCATAAACAAGTTCGGTACATAATTCCACCATACCTGCAATTACGTCAGGATCATCTTCTTGTTCTTGGCCTCGAATGTGGTACATATGAGCTGAGGTCTGAGGATCACGTCTAACCAAAGGAGTTTTAATGTTGTGAGGTCTCCCAAATGATCTAGACTACACTTGCTTTGTTCCTCTTCCCTTGTTCGGACTATTCTGAGAAGCCACAGTGGTAGGAGTGTTTAGATTCTGCAGACACTGCCTGATGAAATGACCAGACTCACCACAGAGGTAACAGGATCCAGACTGTCTGTGGCACTACCCAGGGTGCCTCTTCTGACAAAAGTTATACAAAGGAAGCTGTGAACCCTTCTGAAACCACCTGTACTGTCAACTGAAGTTCTACGAGCAATAGATGTCCTCAAAGACTGGGAATGTGGCACATATCTCGACCTTGGAAGTTGCTGATAGGTGGCAGACTTCTGATCCCATTATTTGCCCTTCTTCTGAGGCACATGAGGTCTAGAGTTGTCTCAAAATCTCTTGTCGGATCGGAATTAGTTCCCCTTTCTTCTTTCATGGGCCTTCTGGGAGGCTTCAATGGCAATGGCTCGGTTGACCAAGGTATGGAAATCCTCTATCTCCAAAGTAGTAAAAAGAGGACATAGTTTATCGCAAAGGTCGTCAATGAACATTCTACATTTCTCTTTTTCTGTGCATATGATCTCAGCACCATACCTCGCATACTTGCAGAAATCGTGGATATACTGCTCCACAGGTCTTGAAAAAAAAGACCCACGTAACTTTATGCTCGGGTACAGTGAGTATCACTATATCCCACCAACTCTGAGCCTCCTTAAAAATTAGTGCTAGAACGTACTCCAGGTTGAGTTCATCAGGGCGCCTCATTTGTTTATTCAGAACATTTAGAGTATTCTCCAGCCAATACTCTACTATCTTCGGATTATCCAAATCCTGACCAGTAAAGGTGTAAATTGGGTACTGACAGAGCTCACTAATAGGAGTCTTGAGAAAAGAAGAAGACGCTTTAGTAGGCTGAGGTGGTGGTTCTTGCTTGAGAGACACAACCACCTGTTTGATCATTTTAGCCATAGACATCAGATACTCCTGCTGAGCGAGAGGCATCAGAGGAGGATGAGGTAGGTCATTCAGCCCCATTTGTTTGGGCCTTACTTCTGCCCCCAGATTATCCCCTATGTTGAGGAGGAGCCGGGATGTGGTTCATTTACATCACGTCTGTCAGTGGGTGCAGACATTTTTAGATCTATTCATACATAAAAGGTTTAATCGTGTAAGTTGCAAGTCACAGATAACATATAAAAATAAACTCCTAGGTGGCATATGCAGATGCAGACTAATAACAAACTTCAGTTTAGTCCTAGAACTAACTAAACCTAGGCTCTGAGACCACAAATGAAACACCCCATTCTCGGCTAGGTAAAGAGCCGGGTCAAAAAGCACTACCGGAATACATATTGGAGATGCGAAAGCTTTATTGGAGTACAAAAACTTATTCGGGTCAATTATTAATCTCTTTTAAGGCTTAACAGGATTATCGTATTAAGACTTACACAATTCAGGATCAGTTTTAACTCTTTTTGAACTTAGGGACTAAAACATATTTTTTGCAAATTAAAGGTCCTTATTGGGATTTCTTTTTACTAGACTATAATTAAAATTACCAATTATTAGCCTATGAAGATTCGTTTCTATCGGAGGTCATTTACCTATCCAATTAGGTTGTACAAATTTTAGTGATTGTTTTATAAAATCCTTAAAACTGATTCTTATACCTTTTAACAAAATTAACTAACTCTGTACCGATACCTTTAAGGCTGTATCGGTACATCAGGCCAAATTTTCGAGTTTTCATATTCAAGGATAACAACCCGTATCGATACACCTAAGCTCGTATCGATACGTGTTGACTAAGGTTGACTCGTTTTGGTACAGCCTATAGCCGTATCGATACAATTAAATTTTTAGAGCTTACTGTCCAAATCCGTATTGATACACCCCTTCGCATATTGACACACCCTACTTTACTTAGTCCAATTATGCAAGGCCGTATCGATACACCATCACCCGTACCGATATGCCTAACCTGTAATGACAGATTTTAGCTAGTTTTTAATCAATTTAACCCATTGAACGTTGTCTGAACTTAACAAAATTTTACCAGCAAGTCTAATATCCATAGTTTTAATAACATACAAAATTTTAGAGCATTCTAAAACGATTTACCTAGTTTTCACCTTTTAGTGCTTTTAAGCTCCTTTTAAGCTAGTTTTCCAATACACAACATGCCAACTTTCACATTCAACATATAGGCACTATTAGGCCATTATACATAACCAAATATGCAAACATAACATGTTTGAACCATATGCCACCTTACTAGGAGTTCAAAGTAAAAGTTAAGCATACATATGATTTGTAGGAGTGACTTGCAACCGCAACACACGATTGAAGGCCGAAATTCTTTAAGATCCTGAAATGCATGAGACACACAAATTTTAGGCTTACATAGACTAGTGAGGTAGTTATAACAAATGCAAATATTTAACAAGTGATAAGAACATCATAATGATATGCTTGAATGACATATTTGGTACGCAATCATATTTGTATCTCATGCTTGATTCAAGTAACACATTTCCATATGCAAAATACATATCATAATCACACATTATATCCTTGGACATGGAAAGCAATGGATACGTGGATTCCCCTGTACACCAGACATATCAGAAATAGGCCGTAGCCTTGAGTCGTAGCTCTTGATAGTCCCTTACACAATCCATCCTTATTTAACCATACATATAGGTTGTAGCCCCGGACCGTAGTCCAAACCCTTACTTGGTGAGCTCGAATAACCCTATGGCATGCCAATTGTATCCAATGTCCAACAATTTCCAAGTTCACATATCATCATCAAACCTACGATTGTGCCTGCAGGCCATACCATATCAAATCATAAGTTGGGCCGTAGCTCCAAATTCATATCATAGCATAACCATATCATATCCAATAACATATCATGGTCTGATCACAACATATTAGATGGCATACATATGCTCGTAGACATGTTGAAGCAATATGAAGAATTACCTTGCTTACCAATAGCATCCACACATATGCTTGCTCTACTTGAGCCCTTAATCCAATGCAAACATAATCACAAAGCAAATGAAATGCGATGGTACCAAGCCTATCCCTTGACTCAACTACACTCACCTAGTGCTCAGAAGCTTTTAGGATTCCCGGATTTTGATTCCTTTACTCCTAGGCTTAGTTGGGGTTGATGGATTGATTCCCACCAACTCTTGAGCCAACTGATGGCTGCGCAATGGAGTTTTTGAATCGTAGGAAGCTTGAGCTTAGAAGGTTCAAATATGGAGGTGTGTGTTTGAGCTTAGGTTGAAGATAACAATGGTGGTGCTTGCTTTTTTGAAGACCGAAGTGGGTCTTGGTTTACAGGAGATTCAAAAGTGGGGAAAGAAACTTTGTTTCTTAGTTTAAACCCTTTACAATCCCTTAATTATCCTCCCACCTTCTCATGGACCAATAAGGAGCTTTCCTTCCAACCAAGGAAAGATTAAACAATTGTTTCTATCACTTCATGCCTTTTATCATTTTTTAGGCAATTGATAACCATCCATCATTCAATCTGATGGATTTTACATGAAAGGGACAAGCAAGGTGGTGACTAAGCACCTTACTCTCCATTTCCTTCAATTTGGGTCTTAAAACAATTTTGGGCAGAGGGCCGTATCGATACACTATATAGCCGTATCAAAATTTCTAGGCTGAAATAGGTAAGTTTGTTATGGCAGTTAGGCTGTACTGATGTAGGTATTAATGTATCGAAACACCTAGCTCAAACTGTATCGATACTAGTCCGGCCATACCGGTACATCCAGGGTAAAACAAGTAAGTTAGTTATGGTCGTTAAACCGTATCGATACTGGTCTTACCGTATCGATACGCTTGACTTATTTTAGCATTTCGTCTTTGAATTTCTTACAGAAAGGTCTATAGATCAATTTAATTCCCTACAACTTTCATTGATTACAAAATTGGGTATAAGGATCCTGAAATTACACTTTCAGGTATATCTGATACATAATTTCTGATCACCGGAGCCTTATTCCGACTAGGCCAGTTTTCGGGATGTGACAGTATGCCTCTACAATTTTGATTAAGGCATGATGCCCATGATTTGGTCATGGTTCTGTGATATCTTGAAATGTATTGATCTTTAGTATGAATGTGATTATGATTGTGGCATGTAAGGTTATGTTAGAATCTATGAGAGTAATAAAAACCAGCAAGTTGGGACATTTTAGGTCTAGGCGTATCGGTACATGTGTCCCTATACTGGTACGGGTAAGCCCAATTTGTGGTTGGGTTTCGGTACACAATAACCTATATCGGTACGGGTAAGAGCATTTTTTCATTGCGTATCGATACACAAAGAGCTGTATTGGTATGGTTTTGAGCTACTGGAATCTAGATTTTTGAAATGGTGAAATTGTACTGATACACTTGCTCGTGTATCTGTACGGGCAGTAGTTATTTCAGATAATATGTTATTTTTGAGTTTATGATCCTTTCATTTTAAACCTTGATGTTTGTGTTTGCAATTGTATGTCTTTGGATGATCAATTTTGTTGAAAAACTGGCAAACAAGCATATAACCTGAGTAATTGATGATTGGTAACTCTAAAACCTAGTAAGTCTTCGTAATTTCCTAGGTTTGCAATTTAGCCCTTAAATTGCATCTTGCGCAATTGGATGTCGAATCGACGCCCGATTTAGTTGAGATTTCATTTGCTGCCAACATGCACACTCTAGGTTATAATATTGCATCTAGACAAGATAAAAAGGAAAAAGAATGGACCTTAGTTTAGTTATTTGATTCAGGTTTGTGTCGGCAAAACCCAATGTAGCTCAGTTTGATCTGACATCTAGGCCGAGTCAAGGGGGTTATAGAGCTTGAGTCAATATATACCTAATTCATCATGTCCATGAACACAATATGGGCATTAGTCAAACCAAACGGCATCACCAAGAACTCGTAATGCCCGTACCTCATATGAAAAGCAATCTTAGGCACATCCACATCTTTTACCTTCAACTAGTAATACCCAGACCTCAAATTAATCTAAGAAAACACTGAAGCACCTCTAAACTGATCAAACAAATCATAAATCCATGGCAAAGGATACTTATTCTTAATCATCAACTTGTTCATTTGCTGATAATCAATGCATATTCGCATCGTGTCATCCTTCTTTTTCACAAACAACACTGACACACCCTACGGTGAAACACTAGGCCTAATAAACCTTCTATTAAGCCACTCTTGGAGTTACATTTTTAACTCCTTCAACTTCTTCGGCGCCATGCAATAAGGAGCAATAGACACTAGAGTTGTATTTGCATACAACTCAAAGTAAAACTCAACCACTCTATCCGGTGGCAAACCTGGCAACTCCTTTGGAAAAATACCCATAAACTCACACACCGTGTGGATGTCCTAAACACGCACCTCTTTTGATCTTGGATTCATAACATAGGCCATGAATGCCCGACATCCAGAATTCATCAAACGACTCACTTCCAGAGCCGAAACAACATTGGGCAAGGACTTAGCATTTTCACCTACAACAACCACTTCGTAATAATCAGCAAGTTTCAAGGAAACTCGCTTGGTTTCAAAATCAACCACAGCTCTATGCTCAGACAACCAATCCATTCCCAAAATTACATCAAAACTGTGAAACGACAACTCCATCAAATCAACCATAAACACATGACCTTGAACCATCAAAGGACATCTCCTACACAACCTTCTCACAATAATCGTCTTCCCAAAAGAACTAGTTACATGCATACCCACATCCAACACTTCTACAGGTATATTAAGCAAATGTGCATGCTCACGCAAAATATTCGAATGTGTAGAACCAGAATCAACCAAAGAAAATAACGGTATAGATTTTAATGTAAATGTACCTGCAATCACGTCGATGTCGTTACGTCCCTCGGATGTGCGTACACCCTCGCAGGACCACCACCCTCAGGTTGGATAGCAATGGTATGATCCACCATCCTTGGACCGTTTTCCCTTCGCTAAAACTATCTTTGGCCACGACCACGACCTCGTTGTGGTGCAACCGAAGGTGCTCTGGCCTGTCCACCACCCACCAACAACGAACAATCACGTCTCAAATGATCGTTCGATCCACAACTCCAACAAGAGTTAGCAACAACAGTCATAGTAGCCTGTTCCTCACGAGCCAAATGTGGACAGTCTCGCTTCATGTGATCATGCGATCCACAAATCCAACATGTATTATGTACTGCTCTAGCCTGGGCACCCTGACCCTACGATCCTCGTCCAGCACTACCTCATCGTTGCCTCAACTCAGGGCGATACCTTTTATCACGATGCTTATTAAACCGACCACCACTAGAACCAGAGTTCGTAACTCTCTTTCTAGAGCTAGAACCTGCCCCAAGAACCGATAAACCTAGGATCTGTTTAATATCCTTCGTCTATGTAACCAACATGTCAAAATCGATGTAGTCAGAAGCTAACATATATGTCTTAACATCCTGTACCAATCTGTAACAGAATCGGTCACAATGATGCCTCTCATCCGATACCAGTCAAGGAGCATACTGATTCAACAGAACAAATTGAACCTCATACTACGCGACAGACATACTTCCCTGAACCAAATCCATAAACTCACGTTTTTTTCATCTAAGTATCTAACTCTAAGATACTTTTTCTTAAAAATACTTTGATATAACTCCCAAGTCACATCACTAGGTTTAGTGCCCTCAGTCACGGTAGTCCACCAACTATACGCGTCTCCTTGCGGTCGAGGTACAACACATCCCAACTTACGGGCATCGTTCTACTCTATTTGTACCAAAATCTGATAAGTACTGGCCATCCACTCCTTGGATGCCTCGGGTGCCAACCCTTAAAACTCAACTCCTCCCAAACTACACAAACGTTTCAACGGCAACCCCGTTTGCCCAACAGCTGGTCGAAGCATATGAACCCCCACAACGGTAGCTTGAAAAGCTTCGGTGATCGCTTGTATCAAAGGTGCCATATCACCCAACAATGGTCCAGCTGGCACAGGTGGTACTTGCTCCACTCCTATAGGTGGATTAGGCAAACGGGGTGGCAACCCTCCAGGAGGTATAAATTCTCCTGATTTTCTTGCGCAACGGCAGCAACAATAGTGCCAGACCTCAACTCTCTCCTCAGTCCTATTGTGCCCAAATATCTAAGGCATGATAATTTCACCAAAACAAAATCTATCATACCAGCTTCAAGCAAGGATCCAAGACTTCCATTTCAAAATTTAAACATTACAGACTATAGTAATAAGGCAATGTTTCCCACACATATCCCCCAACATGGCATTTGCCAACCAACAGACAAATAAACATTCACTGTGCATAGCAAACCACTGTAATCAATCAATAACATCATACCGACAATCATAACCACATCCCACTTATCACAAACCTGGCTTTGATACCACCAAATATAACCCCCTCGACTCAGCCTATACACCAGACCGAACCGAGCGAGCTACATTGGGTTTTGCTGAAACAAAACTCAAAACAGTTTGCTAAGCTTAAGCCTATTTTTTTCTTTTTATCTTGTGTAGATGCAACATTACATCCTATAGTGAGCATGCTGGCAGCGGGTGAAATCTCAACTAAATCAAGCGTCGATTAGACATCAAATTGCACAAATTGCATTTTAGGGACTAAAATGAAAATCTAGAAAGTTATGAGGGTTTAATTAAAATTCAACTTACCAAAGCTCAATTAATCAGATTACATGATTGCTTGCCAAATTTCAGCTCAAAAGGATAATCCAAATTAATACAATTGCATTCAAGAATATCATGGACCAAGATGAAAGAAACAAAAACTTTAGAAATCACATTAACTGAATTAACGACAACCCATATCGATACGCAGGGCACCCATACTTATAAGGGGCTTCAATCCAAAAGGGCATGACGGTACAAAGCCAAGGCATATTGGTACACGGGCTCGATTGCAAAAAGTGGATTTCTAGTAGCTAAAGCCCATACAGATACAACCTTCCTTGTACCGATACCAGGCCAACATCTAGCATACCCATACCGATACGAGGCTTCACGTATCGGTACGGCCTAACCCAAATTGCACACTTTTGCTAGTTTTCTAGAAAATCATGGATTCAAACATGCTTCAACCAACCATAAATATGTAGACCACTTATCTAAGGATCAAACCAATCTAGATCATCAAGGAATTATGCTTAAAACATGACAACATTCTTCAATTAAGAATTTAGAGGCATGTTTCCTAGAAACTCAACCATCTAAAACTCAAAACATAAATCCATATCAAAACCAATCACATAAAGCCTCATATAGCGCCACAACATTATTAACTTGCACAAATAGAGAGTTTAGCAAATAACCCTCCCAAACAACAACAATGAACCTCATTGCCTTTATTACTACTAGTCTAGTTCAAAAACCATACTTTTGACTTATTCATGTCCTTGAAATTCCCCTCGTTTGCTCGCTGCCTCCAACCTTTAATTCTCTGCATTGATGGAAAAGGAGAGCATAAGCACACAAGGCTTAGTGTGGAGTACTGAAAACGCGTCACCATCAAGGCAATTAAAATCGATTTCCAACTCTCATGAGTTCAACATTTCAAAACCTCTTTTCAAAACATCATGCCATTCAAATTATACACTTAACATTTCCAAAACATGCAAATTAAACCATATGCAACATGTATCATGGATCAACAAGAAAATCTCATTTGCTAACTCTCAATTTAAGCTTTCCCATGCATAACAACCCATATGCAAGGCTTAAAGAGTAAACATGTATAAATCAACATTATACAACATAATCCATCAACATGATACATTATCAATTACATTGGCTTTCAAGTGATCATAAACCAAGTTCCACTTTACAAAATATTACATCGAATACACAGATTCAATAAGTGTTCTCTCAACACTTCATGTAATCTCAACCGAATTCAAGGTACAATCACAGCCAGGTACAATCACAACCCAATCATCAGTTAGATGCATAATCCACTAACGGAAGTTTTCAGTACCATATAACCTCTCAACTGTTAGGGTACTCGTGGTGGAGTATTCATTACACATAAACCCCTCAACACCTGATGCGAATTTTTATAATGTACTATCAATCCTATGGCCAACCAACTATATCTAATAACATTTCAAACCACATTACTTGCCAATATAATTCATTATTAACCATGTACCTCACTATTTTTATAAGCAACATTCAAAACCATTTTCAATGCATTCACAAGTATTCCTCATACTTACATAGATCATTTACCAAATGCATCAATCATGAATATATGATCAAAAACAATATAAAACATACTTAAAACATGATTCAACAGTATGTACCATGTAATAAAAAAGTGGATAAAAACAATTTCACCAAAGCACGACCGAGGGAAAAATCTCATCATACTTACTTCTGAGTTTAAACCAGCTTTTCAAGCTTAATTTAAACACATAAAATAACCTTTAAACAATTTTAAAGCTAAAATCCACGTTCTCACTCACCGACTTTGTAAAACCTCGTTCGTCGATGCGAACTACTCCTTCAAAACTTCTGAAACGGGCCACAAGATTAAGGATCAACTTCCCTTGATCTCACCACACCAAAACAGAGGATTCAATGCATCAAAATGCATTCAAAAACCCAGCAATAACAATTCACAACAATCCTCATCAAACTCTAATTGAAACCTCTCCACAACAACCGAAAACAACATCAAACACCCTTCAAACTTAACCCAGCCAAAACTAAAGGTTTAATCAATCGATTAACATCCGAAAACAACCTAATATCATCCTTATACTTCCAGCATTCAATAAACACCCTTAACTAGCCAAAAACACAACACTAGTAACCTAAGAAATTAGAGATTCACTAAGTTTCGAGATTTCAATGTTAAAACCAACTTATTAACATTATCAAACATTAAAATCATAACTATAACCAATCAAGAACTCAGAAAAAATAGATCCGAAATGAAAATCACTTAATCTCATCAATTAAACCTTGATTTACTCAATTTCCACAATTAAATCATTAAGACTCGTTAGAAAACATTAAACAATGATCAAATACTTGGGAATTTCAATAAAGAACCATTCATTAGAGGAAAAGAACGAACCTTACCTCTAATGAGTGAATTTCCTCTCAATTGGATGTTTTCTCTTTAAAAATAAATAAACGGTTATTATAAATAAATAAATCCAAAAATAAGTCCATTTACACCTATAAAATCACAAAAGCCCAATCTAAGCCCAATTACATATGTTTCCCACCCATTCTGATATCCAACAAAACTAAATATCCAATTTTCATGCTTAAAACTGTCACATGGCAAGCACCCATTGGTCCAGAAGTTTATCACACGGATAATGGTCTTCTTGGCCATTGATGTCAGCGATGATGTCATAGTGCACTATCCTATATAAAGGATGAGAGAGAAAAAGTCAGATCAATGATTACGCAATTAATTCAGCCATTAATCCCGAAATAAAGGAGAGAGAGAAGAAGTGGAATAGTTTCACCTAAAAGCCAAAGAGTTGCCAGAGAAGACGATCGGCCACCGGAATCCTTGCCGAAATTACCCCACGCAACGTTAGAAGGTAGATCTCCTCACTCTCTTTTGTTTCCTACAAGAATAAGCAAACAAATGTTAAATCCAAGTCAAAATCTAAAAAATAGTAGTTCTTTTAAACAAAAAAAGAAGAAGAAAATGTTACTTATCTTGTTCGAAGTTTGGCTGGTAATGATCTGTTTGGACGAAGTTGTAGAGCGAGCGCCATGAGGGTAGATAGCTTTAGGTGGTTGGAGTCGGGAGGCTCTATTGAGCATGGTTTTAGATTTAGGTTTAGGGCTTGAAATTGAAAAAATCTTAAAAAATTACGACAGCCAAAAAATCACCTTGCGATAGCCGGCGTCGCCTACGGTGGACGAGATTTGAATCCAGTGGTCGGAAAGCACTGAAGTGTGGTCGGAGAATGATGGCTGAGGATTAAAAGGAAGAAGGGGTGGTAGAGCTAGGTCAGTGCTCTTGGTGTTCATCTTGTTCTTTAAGAACAAGGATGAACACCAAGCAAAAGCTTGGTGTTTTGATTGAATTTGAGGGGGATTTCTGGGAATTTGATGTTAGTTGGGGAGGGTTGAGAGGATTGAAAGAATGAAGAAAAAAGGTGAAGTTGAAAAAATGGGGAAAAAAAGAAAAGTGGATATCTGAAAAGGGCATTTTATAGGCGGTATCCGCGGGCTCAAGGGCCCGTGAACCCCGCGAGCCCCGGATAAAGCATGCTCATTTCTTTCTCATTTATCGTAATTCAACTCCCAAGTTTTGATATCTCTCAATCTATTCCTTATTTCCTTGTAATTTGGCTCTTCAATTCTGATATTAATTCAATTTGATCCCAAATTTTCTTGTTAATACTTTGATTAATGTTTGATTAATGCATGATTTAAAATATGGCATATAGTATGTTGTTAGATAATTAAATTCACTTAGATATAATTGTCAAGGCCTTAGATACTTAGTCCTTTAATTAAGAATTAGATAATCAAAATAGGTGAGATCATTGTAGAAAATAAATGATTATTAAAAGGAAAACTTTAAAGTTCTAAATTTGAATAGTGTCTCATTGTAATGAGATGTTATTCAAGGGGGCTTTTAAGTAGAATATTTGATACTCATTTTCATTTAGAACCTGAAATTAACTTAGTTAATTAAATTGAAGCCTTAATTAGGGTTAGAACTTAAATAATTAGATTTACCAAAAATTAAGAATATTGTTCAATTTAGGGTTTAAATGTGAGTAGTGCTAAAGCAATTGGGTGTTATTTCATAAATACCCTAAACTAAATAATATTCATAGTTTTTTAAAGCAAATCAATTAATTAGAGCCATTTAAGTTAGAACTTAAAATTGACAAGACAATAACCGGACATGCATTCAAACCATTTATGTTGCGATATATTTTTGAATATGAATCGAGGTGCCCTAAAGTAACTTGGTACTTCTAATTTCATATTCATTCCAAAATATATTTCCTTTTAACAGGATATCTCCATTCGGAATTAAAATCCATCCAATAATTATGGTTAAATCAAGTTCAAATTATTATCTGAAATGCCAAAATGCCACGTAAAATTAAAAGGTACCAATAACGGGCGTTTGTAGGGGTGTGAATCCTTCCCCACACATAACCGACTCCCAAACCCAAATTTGAAGAAACAAATCTCTGGTTGTTTTATGGTGTCCAGTCTACCAAAGTGACCGGTGGGGACTCCAAGCGATTTTTTTTAGATTAAATAAAAGGAAAATCAATTTTTCATGGTTAATTAAATGAAAAACTTGATTTAATAAGAAAACTATATTTTCAAGATAAAAAGGATTAAAAAGGGTTAAAACCCTATTTTGCAAAATAAATCGTCAAGCTATTTTCATATCTCGATCAAAAAATGGTCAAGATAGCTTGGCAACTCCGCTGGAGACTTAAAAATTGAGAGTTAGACCTTAATGAATTCTACGTGGCATTTTGGCATTCAGAATGGTAATTTGAATTTAATTTCTCCAATAATTATTGGATGGATTTTTTTGGAAAAATGGAGGTAGCTTTTGTGTATGATATATCTGTCATTCATGCATAGCCTTCTACCTGGGCTTTTTCACCCTTAAGTGGGAGCGAGACATGATCCGATGTGAGACTCTCCACCTCCGAATTTAGAATTTTGTCTTCTTTTGGTATACCAACCTTATACAATGTGAGGTACACGTCTTCGATGTAATGGGCCGTATACTCCTGAATCTATGTCTTGCTATCACAGTAGACAATAACGACAATTCGAGTACCTAGAGTCTAGAATAAAAACCATATGTTGTAATCTAGAAACCTACCTCGCTAGAGCCAGATAAGGACCTAGGATAGGGTACTGCCAGTTTAAATACACTTTTGTGGTTATTTTCTCTATTTTATATCATCTACTTTACTATGTTATTAATCTATTTATTTGTTTTCAAATATTAATTCACAATACTGACACATGTTTCTTTTTGTTTGCTTGTTTGTGTCTTATTCTGTTTCTTTTAAATGAATTATGTCATGATGCATTATTTTGGTATCGGTTCAGGAATCAGTCTATTAGGAAGTATTCGATATGGCTGAAGGTCCAAGAAAATGGGAGAAGATAATACTACAATATGGACATGTTCAGAAAAAACTCAGCATGAAAAAGGGGATAGCCTTCGTAGGGGTGATATATCACAGATGAAGAGTTACTTTAAGATAAATACAAACCCCAATGATTGTTTACCAGAGGTTAGAGCCATAAGGGAATAGTGGGGAAATGACATGAAAGTACCTTTTCAACAGGAATTTGGTGACATAGCCCTATTATTGTACATTTAAGTAGATCGAGAACTGCTTAGAGCAATGACTCAATTCTGGAACCCAGCATACAACTGTTTTACTTTTGGGCAAATGGACATGACACCAACGGTTGAAGAGTCTGAGGCCCTAATACATTGTCCCAAAAAGTGATAAGATTTACACTAGACCCAACAACAACTCTAGTTTTAAGAAGAGAATAATGGTTTAACAACAAGATAGCTAACAACGATAGTACTGATTAGAATAAGGACAAACAACACATAAATTGGAAAGTGCTTAGGGAATTGATACTTCCAAGCGATGAACCTGCCAAGATGAGGAGCCTATACGCCTTGTGCATATATGGGCTAGTATTATTTCCAAGAACTCTAGAGCATATTCACCCATCAACATTAGGGCTATTTGAACGACTGGAAAAAGGTGTAAATCTGGTACCCGTAATCTTAGCAAGGACTTACATATTGATGACCACGTGTAAGAAGTTAGGAGACAGAATGTTTTATGGTTGTGCGCAAGTGCTAGAAATCCGGTTTAGAGGACACAGGTGGGATATATCCTATAGAGCTATCAGGTACCTTAGTACCTACTCGCCGATAGAAGAACACATTGCTAATTGCCCAAAAGAAAAGAAGAAAGAAGAGTAATGGAAAGAACATTTTAAGGACATAAAAGATACAAAGATTTTATAGAGAGCTCTGTGGTTGAATAGGGGAACAACTTATCTGTATTGATGTAGAGACAAAGATTGGGTCCCACTACCAAGAATCTGGGGAGAAACAACTTATTTTCCTTTATTGGTGTTGAGACAATTCACCTCAAGGCAGTTTATACCAGCTACTGCAGGCATGGCACGATTCAAATATGCACATAAGACCAATGATTACAAGGGAAGGTAAGCCAAACTACAAAAGCATGGGAAACGCCAAGAAAGGTAAACCCTTATTAGGATTTGGAAGTCATGCCAGGATATGAAGAATGAAAGGCTTAGAGGGTAAATGATAACATACTCTGGAAAAGTTAATGAGACACTGGCTCGTCTAATAAACTTGCTAGGAATGCACCATCAGCATTGGAGAAATTAAAGCACGATCAAGAATTGGATTTGAAGAGGTATGAGAAAAAAATCAATGATCTCACAAATAAGTTGACCATGACAAAGATGCAAGTGAATGTTCATGAAGGAAAGGAAAAGGATCTCAGAGAACGGAACAGAAAAATTAGTCAAGACTTGAGGGATTTACAGGAAATTCATGTTGGGTGTAAAGCAAAGCAAAAGGAAGGAACAAGTAAGTTGATTAAGGACCTGTCTGAACAACTAATTGAAATGACAAATGGAATGAAGAATTACAAGAACATGTGTGAGAAAAAGGCCCGAGAATTGTGAGAGTCAAACAACAAAGCCAGGGAAAAGTTAGAAGAAAAACAAGCCCAGAATTTTGAACTAATGACTCAAGTGTCACAACTGGAACAAATAATTACAAAGTACCACAACGAAGACAAAGTTAAGATGGAGCAAGAGAATAAAGGAATAAAGAAGAGGGTGATAGAGTTGGAAAGTGTGGTACAAGGCTTGAGAGAACAGCTCACAGGTTACGAGGGAGCACTGCACTAGGGAGATAAGACACTAAAGGGCAAACTTGAAGCAGCTGAATACACAATCCATAAACAATGTCATGAGATGATCAGCTTCAAGAACTAGAAGAGATCGCCCAATACGTGCAGATCTTGTCTGAAAAAGCTATAGGATTGTTACAACGCCCCGATATCAACGCTGACACTGAACTTGGATAAGATTTGATCAGGATATTGAATGAAGTGATCAATTTAAGAGCTAGGGCTAGCTGTTTTCTGTAGGAGAAATTATATTTTCTTTGTATTTGGACCTTTTGGTTAAATGAATGTTTCCTAAAGAGTAGTTCTTGAATTCGATGCCTTTTGCATATGCAAATTCATGCATCTACCTATTCATACATTGCATTGCATTTTGGAAAGTTCAAGTCTCTTTTTAATATAGAAGAATTCTATGGCCGTTTGATTTACAAACTATAATCATATCACATTCATATAGAACACGTTTGCGCTCTAAATTATGGCAGTAGAAGACAGAATCACTAGTTTGGAGAATGATTGGGGTAGAAACACATAACCACTTTGATAGAATGGAACAATCTATAAAGGAATATTTTTCTCAAGTCCAGTAGGAGATAGTTGCTTAGTTGTTTGCTCTTTTGGGACCGAAGGAGCCGGGAAGGGGTAAAGTACATGAAGGCGCATCAAATGACATGCAAGACCAAGCTGATATTACATCTCATATGAAGGAACAACCTGAGAGGCCACCTCCTACGAAGAAGGTTCAAATTAACTTGGTTGGAGCTACTGCTAGTCATCTTGTTCATGTTAGAGCAAATTTTGGTAGCGGTGACGAAGTTCTAGACTTGAATACCATTAATGCAATTGAGAAGATCAGAGCTGAAATCGGTAGGAAGTATGAGGAACGTTGTAAAACATTCAAAGACCGCTTACTCAAAATGCAAAAGGTGAATGAGCAAGGGTCTAGAGCATTTGACTTGAGCTTAGTTGCTGACTTGGTTCTTCCCCTCAAGTTCAAAGTGCTAGATTTTGAGAAGTTTGATGGAACAACTTGTCCATCGGCTCATCTTACAATGTATTGTCGCAAGATGGTCGCGTATCTGAAAGATGAAAAGTTGCTAATCCATTATTTCCAGGATAGTTTGACAGGCTCGGCGGCGCGTTGTTACACGCAGTTGAACCGAGTAAATATTCGATCGTAGAAGGATTCATCTGGTGCTTTCATAGAGCATTACAAATATGTAACTGAGATGATTCCTAATCGTGTTATGCTACAAGGGATGGAGCAATGATCTAATGAAACACTTGGCCAATATGCTCAAAGGTGGAGAGACGTGGCAGCGTAGGTACAACCACCGTTGATGGAAAGTGAGGCTGCCTACATATTTGTACAGACTTTGAGAGGTCCACTTTTTGAGAGGTTGATCAGTAATGCTATGCAAAATTTTGCTAATATAATGATGACTGGAGAGCTGATTGAAGCGGCAATTAAAAGTGGTAGAATTGAAAGTGGAGATTGCTCTCTTAAGAATTACAAGAGAAATGATAGTAAGGTAAATAGTACGAGTACTTATGAACCTCCGAAGAATGTCACAATTACACCGCATGGTGATGCGTCAAGAAGTTCTTAGAACACAAATAAGAAAGATCCTCGAGGTCTGAAAAATGACAATATGAACTTTACGCCCGTACTAGTGTCATATGCAGAACTATACTCATAGCTTTACGAGGCAGATCTAGTGAGACTGTATTATCATACACCTCTACAACCACTTTTTCCTTCGTGGTATAATCCAGATGCTCATTATGAATTCCACGCTGGGATTTCAGGGCATACTATTGAGAATTGCACTGCTTTTAAAAAGGTGGTTCAAATTTTGATCAAAACTGGAGTCCTAAAGTTTGATGAACCCAATATTACAGCCAATCCTTTACCCAACCATGAAAGAAGATGAGTAAATGCTATAGAAAAATATGATGAGGCCAAGCAGTCAAAGACTGATGTATATGAGGTCAGATCTCCTTTGAAATGGGTGTTCGAACAATTGTACAAAACTAAGATGATACAAATGGGCATGAAGATTGAAAAGGAAATAAAATCAGGTCTATACTGTAAATATCATCAAGATGAGGGTCATGAGATTCAACATTGTTCTGAATTCAAGTGTTTGATCCAGAAAAAAGATGGATAAGAATTCTTTGAAAAGACGGGAGAGAAGAAGGAAGCAGGGGTGTACACTTTTAAGAATTTTGGAGTCAGGAATGGGGTGAACAAGCTATTGGTCATTTCTACTAGGCCAAAGGTTGGAAGTTCGGCTAGTGAAAGTAAGTTGGCAGTGACTCCAAGGGTGGTGATTTCTCATTCGACACGCTTTCATTTTAAAGATACTCACAAGGTTCCCTAGAATTATGCAGCCAACGTAACCATACTAGAGAGTTCAAAACAGGAAGAGGTAAAACCATCGAGTTAAGAAAATATGATGCTTGAAGAAAAAACAAATGAAAAGCCTGAGGATGAGACAGTAAATGAGTTTGGACACTTCACTAGAAGTGAAAGATGTTACTTACTAAAGACGCCAGAGAGGATTTTCAGGGAAGAGCCACCTTAAAAGATAAATGAACCCACTATCAAGGAACAAGCCTAAGAGTTTTTGAAGTTATTGAAACACAAAAAATAGAGTATAGTTGAACAACTGAAGAAACAACAGGCTAGAATATCCATCCTTGAACTATTGCTGAGTTCAGAAGGGCACCAGAACACTCTGATAAATGTGCTTAATCAAACATTTGTCCTGAGCAATATATCAGTGAACAAACTAGACAGAATTGTGAACAACATTACTGCAAACAACTATATCACCATTACTGATGATGAGATCCTAGAAGGAGGAATGGGATCCGTTAAGGCCCTGAATATAACAACCCACTGCAAATGGTGCATTCTTCCGGGAGTGTTAATCGATAATGGATCAACGTTAAATTTTCTCTCGATGGTTACATTGTAGAGGTTGCCAATTAATGATTTTCATATGAAAACTTATAATAATAATAATATGATAGCTTTTGACGGAACAACCTGAGATGTGTTAGGAAAGATTGAAGTCCCGCTGTTGATCAGACCTGTGGTTTACAATGTCGATTTTGTGGTAATGGACATCAAACCAACCTATAATTGCTTGTTGGGTAGGCCCTGGATTCATTATGCTAGAGTAGTACCATCATCCTTGCATTAGAAGCTGAAGTTTGTGATAGAAGGAAAGTTTATCAGTATTGGGGTAGAATAGGACTTTATCGCCTTCGTATCCACTAACGCCTCATACATTGAGACAGATGAGATTGCTCTAGAATGTTTTTTTAAAACCCTTGAGTTCATAAATGCAACCTTTATTACCGAAGGGAAGCCGATACCTTTCCCGAGGTTGTCAAACTGCACAAATATGACAGTTTGTGAAACCCTTGGCAGATGAGCAAGAACAGGAAAAAGGATTTAGGAAGAATTTGTAGGGATGTCTACACCCAAAACCTGTTATCATGAAGAAAAATTGTTTAAACTCGGGTTTAAGCCGAGCATTCTGCAAAGGCAGAGAGATTTAAAGAGTAGAGAAGATAGAATGAGGGCTCAATTTTTGGGAGTAGAAGTTTCTGGTGAACTCATAACTTTCTCGGACTTGACTTGAATTTTTAAGTCTTATGGGTTTGAAAATGTTTAAAAGCAGCTTGAGAAAGATAATAGGGAAACTATGAGGCTGCAGGAAGATGAGATATTCGGTGAGATCATCGATGGACTGTATGTCAATAGAATATTTGAGGAATCTCAGCCTGACAAATTTCTGGAAATGATTCTTCCAAGCTTCCTTGGCAAAGCACTGAATAATTGGACGTCAGATGATCTTCCTTTTGTTTTCAAAGCAGAGTAATGCCTATAACCACCATGTACTTTTGCCAGCGAGTATAAGGGATTTTCCGTAAAAAGGCTATTATACAAGTTTACTTAAATAAAGATGCTTTCATTCTGATTTTCAAATGGAAAACATGTTTCCTTTTTCACATTCCATTCTAAATATATTATTATTTTCCTTTGCAGATCCTCAAGTACTAATTGCATGAATGATTCCAAATCTGATATTGAAATAGATCTTGAGTAGCTTGTTTGTCTAATGGAAGTCAAAGAGTGTGAAGATGAAATAGAATATGAAACCCCTGACGAATTACTAAGGATGATGGAAAAAGGAGACAAACAGATCTTACCTCATAGAGAAGAGATAGAAATCTTGAATCTGGGCACATATGAAGTTAAAAGAGAGGTGAAGATTGATATCGCCTTCTCACAAAAAATGAGACAAGAGTTTGTTGGTCTGTTGCGAGAGTTCAAAGATGTCTTCCCCTAGTCTTATCAAGATATGCCAAGATTGGACACGGACATAGTGGTACACAAATTACCTATAAGACCAGAATGCAAATCCGTTCAACAGAAGCTCAGAAGATTGAGACCGGAAATGGTATTAAAAATCAAAGAAGAGTTACAAAAATAGATTAAGGTCGGGTTTCTCAAAGTGGCCAAATATCCAGAATGGGTAGCTAATATAGTCCCAGTGCTGAAGAAAGATGGAAAGGTACGCATATGTGTGGACTATAGAGACTTGAACAGAGCAAGCCCGAAAGATAATTTTTTGTTACCTCACATTGATATTTTGGTTGATAATACGTCAGGGAATTCATGGTTCTCTTTCATGGATGGCTTCTCTGGATATAATCAAACAAAAATGAATCTTGAAGATATGGAAAAGACAACCTTCATAACCCTATAGGGCACATATTGTTATAAAGTGATGCCTTTCAGGCTGAAAAATGTTGGGGCAACATATTAGCGAGTCATGGTAACCCATTTCCACGACATGATGCACAAAGAGATTGAGGTGTGCGTGGATGACATGATAGCCAAGCCCCAGACTAAGGAAGAGCATATTCAAAACCTGAGGAAGTTATTCCAAAGATTAAGGAAGTACCAGCTGGAACTCAATTCAAATAAGTGTACCTTTGGGGTTACATCAAGGAAACTCCTGGGTTTTGTTGTCAACAAGAGATGAATAGAGATTAATCCAGAAAAAGTGAAAGCAATTTAGAATCTTCCACCCCCAAGCTCACAGAAAGAAGTTCGAGGTTTCCTTGGAAGGCTGAATTATATTTCTCGGTTCATTTCTCAATTGACCGATAAATGTGATCCAATCTTCAGACTGCTTCGAAAGAATAATCTAGGAGTGTGGGATGAAGAATTCCAGGAGACACTTGATAAAATTAAGAAATATTTGACAAATGCTCCAATCTTAGTAGCTCCAGTTCCAGATAGACTGTTTATTCTCTATTTGACGGTCTACGAGAACTCGATAGGATGTGTCCTGGGGTAACATGATGATGCGAGAAAGAAAGAAAGAAAGAAATAGCCATTTATTATTTGAGCAAGAAGTTCACAGAGTATGAAGTATGATATTCTCTAATTCAAAAATTGTGTTGTGCTTTAGTCTGGGTAACTCGCAGACTTAGACAGTACTTGTTGTATTACACTACCTCGTTGATACCTCGACTCGATCCATTAAAGTTTCTGATGGAATCATCAATGTTGATTGGAAGATTGGCTCATTAGCAAATGTTGTTGTCAGAATTTGATATAGTATACGTAAGTCAGAAAGCAATAAAATGAAGTGTTATAGCCGATTTCCTGGCTAGTTATGAGCCCCTAGACTTTAACTTCCTAGATGAGAATATGATGAACATCTCAATAGAAGAAAATGGGAACTCAGAAATTGAAACATGGAAATTGTACTTCGATAGGGCTGCTAACGCCCTGGGGCGTAGAATTGGAGCAGTGTTGTTCTCCCCAAATAATGAACATTATCCTTTCACAAGCAAATTGGAATTTCATTGCACCAATAATTTGACAAAATATGAGGCTTGTGTCATGGGATTACAGCTGCTATTGAAAGAAAAATAGAGATTTTGAAAGTATACGGGGACTCATCATTAGTTATTTACCAGCTCTGTGGAGAGTGGGAAACAAAAGATGGAAATTTGAATCAATATCGAAAGTTAATCCTTGAATTGATAAAAAAATGTTTGAAGAAGTCACTTTTACATACATCCCTAGGGAAGATAATCAAATGGTTGATGTCTTAGCTATATTGGCTTCTATATTTCTAGCAAACAAACCTGAGGATATGATGCCAATTCAAATGCAGAGTTATGAAACCTATGCTCACTGTTATAGCATAGAAGAAGAGGCCGATGGAAATCTATGGTACTTTGATATCTTGCAGTACATCAAACTCCAGAGTTATCCTATGGGGGACAATGATAATGACAAAAGAGCTATTAGAAGGATGGTTTCAGGATATGTGCTTGATGGTGAAATCCTATATAAAAGGGGCAAAGATCAAATCTTGTCAAAATGTGTCAATTCTTGAGAAGCTAGAGATATTTTAGCAGAAGTGCATGATGGAATCTGTGGTACACATGCATATGGCTTTGCAATGGCCAGGAAGATAATGAGATATGGCTATTACTGGTCAACTATGGAAGGAGATTGCATTGAGTATGCTAGGAAATGTCACAAGTGCCAAATATATGCTAATAAGATTAATTCTCAGTACCTCTTCACACAATGAATTCACCGTGGCTATTTGCTATTTGGGGCATAGAAGTTATCGGTCAGATTCATCCCAAAGCTTCTAATAGACATCGCTTCATCCTTGTGGTCATTGAGCACTTCACCAAATGGGTGAAAGTTGCCTCATATGCTAACATCACAAGATCTACGGTTTGTAAGTTTTTGAAGAAAGAGATTATTTGTTGATATGGATTGCCAAAAAGAATTAACACTGATAATGCCATTAACTTCAACAACAAGGTAATAGCATAAGCGTGTGAGCAATTCAAAATTATGCACCACAATTCAGTAACTTACCGCCCTAAGATGAATGATGCAGTGGAGGCAACAAACAAAAACATAAAGAAAATCATATCGAAGACAATAGAGACTTACAGAGATTGGCACAATAAGCTACCATTTGGTTTGTTCACATACCGGACTTCAGTGCGAACTTCTATAGGGGCAATCCCTTACTCTTTGGTCTATGGGGCAAAAGTTGTACTTCCAATTGAAGTTGAAATTTCGTCTCTTCGAGTTCTATCTGAGGTAAAATTGGATGAAGCAGAGTGGGAACGGGTGCGTTTGACCAGTTAAATCTTATCGAGGGAAAAAGGCTAAAGGAAATTTGTCACAATCCGATGTACCAAAAAATAATGATAAGGGCTTATGATAAGAAATTTTGGCCGAGAGAGTTCTGAGAGGAAGATCTTGTGCTGAAAAAGATCTTGCAAATACACTAGGATGCCCGTGGAAAATGGATGCCTAATTGGGAAGGACTTTATATTGTTAAAAAGGCTTTCTCCGAAAGAGCATTGATTCTAATAGAGATGGAAAGTAAAGAGTTACACAAACCAGTGAACTCTGATTCAGTTAAGAAATATTATGTTTGAAGAGTAAAAAGAGATTGAAAGAAGGGGAAATAAAGAAAAATTATAGTGAAAACCTAGAAAGGGCGCTTCGCATAATGAAAATATCTACGGTATAAACCCGGAAAGGTACCATTGATTAAAAAAAGTGAAAAAGAAAAGGAGGTTCAAGATGAAAACTCGCAAAGAGCATCTTGAAACCAAAGAAGGATATGGGTTGAAAACCCACAAAGGGCAGCTCAGATACGTTGAGAATAGGCATCCGACAATTTAAACCTCTCAAAAACTTGGTATTTCAGAAGGGATTCCATATCTGTAGACAACTTGACAACATTTGAAGTCTGTTGGACAAGGGATTGAACTCAATGTTATTTTCAGTCAATGGGGTTACGGAATCCCTCATGTGGTGAATAGTTGGGGAGCTAACTTTGTTTCTTGATTTTGTTATTTTTGTTTGCCATGACTTCTCAAATCTCATTGTATTCCTGCTTATAAGCCTCAATAAAATTCATGAATTCTCTTCCAAAAGCTTTCTTTTATTTCTGAAGCATCTTGCAAGTAAACTAGTATAATTCATTAAAAGTAGAATATTTCTTGGTATTACTATGTTTTGGAAGATGCATGCAAACTTTAGCACTCGTAGATATTGAAGAAGATTGTATAAAGTAAAAATAGTGTTGAATCTCACAGAAATGTAAGACTGATGAAGCACTGGATCAAGCATAGAGGCTTCAGGGGTCCTCGAACATTGTGCAACCTGGAACTATTATTGACAACAAAGTCTGCTACCCAAATAACAATGATTTTTATCTTTGTGCTTATGCTGGGATAATTGGAACCACAAGGTCAACACATTATTATGTAATCTTGGATCAGGTTGGCTTTTCGGCTGGTGATCTACAGGAACTTGTCCATCGAAAGAGCACTACTTCCATTTCTATTGTTACTCATATTTGCTACGCTCACTTGGCAGTATCTCAGTTGGAACAATTTATGAAGTTTGAGGATGCTTTCGAGACATCGTCGAGCCATGGTGGTGTTATTACACCTAAGGCCGTTACCGTCCCTCAGATTCCCATATTGTATAATAATGTTCGTAACTCCATGCTCTTCTGTTGAGAAACAAAATTTGAACCATTATCTTTTAAAGGTTCTTGGATTTGGCAAAACCTAAGCACTATTCAAGAGTAGGCTTGTTTCAAACCTTTTAATTACCAAGTTTTTGGGTGGTTACAATGTTATGTAAACATGAATGATTGTTGACTAGTTAAGGTCCATTTCTCTAGTGATATGATCGCCCTGATCAAGTTTCTTTGTTAAAAAAAGAAAAAGAAAAAAAGAAAGAAAAAACTAAGGTGAAAACCCAAAAGGGCACATTGAGAAAAAAGAAAAACTGAAGTGAAAACCTGAAAGGACACTTTGAGAAAAGCAATCTAAAGTAAAAACATGAATGGGCGCTTTAGGGCAACGAACCAGAAACGTAGATTAGAGGTCTCAAAGGCTAATCTCGAATGTGAGATAAAATGTTAAAGTTGACTGGGAGTCAACAAGGAAGCCTAATAAAGCAAGAGCCAGATGGGTCTTCTAAGAGGTGGAAGCTGCCTAATTAATCTCAATATGCTAAAGTTCATGCATCATACATAGAAATTAGGATCATGATAACCCGCATACAAGTATTTTTAATCTGTTTTGACAAGAAATGAACAAAGATCAAAGAGCTCCTACTGTAAAGAGTTCTCCCAACAAAGATAGATCTCCTAATGTGAAGAGTTTGCCCAGCAAAGATCAAAGAACTCCTAATGTGAAGAGTTCGCCCAGCAAAGATAGAATTCCTAATAAGAAGAATTCGTCAGCAAAGATAGAATTCCTAATAAGAAGAGATCAACTAGCAAAGAATATAGAGTTCAAAATAAGAAGATCTCGCCAGTTCATCACCGCTGAAGAGAAAAGGGTCAGCATCGCTAAGAAGAATAAATTGGTTCCTAATAAGAAAAGTTGGTTCAGACTTCATGGTCAGTTTGAGAAAGAAAGAGTGAGAGTTCGCAATAAGAAGAACCTGAAGCTTGGGAATGGTGGTCAGATACTTGAATCCAAATTCATGTATTCTCAGTCTTTGCCTTATTCCTATTCCACATCAATGAGAAAAGAGGGGCAGCTGTAATACTCGAGTTTAGTCTAGGCCTATATGTATAAAAAAATAATATAAAATGAATAAGTAAATATAAAAATAAATAAACAGTTAGTATAAATAAATAAACCCAAAAATAAGCCTATTTATACAAAATAAGTCCATTTACACCTATAAAATCACAAAAGCCCAATCTAAGCCCAATTACATATGTTTCCCGCCCATTCTGATATCTAACAAAACTAAATATCCAATTTTCCCACCTAAAACTGCCACGTGGCAAGCACCCATTGGTCTAGAAGTATATCACACGGATAATGGTCTTCTTGGCACCTGACGTCGTGCATGTGATGTCAGCGATGATGTCATGGTGTATTATCCTATTGTTACCTCTCCAAAAGTATTGCTTTTAATTCCAATCTACAATGCTTTTACTTGTTTTTAGGTACATTTAGTTGCATTAGGATATTAAAATCATGCATTTACGTAAGGAGTTAGGATTTCTATCTATACTAGTATGAAAGGTTGTTATGTTTGAAATTTTGCAGGTTTGGCATTTGGATCAGGAATGCAGTGCAGTAAAGAATGCCAGAGAGAATGTCGAGTGTTGTTAGCATAGAAAAACCAGATAGTACCAAGCATCGATTGGCAGAGAAGTGAACTTAATGCCATGCCAAGAGGCTGTTGAACCCCGAAAAATAGGAAATGATAAGGCTCCTAAAAGATCGCAAACGGATCAACTTCTAAAAAAATAGCGGAAAAGGTGATGCCAAGCTATGTTGGCAAAGACATGCCAAGCTTATGCGCCAAGGCAACATCGGTATGATGGCATCAGCCTTAGCCTAATAAGCTATCATACAGATCGGATAAGACCTTATCTCTTATCCCTTGCGCATTTGAAATTGAAGAGTTATTGTATCCCAACAAAGTCCGATGACGTGGTGCCAAGACTGGTTGGCAAAATTATGCCAAGCTTGGATGCCATGGCAGTGTTGGCAATGCGACGAAAGCCCTAATCTGATAAGCTTTCACTCAAATTTGGATAAGATCTCATCTTTTATCCCTTCAGGATTTAAAATTCAAATGAGAAGCTTATCCTAGCCTTCCTTACATGCCTATTTAAAGACCGATGGAGAATATCAAACTGTGTGAGATCGTGGGGGTAAGACCCTCGAGTGAGGTGTGATCGGAGTGAGAAATTGGAGTGCGACGAGTGACAATTGGTTGCACTGAGGAAGGTGGTTCAACCACTTGATCGAGAGCCTGGATTTGAGGGTCGCATCGAGAGACCCCTTTCGCCTATTCTCTTGGGTTTAAGTTGTTTTACTTTTATTTTATTGATGATGTATTTGAAAATGGTTATGGTTTTGATGGTTAAATCCCTCACCATGAACTAATTTCATAGTTGGTGGGGGATGTTTGGTTTAAACGTTGGTTTCATGCCTCAGTTTTCTTTAATGACAATTTTGTTTTGGCAAAGTTTTCTATTCGTCATACTTAAATTTTTTCCTAAATACTTTGTCAAGCAAGAGTTGGCGTTGTTGGCCTATTGCTCCTTAATATCTTAACTGACTTGGGGTGGCAATGATTAAGTTGTTGAATACTAGGGAGAGAAGTCGTTCAAGTAGATGAACTTACTTCGAAAGTGATATCTACCCCTTTGGAGTATAGATTGGTTCTTAATCAAACCAGTTTATTTAAAAACATGCACTATAAAGATATAGGGGGTTTTACATAATCAATTTAGGGAAATGATCATCGAGAGAGGCATTGCTAATGTTGAATCTGCTCAGCAAACAATGCCAAGACAGTTTGCCAACAAAGGCTGGCATGAGTAGCATTAAACTCAAGCATTCCCTGGCAACACTCATCATTCACTAAGAACATCTTCCTTTCCAACGTTTTACTTCATATTTCTTTTCTTTTTTATTAGTTCCAAAACAATCTTCAAAACAAACATCTTTTCTTCTAAGGCCAATAACAATTAAACAATCAAATTCCAAGTCAATCTCTGTGGAATCAATACTCAGCTTAATTGTTGTATTAATTACAGACCATGTATACTTGCACGCAAAAGACTCTTGGCATTGTTTTACTAATACATACATTTTCCCCTTTTGCCAGCATTCATAACACACATCTTCTAAAGAGTCTACAAGTTTTTGGCGTCGTTGCCGGGGATTGCAACGAAATTGATTGTTTTTTACTTGTTTTTTAGTTTATGATTGTTTTCTTTTTCTTATTTATTTTTATAACATTATTTTTAGTTTTATTTATTTTAGGTTCTTCCAGGATCATGGAGGATCAGAGAATGAGCCTTAAAGACCCTATTGGAGCTTACAACTGATGGCATAACCAGCAAAATTTCCCATGGTATGATTAAGGAGCTGATATTTTTGCTTACGATAATGGCATTGCTGCTGCAACACACATGCCATGGCTAAACAGTCCTCAACATCAGCCGAATTACTCGTACGATGATCAAATAGACTTCTAAGATGATTACAACTTTGTCGGTACAACGCACATGTCTTGGCAAGAGAACTTACACTCCAGAGAGGATATGAAATTTAGGATGGATTCTCAACGTCAAGAGATTGGAGAAACAAGCAAAAAAATTGAAAATCACATAACACTGATTTTGAACAGCCTGAACAACATGCCACGACAACCAGGTCAAAGGGATTTTGAAATTCCAAACCGAGAAGATGATGGAAAATTGCTCAAAACTTGAGTCCCCAAGTGCAAGAAAGCCTCTTAAGTGATACTGAAATCACAAGGATAAGCGAGTAGCCCCAGAGTGTCAAACAAGTCGAGAATGAAACACATGTCAAGCAACCGATTATTTGCCAAAGAACTAGAGAAAGAAGAGGCAGAGTTTGATGATGCCATACCACTATCTGATGTCAGATCGCTATCCAATGCCAGACAACAGTCGAATACCAACACCACCGCAAAAAAACTAGTGGAGCCACCATTTGCCAACCCTACGTTAGTAAGACAAGCAGGTATTACTGTTGACATTTTTAAAGCTCTTAAATGTGTAGACGAAATTGAAGAAAGCAATGCAGTTGAGACAATGGAATCCATCTTGGATGAGAACCTGGCATTGCATTGCCAAGGAATGAAAGCTGATGCCATTAAACAAAAGTGTGATGGCAAAACAATTGAGCAATAGAAAAGATCGATTCTGGTCGAAACTGATGTCATGAAGCATGGTGTGCTCAAATGTCTTGTTGCTGGAAGGAAAAGTGGATACCAAATGACTTAGAATGAAGAGCTAAAGCATGAAAATTTTGACATAACAACAATGCCAACGATGCTACAATTCAGAACTGAAGATTTCATGAAGATTCTGGAACAAGATGAGGATGACTATGCCTCGACAACAAAAATATTCTTCAATTTTCTAAGGTAGTTGTTTGAAGCCACCATGGTAAACTATTTCCTTTCATTGTGCAATCGAGAATTTGGCATGATCAAAGGAAAGCAATTCTTTGGCTTTCTATGTTGGTTATTCAAACAAAGGATTGCCACAGCTTACCATCCACCAATAAATAGCCAGTGACTAAAGCACTATTTGGAAGGAACTCAGAACAATGCCAAGCAGTTTATCCTCATGACAGAGGTAACATAACATCTCTAGTAGGTCTGAATCTTTTTGTACATATTAGGATAGTTGTTTTTTTGTTTGTTTTAGGATTCAGGATTTTTAATTATTTTTCTTTATATTGTTTTTCAATTTTATTCCATTGATGTGTTGAAAAGTTTTCTTTGAGAGTGTGCAGAATTGATGCCAAGAACACTGCCAGAATTATTGCTAAAATGATTTCCAAGGGCAATGCCATGCACAATGCCAATACAGCTTGGCATTCAGCAGATTAAATAATGGAGAGAGAAGACAAAACCCTAGCTTGATCAAATGAGAGACTAATTTTCTTGAAACATCAAACCCTAGCCACCCAAATTAGGTTAAAATTTAAATCCACCATAATTACCCTACCAACTCAAATTCTTACCCAATCCTTATCACTTCACCTTATCACTTTAAATTCCTTCCCAATCAAAAGTTTTGAATTTCCATCATCATCACCCCATTTAATCGGCTATCATCATTAAAACCTTTTAAACACTCCATCTTTTTTTACCTTCGTTACCCTAGCCGATTTCTCAAGAAACACATATCTCTCATTCTCTTTCTTTTCTCAAGCAAAATTCAAGAAATCAATCATCTTTTCTCCTTCCTTCAAACCGATTCAATCTCTTCTTTTCAATGGCATCTTCATCTACTCCCTTCAACCATTTCTTTAATGAAGAAATTCGTAAGAAATTTGAAAAAAACTTTGCTTTGAGGTATTTTTTCTACAAGAAGAACTTTGACTTCAAAACCGAAACCACCATTAGATTCTCTTTGGAGTTCATGGCCATTGTCGACATGCACAAGTGGAGCTCCTTCTTCCAACAATAAGTGGAGATATATGCCACCATAGTTCAAGAATTTTATGCCCATCTTGTGAGAAAGGATTCACCATTCTTGATGATTAGAGGTAAATGTGTGTGTTTCGATGAAGGGTATGTTAACTCAATGTTTTCTTTTAATGGTATAGGGGATGGGTACTTTGACTATGTTGAATCCATGACCGCTGCTAAATGCAATAAACTACTGGAAGACTTGTGTGAGCTTGGCACAGTTTGGACAGTTTCATCAACGGGCCACCAAACGGTGAAGAGGTTGGCATTGAAGCCACAAATGATAGGCTAGAATCACTTTATCAAGGAAAATATGATGCCCACATCTCATAAGGAGACTATCTCGGAAGAAAGATTGATTTTATAGCACTTCATCATTAAGGGGCACAAAATCAACATTGGCAAGATCATCATCGAGGAAACCTATAAATGTGCAGCAAGAGGTAAAGACAGTTTGTTTTTCCCTTTGCTTATTTCTAACATTTGCATGCGTCATGATGTGCCTACGCTTGATGAAGAAAGAGGCCATATAATCAAGGGAACGACAATCACTACTGCCATATGGAAAAATCTCACTGCTTTCGAGCCAAAGGACAAGGGCCAGGGAAAGCAAAAACTGCCACGCCAAAAGCAAAGGTACCAAAGGCAGTGTGCTAAGGACGATGCCAACCAGTTCGTTAGTAGTGTTGTCCCAAGTTTATCATCACTAGAAGATTATTCTCCAAAAGCTAGGGACAACCGAAGACCTTAATGCTAAGATGAGGCATTACACAAAGGAGAAAGATGCTATTAACAGGGAGGTGCTTAAAAAACTATCCCTTCAAGTGGTGCCAGCCTTCCTAGTTTTCCCTGCCGAGCCCTCTGTAGTGAAGAAGCTATGCCAGTCCAACCAGTCAAGCATCCGATGCCATAGTTCCCCTATCTCTAGTCCAAGTTAATTCTGCTAGTACAGATTCCTCATCTGAACTAGAGGAAACCACACTCAAAACACCAGCTGAACCTGCCAAGCCAAATGAGGATGTTGAAAGCTCCACTGCTGCTTCAAAACCAAGCATGAAAGGAAGGAAATGAATGGCCCCTCCTCATGGGACATTTGTGAAAAGAAAGACTCAAGTCACAAAAGAAATTTCATCCAAAGAGAGAGTCATCTTCTACCTAAGCTTCTTTACATTCCATTACATTGCATTCACACGATCGTGTATTTTATTTTTCTGTTTTAATTTTGTATATATGTGTTGTTTCATGCATTGAGGACAATGCACATCTTAGGTTTGGGGGTGTGCATTTCCTCACATTTATGCCATGCATTTCAAGTTTAATTTCTATTGCCATGCCATTTTAGGTCATTTAGAATAGATGTATGCCGAACCACTAAAAAAGATAAAATTTTGCCTCATATTAATTTTGAAGAATGTTAACATTTTTAGGCAAGTTTAATTTGATCTAGATGACTCCTCGATGAGGAAATTTTAATCTTTAGTTTTCATGCCATGCCAGCAGGGTAGTATGCCAAGAATGCTTGGCAATTGATCTCTAGTTTAAGGAATTGAATTTACACTTAACACGTGATGTGTATCTACTTCCCTAGCAAACTTAGACTATTTGAAACTATGCTCAGATTGAAAAAAAAATTGAAAAATGATGCCAGGGTAAAAAGAAACTAATAAGGCAGCAATGTTCTGCCAAGGTAATAAAAAATAGAACTCTCCTTTACCTAGGGATAATAAGTTACTTGGGGCTTCGTGGTTTGCTCCTTCTTAGTTCTCAAGTCCAAAACCCTAGGGTATGAGTTGAAGAGAATGCCTAGTGATGTCTAGATTAAAGTGGGGATTCGTGGTATGCTGCCTCTTATCATTCACGCTAAACAGTGTCACGAAGTAAGCTTAAATTAATGCCAACAGAACCCTTGGCAAGAAACAAAAAGAAAGAAAAAATGATGAAAATAAAGATCTGATTTTAGGTAGTAAAATTGGTTAAATGAGTGAAAGGATATTGGATGCATATTGCCTACACATTATGCACTCTTCATGAACGTAGACTAGAGTTATATTATTGCACTTGAATTACTACATGCTTGGCATTACTGCACTAAGATACCGAGGACAGAAATAGAGCCAAATTCTGCTTGCTAGCACTTGTTGGCATTCCAATCAAAATTTTGTCGAGATAACATTTTTACAGTTTTTGTTTTTATTTGCATTTCATGAGGACAAGCAATGAGTTAGGTTTGGGGGTGTGTTTCCCCTCCAAAAGTATTATTTTTAATGCCAGTCAACAATGCTTTTGCATGTTTTTAGGTACATTTAGTTGCATTAGGATATTAAATTCATTTATTTACATAAGGAGTTAGGACTTCTGTCTATGCCAGTATGAAAGTTTGTTTTGTTGGCAATTTTGTAGGTTTGGCATAGTATTTGGCACTGGAATGCAGCACGGTAAAGAATGTCAGAGAGAATGCCGGATGTTGTTAGTACAGAAGGACAAGATAATGCTAAGCATCGGTTGGTAGAGAAGTGAACTTAATGCCAAGGCAAGAGGCTGTTGAACCCCAAAAGAAAAGGATATGATCAGGCTCCTAAAAGATCGCAAATGGATCAACTTCTAAAAAAATAACGAATAAGGTGATGGCAAGCTATGTTGGCAAAGACATGCCGAGCTTGTGTGCCAAGGCAACATCGGCATGATGGCATCAGCCCTAGCCTAATAAGCTATCATACAGATCGGATAAGACCTTATCTCTTATCCCTTGAGCATTTGAAATTGATGAGCTATCCTATCCCAACAAAGTCGGATAATGTGGTGCCAAGAGTGGTTGGCAGAATCATGCCAAGCTTGGATGCCATGGCAGTATTGTAATGCGACAAAAGCCCTAATATGATTAGCTTTCATTTAAATTCGGATAAGATCTCATCTTTTATCCCTTCAGCATTTAAATTCAAATAAGAAGCTTATCCTAGCCTTCCTTGCATGCAAATCTAAAGACCGATGGAGAAGATCAAAGTGTGTGAGATTGTGGGGGTAAAACCCTCGAGTGATGAGTGATCGGAGTGAGAAGTTGGAGTTCGATGAGTGACAATCGGCTGCAACGAGGAAGGTGGTTCAACCACTTGGTCGAGAGCCTAGATTTGAGGGATGCATCGAGATACCCCTCTCACCTATTCTCTTGGGTTTAAGTTGTTTTACTTTTATTTTATTGATGATGTATTTGAAAAGGGTAATGGTTTTGATGGTTAAATCCCTCACCATGAACTAATTTCATAGTTGGTGGGGGATGTTTGGTTTAAACGTTGGTTTCATGCCTCAGTTTTCTTTAATGACAATTTTGTTTTGGCAAAGTTTTTCTATTCGGCATACTTATATTTTTCCTAAATACTTTGTCAAGCAAGAGCTGGCACTATTTGCCTATTTCTCCTCAATATCTTAACAGACTTGGGGTGGCAACGATTAAGTTGTTGAATACTAGGGAGAGAAGCTTCGAGAGAAGTCATTCAAGTAGATGAACTTACTTCGGAAGTGATATCTACCCCTTGGAGTATAGATTGGTTCTTAATCAAATCGGTTTATTTAAAAACATGCACTATAGAGATATAGGTTTTTACATAATCGATTTAGGGCAATGACCATCAAGAGGGGCATTGCTAATGTTGAATCTGCTCGACAAACAATGCCAAGATAGTTTGCCAACAAAGGCTGGCATAAGTAGCATTAAACTCAAGTATTCCCTACCAACACTCATCATTCACTAAGAACATCTTCCTTGCCAACGTTTTACTTCATATTTCTGTTGTTTTTTTTTAGTTCCAAAACAATCTTCAAAACAAACATCTTTTCTTCTAAGGCAAGTAACAATCAAACAATCAAATTCCAAGTCAATCTCGGTGGGATCGATACTCAGCTTAACTATTTTATTACTTGCATGCCATGTATACTTGCACGCAAAAGACTCTTTGCACTATTTTACAAAATATAAATTTTGCCCCTTTTGCCAGCATTCATAACACACATCTTCTACAGAGTCGACACCTATATAAAGGAGGAGAGAGAAAAAGTCATATCAATGATTGCGCAATTAATTCTTCCATTAATCCTGAAATAAAGGAAAGAGAGAAGAAGTTGAAGAGTTTCACTAGAAAGCCAAAGAGTCGATGGAGAAGACGACCGGCCACTAGAATCCTTGTTGAAATTACCACATGCAACGTCATAAGGTAGATCTCCTCACTCTCTTTTGTTTCCTGCAAGAATAAGCGAACAATGTTAAATCCAAGTCAAAAATCTAAAAACAATAGTTCTTGTAAACAAAAAAAGAAGAAAACGTTGTTTATCTTGTTTGGAGTGCGCCCGGTCAGGATCTGTTTAGACGAAGTTGAAAAGCAAGCGCTGAGAGGGTAGATAGCTTTAGGTGGCCAGAGTAGGGAGGCTCTGTTGAGCCAAGTTTTAGATTTATGTTTAGGGCTTAAAATTTAAAAAATCTAAAAAAAGAATTACGTCGGCCGAAAATCTCCTTGTAGCGGCCGACGTCGCCTACAACAGCTAGGATTCGAATCCCAGTGGCTGGCGAACACCGGAGTGTGGTCAGAGAACAGTGACTAGGGATTAAAAGCCAAAAGGGTGGCGGAGCTAGGCCGGTGTTCTTGGTGTTCATATTATTCTTGAAGAACAACGATTCAGGGTAGAACCTACTCTCTATTTCTGACAACTCCCTCCAAGGATAAAACGCGCATCAGGGAGCGAGGGCTTCGCTGCCTTCGCACGGAGAAACATCAATGGACAAAGGTGTTAATGGAGTCATCACAACACCTAAAATAGACACAGGCTCAATAAACACAACCCTGAGGGTATATCTTCGACGGAACAATGAACAACAATAGAATCTGTAGCAGTTTCCTACAAATAAACAAAGCCTTGTCACAAGCTAAAAACAAAACTGCCAAACTCAAAGCAACAATAACACATTACTTAAAATACTTGAAGTCACACAAACAGTAGGAAGGCTAGCACCCAAACTGGCAGAAGCAGCTCTACTCGCAACCGCGTAAGAGGAGCTGCGAAGTTTGAGTGAAATAAATAGAGTGTCACATTCCAACCCCGATAAAACTTCAGTAACCCTAGCTTCAACCACTAGCCTTTTTCCCAACATTTTTTTTTTGTATCCAAAGGACATCTCTTTGATCCATAAGTCCTTATTCCCCTTGCCAAACTTTCACGTGATGCCTCTACAATATCCACCAGTATTCCTACAAAGGCATTTTGCTTACCAGGGGAAATCCCCAGATAAGAAGTAGCAGGAAATTCGTCTACTAAGGACATCATCGCAGTAGCTATAACTAAGGAACAGGGTGATCTCACGTCCCCTCTACAAAAAGCATCTAAAGGATTCATTCTTACTAGCTCTTACGAACCTAACGAATCATTGCTAGCAAAAAAGAGTGGAGTAACTAACACTGCAATCTGATCCACTATTTTGTTACCAACGACCCGCAAAAGAGAGGCCACTACCTTTACAAACACATATAAAAAGAAGAGAAGAATCAATGGACCAAAACATACATATAAGCAGAAAGAATTCATTCTCCCTCAAGGCCATAGTAAACCATTACCAATATCCATCCTCCACTTCGACCTGTGTTCCAAACACAAACAACTTTCTTCATCCTCCGAGCTAGAAGTAATGGGCGAACTTGAAACCACCTATTTCTTTCCTCTTTGCTACGATCAGAGTCGGATGAAATCACATCAGCACAACCCTTTGGAGCAACAAGAGCAGATTCTTCGCACACCCTAATTGAAGGCACATCATGCAATGTTCCCAAGAGAGAAAGCAAGCGCCAATATCTCAGAAAAGAAATCCTCCAGTTCATCCTCACTACCCAAAAGAATTCCAGCAACCCGTTCATTCCCCATTTACCAAAGGGCTAGGCTTCCGCACAAGAAGGCACGTTCGCTAGAGAACCCTTTAGAAACATATCAAAATCTCTTTCATCCCAACCATTAAGTCTCTTCTCCTTTAGATAATGCAACCAAATATTTCTAAGAGTGCATACCTTTTCAGAATAAGAAGGTGGGTCACTTTGTAGCCTCCTAAGAAGCCTCAACTCAACAGGTGACAATTCCCCTATATTAGGAGGCGCAACCCTATCCTCTGCCAACCGACACCACAGAACGAGAAATAGAAAATTCCCAACATTACACTCCACCTTGACAAGCTTTGTCCTCTCTAGAAGACAATTCTCAGCATGGTCCATTGTCACCGATATTTTCTCCCGCGATAACCAATGGTCACAAAACCCTTTGTACTCTCGTCATAGCCAACCACTACATTATAAAGATAACGAAACACACTAATAGATGGATTGTCTCCATGAATCTTGCAATTCAAGAAATACGTCATAAAAATCCCCCAACTAGTCCCACTTAACTTGCCTGATGCTACATCAAACCAAGTTAACCATTTTACAAAGGAAGGATGCAACGAAAAATGTAACCCAGCCTCAAAAGAAAAAAAAGGAATCAGACACCACAACCTCCCTTCATTTGAGCATGCACTCAAACAAAATGTCCCAACTGGCACACTAAACCAATAATGGAAATGATTAACAACAAGAAGACCCAGAAACTCCAACATTTTCAACAACTCGTCTAGATCGATAGTACAATGAACCTCATCACTCACCACAACAGATGACTCAACCATTGAAACAAAAAAGACTGTATTTTCTTTTCCAAAGTTTTCCTTTACTCTTCTCAAAAAGCCCCAAAGCAACAAATAACGCAAACAAAGTAAAACCCAAGAATGTCAACTAAAGTCTATTTATAACTAAATGCCGTGTCTTCCTCGATACGCCTCGCTACTGAAGAGATTCATTATGTGATGTTTTATGTGCAACGGTTTACTCCCAAAGAAGACCGATCAGACCACCAATAAATTCCATTCTGCGACGTTTCATAAAACATTCACAATTCTCATATAAGCAATATGCCCTAAAAATTTCACAAACTATTAACAAAAAACTCCCCCGACTGACGAAACCCTCTTTTTCCTCAGGTTCTCCAAGGTCACTTTATAACCTTCCCTTACCTGGGGGCAATTGTTAGTACCTACATTCACCTACTGCCACGAGTCAAAACCAAGACGAGTAAGACTGCGGACGATGTGGCCTAAGGGACATCAGACGATGAACATAACAATGCACGTGGACCACAACGCATGGGATCACCCGCGAACTGTGTGATACTGTTCGCAATCTGTGGCGAACAGACAATATTACGAACAACATCGCGTATCAACTGGCAACCATGTGACTATACACGTTTTCGCTACGGATGACGAAGCAAACCTAGGGCGTCAAGTCATAGCCAGTCAAATCAGTGCGCCACAATAACCCGATCACGACCCCTATCTGATGCAACAGGAGAGAACCAAGAATCGGGTATTTTCAAACACCATTGCCACCCAAAACAAGAGCAACATGCAAGCTCCGACTCGGAACAGCCGTCTCGACCACCGTCGGGCCACTATCTTCGGTCCCTGTCCATTTTGACAATCAACAATATATAATTTTATTACTAACTATCTGTATCCCCTTGGATAAAAAATATATATCCCGCATGCGTTGTGAGAGACTGAATTGATGGACAAGACAAACATTCATGCAATATCTCCAGTAAAGGGGATAGTTACAGTAGTGATTATATATTAGCAATTTAGCACTAGTAGTAAATTAATGAGCATATTGAAAGAATATGGTGGGAAATAGAAATAGGGAATTTATATTTGGTCCCACCCAGAAGCAAATCCTAACAAAAGTTGGCCTCCGGCTTTTGAATATTCCCACTTGACACAGACCGTATTCCGGTCTATATTGGATTTATTGGTTGATCACTTAACATTATTTTACTTTATACACACCCACATAAGTATCCTGCTGACTATGACATATTTACCAAACTGAGTACATATATAATACTAGAATTATCATAAATTTGAATTTAATTATCAAATAGAATTTGAATCAATACATAACACTTCAGATCTTGAGAGAATCTTTTAAGCAAAGCACAACGAAGACAACAAGATCAAGTTGGTTCCATATGTGGGTTTTGAAGTTGGAGCATCGAGAACGGCATAAGTCACGTCAGGCAAACAATGATCAGAGCAAGCAATGACAGAGCTATATAGGGTAGGAAGGGGCAATTGCCCCCCACCCTCCCCAATTTTTTTTTTTTACTTTTATCATCCTATTTAATTTTTTTAAAAAATAATTTATTTATAAATTTGTCTTTCACTTTCAAAGATTTATGTTTTGTCTCTCAACCATAAATTATGGCTCTGTCCTTGAGAGCAAGCATCAAAGAAACCACAACAAACATTCTTTAGGTTTTGTGGTTTAACACAATTTCAGGCTTTGAGATAGTGCCCGTTATATAACGGTAGTGACACCGTCCGAAATTTTTATTGCCAAAAAATAACGGCCTGCAATGACCGTAATACATCTATTATTATCTTCAACTGAGATTAAAAGCCGCGATTGAAAACACGACAGTAACATAAATTTAAATCTCTTGCGCTCATTGTTGTGTTCCAATGGGTATTAAGGTATCATATGTGGGGTTGGTGTAATACTTTATCTAAAGTGAGATATTGGAGCGACCAAAACTTGTGGGGTACTACTCCAAGCACTACGGGTTCACTTGCAAAGCATGATCACTTCGCAATCTATCAGGCATTAATGCATGAGTAATATGATGAGAAAAGAGTTTATTTTGATATTAACAATGTATGTTGTCACATTAGGCTTGCATTTTGTTTGTTAATCAACAGCACTTGTCTGCTTTTACCAACTTATACGTAGTGTACATATAAAAATACTTAATTATAAGGGTTTTTTATATAAAAAATGGAAACCGGTTTAAGCAAAAAGAAGAAAAGAAGGTGGGTAAGTGGGTGAGTGGAGGAGTAGGCCGGCTTTCATATCATGAGCTGGCATGCATGGGAATTAATATATGGTTTCCACACCACATTGAAATCCAATCCTATTTGTTTAATCCTTTTAAGCGTGCCCATATCGTGTCCTCCACACGAAAGTGTTTTTCCCACTCTAATTTTTGTTTTTTTAAGGGTTTGCATTGGTTTAATTACTTGATTGATCCTTGTACTATAGGTGCAAGGACTAAATTAGTTTTTTTAATGACAAAAATGAGCAATTTAGTCCATGTGCATTTAATTTTGAAGTAAACAAGAGTGAAGCCGGCATTTTTTATTAGGAGTCGAAATTGAATTGTAATTTTTTAAAAGGGTCAAAAAGAGTAATCTTACTATTTCATTAACAAAAAAAAATTACAAATTTCGAGACTAAGAGATTTTTTTTTCAAAATTAGATAGGAGACCTAAGAGAAATTTTACTATTTTATTTATTAATTTTTTTATATAAATTTGAGGATTAAAAGAGAGATTTTACTATACCATTGAGGAGTATAAAACTCCCTATTTCTATTTCCCACCATGACAAGGCTCCTTTTTATTGCAGTGGACTAATTTACTTTTCAGCTTATAATATAAAACTCTCCGATGGATCAATTAGTAACATATCATCAATCATGAAAAAGTTTTTAAATGTAAATTCATCTTTAAATTATATATTATCTTTTTATATATATAATACATGAATTATTCAGAAATTTTCCACCTTTAAATCAAAGGATACTGAACACTTAAACACATCTAATTTCGTGTTCTTCTATATATTGTATCAATAATAGTACAAACCAAGCTAAATTCAATCGACAATTATAACTATAAATAAATAATAAAATATTAGGAAAGGAAGATACCAATAAGTTATTAAAGAATAAAGGGGAAATAACTAATGAACATATTATAAACATAACTACGACATAATGTCAAATTATGGCAAAATATACATTAGGGAGTGGGGACCCTCCATTTTATTTTGTGAGGCGCTCGTAGTTTGTCACTACCATAAAGCAGCAGACCAACAGAATAAGTTGTACGAGTTACAAAATCCCCAGAAATCAAAGGTCCGTTGAAATTAACAATTGTACCTGTGGTACGTTCCAATCCCACCTTAGTTCTTGGTCCCCTGGTTCCCGGCCTGTGAATGCGGTGGTAGGGATGGGGATTTGAGTTATGACAATCTGCTATATCTAATAAGCAAATTAAGACATTGCAGTTATAGCAAGTAATGAGTAAAATATTGATTTTTTTTACGTTATAAAGATAAATATCAAAATTTAAGTACATACAAGATAAAGTATAATAAATATTCTTGATCATCCGGTTAATTAATAGATCTGAGTTAAAGGTTGATTTTTAAGATAAAGTTAGGATATATTTTTAGTTATGCTATATATGGTCTACGAGTGGCCGTAATGGCGATTTCTTACAGCCGAAGCTAAGGGGTGGACAAAGACTTTGATCTCTCCTATTAAATGGTTAAATAGGAAATTTATAATTTTTTACATTTTAACTTCTCAACTAAATGTGTTTTGAGCTACATATTTTAGAGTTTTCTTAACTTTGTAAGCTTTTGATTCGTGATTCATAAAAGTATTATCATTGCTTCAGAAAATAAAAGTGATTTAACGACAATGCTTAAGTGTGTTATTCAATTAGACTATTTTTTTTAGTTTCATTAATTATAAGGACCAAATTCGAATAAACTAAAATATAGGGAGTGATTTCTCAATTTTAATGAAGTTGAGAGATGAATTTCACGATTTAGATGACATTGTTGTTAACTTGTGGTAGATTAATTCAAAAAAAATATGTTTAGATGGCCCTTAAATTAACAAAATAGAGAGGCAAAACTCATTTTTAAGATAAAGTCTAGATGACCTTTAAAACGAAATCATTCATCTAAAACAAGGGTAGAAGACCTTTAGATCAGTATTTACGATATGATTCCTACAATGCAAAGGAGGTCAATTCGTTTTTCAAAATCAAGTCAAGACAACCCTTAACGCGGATTCATCCATTCAAGAATGAGTCCTGACGACCCTTGGACCAAACTCTCTCCAATCCAGACGCATCAACATAAATGAGATCAAATTCTTTCTTTAAACTCAAGTTTTGATGATCTTTGAAAAAACTTCACTGACCTAAGATTAAGTCTCGATGGAGAGCAACATGATTTTCAATTCTTAAGCAAAGCTCAAGCACAAGGACGGAGTTATATGGGGTGGGGAGGGGCAATTGCTCTCTTCGTATCTGAATTTTTTTTTTACTTTTATTATTTTATATAATTTTTAAAAATTAATTTATATTTTATTTGTCCCTACTTTCAAACATTTATGTTTTGCTCATCATCCTAAATCCTTGTTTTGTCCCTGCTCAAGCAAGCAACTCACTAAACCCATTCTTAAGAACAACCCTTGAAATAAACAATATCCATCTATGATCAAGCTTAAATGACGCTTGAATCTAACTTCTAAGCTCCATTGAATGAGATTGTAACTCAAATTTTGATAAACAAAGTCAATTTATTTGTTCCTATTCTTCTATGTCTTATATTTAATGCAAAATTCGTGTATATAGATCTCCTTAACAAAAGAAAAAATTATGGTTTCACTCCTTACACAAACTAAAAGTCATCTAATAAAAATTGATTGGTTTAACATAACTAAATCAAAATTGATGGGTTTTATTCTTGTAGTAGTAATTTAACTAAAAACAATTTGAGCTGGGAGGGTCGTCCTCGTGTAACTTCTATAAAACCCATTTAGATTAGTAAATTGGAAAAGGTTAGTTCAGTGGTAAAATTGAAGGAGATTAGTGAATTGGCATTTAACTATTTAAGCATGAGGCGTATATTGGTTTCCTACGTAGCCCGCATTCTGCTACAATTAAACGTGGATGGTACCACTTTGCCAACTTTGAAACATCCGGCTACAAATTAACAACGTACAAATTCCTTTCAATTTTTTAGTACGAAATCCTCTGCCATAATGCTCACGTCGCATTGTTATTGGCGAAGCTACAGGGATTAATTAATATTGGTATTAATTATTACAATTATGGTTATTGTTCGAATATCTTCGAAGCTTGTAAGATGTAACTATCATCACAAGTGGACGATGGACTCGATACATACATAAAAGTATACACATAAGTTAATAATAATTGGTGAGTGGAGGGAGCACACGAGCCTCTTGAAAGGTATATAAAGGGCAAAGGGAGGTGTGGGTTTAGTGCTAAAAATAACTTGGTTCTGGCATTGGCAAAGGCAGTGAACCAAACACAGGTCAGCTATTTCCTTCTTGCTATATATTTCCCTTTTCCTTGGAGTATTTTTGGAAATTTTGTTCGTACTTTTTTAATGGCAAGGTGTTTGAATTAAATCCCTTGAATTTTTTTAATATTCTTATGCGATCACGTGGCAATATATATTATTTATTCTTAGCCTTTTGAAAGCGCACATACCGTGCAGACTATATTGTTCGAACTTGAGTCATCTAAAGGAATAATATCGTCATCTTTTACCACTGTGACCCTTCAATGGGTTCAATCTCTTGGATTTGAATTAATTAATGTATAACAAACATGAAAAAAAATCAGTTAATAAAAATTTATATTTGGATTATTGATAATATATGTAACAAATAATTTTAATTTATATTTAAATATATTTATTTTTAAGTGATTTTTAATTTAATATCAACATGTGTGATTCATTGATTGATAGTGTATCAAATTCAAATCTTCTAATAAAAATAGAATCAAGAAATACGATTGGTCAAAATTAATTGGCAACAAAACGTTTTGGAAACTGATTAGCATTATTTTGCTTACAGGGAGTGTTTTCCTAGGGAATTATGTACACATTAATTTTGCATTATCTAGACCAGAGATACACAGAACAGGTTTATTCGCACACAGACACAGTTGATCCTACTTTTGTTTTTCCAACGTATTTTGGTTTCTGTGCGTAGATGTCCTCTCAGGACGTCGCGTTTCTCATGTCGCCTTCTTTAATTCCTTCCTAGTCGGTGATACCTGTTTTTTAGTACACAGAGGTTCAACGCTCCTTAGCTGTTTCATTTGTTTTTCCAAGCATAAAATATTTGTTTAATGCTAGAAAGCGATATCGTGGAAGACATAGTTCAGAAATGAATATTTTAGACGGTCTTTCCGTGTTATCTGAGGTAGAAAACTTCAAGGAACCGAAGCTTCCATGGAAGCAAACGACAGGGAACGATCTGCTAAACGTGATTTGTCTGATATTTTATTAGGTTTTAATCAGAGAGAAAGTGAAATTTGATCGTACGTAAATTGCAAGGCCTGGTTTAATATTACAAGGGCATGGATCAATTGAGGGAGGTTTCACTTGTATATTGCGTTTCACTTGTTTATTTCTTTTCATTTCTATAGAATTTTCATTAATGACCCCTAACAATTTTTAAATCTCGTCCAAGTTAGTCGTAACGTTAAGCTGAACTTGATTGGAATATAATCTATATGTATGTAGTGGAATATCCAGCTCTCTGGACCGAGTTGTCTCAGCACCCAAACACAGTAGATTAAGGAATAAGGGTGCACTGCATTTGCATGCAGATTAGTTATCACCATAAGCTCTGATAGTATTAACTGGTAGCTTTACTTATAATATCAATCACCGTATACTCCGCAGAATACGGTCGAGGCTTAGCTTATAAGAACTGATCTGAGGTTTCAGGGTGGATCCATATTAAGCATCGCAATTGGCAGATAACAGTTTTAAACTTGTGGTTGACTGCTCGTATCATGGCTGAGAATGGCATTATGCACCCACCTGAGAGCAAGTGGAGAGTGCCTGTTTTTGTCCTCTTTAAAGATGCAAGGTACGTGTGCCAAGTAAACTATTAATCAAATGGTGTATATTTCAGGAGCTGATTTTTGGTTCATAAAATTGTTTTAGGCTTGTTTTCAAATTGGATTCGCTTGGCCTGGAGATACTAAGGATCGCATTGCCTGCTGCCTTGGCCTTGGCTGCTGATCCCATTGCTTCTCTGATTGACACTGCCTTCATTGGCCGTATAGGTCAGCTCTCATATCCTATATTTATATGCTCTTTCTATTCATTCCTGACTCCTGGGTGCCTAGTGCCTGTTGTATGGATAATGGATGGTTTTGTTGATGCAAATTTTGTGTCCTATATGTGTAGGGCCGGTGGAGCTAGCTGCTGTAGGAGTTTCCATCGCTATATTCAATCAAGCGTCAAGGGTTACCATTTTCCCGCTTGTTAGCATTACAACTTCTTTTGTAGCTGAAGAAGATACTCTTGCAAAGATTACCCCTGAAGCTGCAAAATGCGAGGATTTGGAAAACAATGGACCAAAAAACAAAGAATTGCCAGCAGCAGATGATGTAGAGGCTGCCAACTTGGAAAGTGGTGCAGATGCAGCTACGGGTACTGATACGAAGGAGCCTGAGAATGGTATAACTCTCTCTTTCTCTGATAAGTTATATGAGACAATCCTAGAGAATGCAGCTTCTCGTATGCTCTTGTAATAATACAATTTGACTAGGCATTTATTCGTCAGGTTCCAACACAAGTACAAGCAAGTCGCCCGCTGTACTTGACGGCAAACCTGAAAACGCTGAAGTGAAAAAGGGGAAAAGACATATCCCTTCAGTGTCAACTGCATTGATTCTTGGTTCGATTCTCGGTATCCTTCAAGCTATAGGCCTTGTTTTGGGGGCAAAACCTCTCCTGAGTGTAATGGGTGTGAAACATGTAAGTGGCAGCATCAATAATATTGTTAGCTTTCAATCTATTCACTTTAGTGTTTCTCAGTTATCACCTTACATGCTCTAAATTTCATTTTCTTAATACTTGACCAGGGTTCCCCAATGTTAAGCCCAGCACTAAAGTACTTGACTTTGAGATCATTAGGCGCTCCCGCAGTTCTTCTCTCTTTAGCCATGCAAGGTGTTTTCCGAGGATTTAAGGATACAAAAACACCTTTATATGCAACAGTTGCAGGAGACCTAACAAATATCATTTTTGACCCTATCTTTATCTTTGTCTTACGACTCGGTGTCAGTGGTGCAGCCATAGCACATATTCTTTCTCAGTAAGTTAATTTTGTCCTCTTTCTCATTTGGCAATCTTGTACCATCTCTAATGGAAAATGATGGTTGCAGGTATTTGATTTCACTCATCCTCTTGTGGCGATTGATGCAACAAGTCAGTCTGTTGCCCCCAAATATGAAAGACCTGCAGTTCGGACGATTTCTTAAAAATGGTAAGGGACTTTAGAGTTTAGAGATTGGTTATTGTTAAAACTCACTTGCCTATGATCATATGGTCTAACAATATTATGATGCCTGATACGACTACAGGTTTCCTTTTATTAGCAAGAGTGATAGCAGTCACATTCTGTGTAACGTTGGCAGCATCAATGGCTGCTCGGCTTGGTGCAACGCCCATGGCCGCATTTCAAATATGCTTACAGGTCTGGATGACATCATCTCTTCTTGCAGATGGTTTAGCTGTCGCTGGACAGGTATATCATTAACCTCTTTTAAGCAATTCTCTTGTTATGAAATTGCATATGAGTGGTCGATTAACCCATCTGTAATGGCCCTCATTATAGGCAATCCTCGCCAGTGCATTTGCAGAGAAGGACTACAAGAAGGTGATAGCCACGGCATCTCGTGTAATGCAGATGAGTTTCGTGCTTGGCGTGGGGCTTGCTGTTGTAGTTGGAGCTGGTCTATACTTTGGGTCGGGGATCTTTTCCAAAGATACCAGTGTTCTTCATCTCATTGCTATAGGAGTACCGGTAATCATTTCGTTGATTCAATCATCAACAACCTCAAGTTTTTAACTTATTTTTCAAGATAATATAATTGACTGAAGTGTCCATGCATTCGCCCTTGATCAGTTTGTAGCAGCAACACAGCCAATCAACTCAATTGCTTTCGTGTTCGATGGTGTCAACTTCGGAGCATCTGACTTTGCATTCACAGCATATTCCATGGTCTTAGTGGCCGGAGCAAGCATAGCATCAGTATTCCTTCTCTCAAAAAGCAACGGATTCATAGGGATATGGGTTGCATTAACCATTTACATGGCTCTCCGCAGTTTGGCTGGTGTTTGGAGGTAAAATGAGCACCTTTCATATATCTGATCTTACTCCATTTCCACACATAGATATATTTATGATTGAAAGTGGTGTATTGTGGGGCTATGCATGCAGGATAGGGACCGGAACTGGTCCATGGCGCTTCCTAAGAAGTAGATCCATCGCAGGGAAGTACTCCGAGGAAAACAGTTTTTAAAAAAAAATTCAGTATATATATATATACATACATATATATATATTGCTCGTACGTACGTGTCGTTTGCATGGTGGTCATTTGTTGTTTCTTACCACTTGCTTTCATTTTGTAAGGGTAGGAATGGATATCTATACCTTCGATATTGTGTTTTCGATGTCATGTGTACTTAAACATGCAAAAATAAAATGTGTTGTAGCACTCGGTATATAACTATATCTGCAGCATTGTTTTGTTTGTTTCTACGAATTTTGGTTTTGCTTCTTCACTTTCACCGATAATTTGAGTTTTGAATAATTAAAACGTTTGTAAAAAGTAATGAGAATGTGTTGATGGAGTTTTAGTTTTTTATGTTGTTGTTGTAATACAGAGGTAGGGACGGGATAGGATTTTATGTGAAAATGTGTGATCCTTTAGAAAGTTAAATTAAAAATTTAAGTGGAATAAAATTCTAAAATTTTAAAGAGTGTAAAATTAGATAATTAATATGTGAGTTTTAAGTTATTAAGTACACATAATTTCAAATTTATAAGTAAAGATGATAGTTTATACTTTAGATATTATATAAAAAAGAAAAAATAATAATGATAATGAAATATGTTAAATATGAGGTGGACATAATTAATTCTGAAATTTAAAACATAAACATTTTCTTAAATCACATATAATTAATTTTATTTCACGAAAATAAAAATCACTTAAAAGTTTTCAATATAATATGCCAAACCTAAGAAAAAGGCAAACATAATAAATAGCCGTTGCTTGGTAAATAACCAATGAATTTAATTAGGTTAAGGATGAAATCGTTTGCTATGGTATCCTTTGGTGCCCTGCTTTAAAATAGTAAGTTTAGAGGGTAAGATTAGGGATTAGTGTTAGGATTTAAAGAATTAGGGGTAGGGTAGCCTTAGAGTTTAGGGTTTAATACGTGAAAATTAAGATTAGTGTTTAGAATTTAATTTTTAAGTATTTTTTAGCGTATGACATATAAGGGGCAGATGAGTTTTGTTTAAATATAAGAGTAATTAATTGATAATGCACCGTTAATGAAATGTTCTTTTTCCGCCAATAGACTTCTAAAATTGTCACATGTTTCATTTTAGGGATCGTTAAACCTTAATTCCTAAATTCTAAACTTTAAATCATAAAATTTAGACAAAAATCTCATGTCCCTTTTTTGTGCCCTATTTATATCCCAACACCAAAAAAAAATCAAATCTTAAATCCTAATCTTAAATTTTAAATTCTAAGCCTTAATCCTAAATTCTAAATCCTAAACTTAAACCTAAAAAAGCACACCGTACTCTAAATTCCCTAAACTCTAACCTTGAACCTTAACCCTAAACTCTAAACCTAAGTTTTTAATGTGGGGCATAAATAATGACACTGAAAAGTAACATATGATTTCTATTCATAAAATATATTCCAAAACCTTGCAAAAACTAAAATCATAATACAAAACCCTAAAAGCTAAACACCGGTGAATTTTTTTTCTACCGTCAGTACATAGAATATTTTCTCAAAATATAAAGTAATTAAAAAATTATTAAAAATTTAATTATTTTATTTAAGTTTAAATCTTAATTTCTCAAATGTAAAACATTTGTCTATTTTATTTTTACTATCTATTACATCTGTAACTTACGAGTTACGATTGCAATATGTAACATTTGCAACTACAATTCATCCTTTGAATATCGTAAGTTTTTTTAGTTTATTTTAAGTATGGATATACTACTTATCTTTTTTTTTGAATAGTTTTTTTAATAGAATATACTACTTATCTAATTAGTATAGTAGTTGCTTTATTATATATATATATATATATATATATATATTATCGGTTACTGTTTTCGTTGGTACGGTCATTGTTTAATTTCTAAAAAAACTAAAACATCAATTTTTATATTAACATTGAACATTATCGATAAGGATATGAAATTTATTGGTAACATTTAAATATCAACTTGATAGTTTACAATTACTATTACAACAGATTTAGAGATTAGAGAAGAATAATTTTATTCTTTTGAATTGAATTTACAATGTACGTACAACCTTGATATATATAGGAGCATGTACAAAGTTTAACTGCCTAACAATAAAGAATAATTGACTAACAACTAACTTTAACAGATATCATCCTTAACAACCCCTTTAAGATGGAGTTTTATGGATGTTGAGAAGACCCATCTTGACAATTAAGTTGTGAAAAGCTGGAGAATGTAAGGCTTTGGTGAAGATATCCGCAAGTTGGCTTGTCGATCGAACATGAAACAACTTTAAGAAACTAGTGCATATTTTTTCTCGAACAAAATGACAATCCACCTCGATGTGTTTGGTGCGTTCATGAAAGTCTTGACTCTTAACGAGGTGTATAACAGCTTGATTGTCACAATAAAAAAAAAAGGCAGTCGACACAGGAACATGAAATGAAGAGAGCAAGGTTGTAAGCCAAACCAATTCACAAGTAGCAGAAGCCATCGTCCTATACTCAGCTTCATAAGAGGATCTGCTTACTGTGTGTTGTTTCTTCGATTTTCAAGAGACTAAGCTGTCACCAATATATGTGAAGAAATCAGTCGTGGATCGACGTGTGTCAGGACATGAGCTGTAATCTGAGTCAATAAAGCCACTTAACTGCATGTTGGATTTTGCAGAAAAGAATAACCCTAGCCCTGGAAATTTTTTTATATACGATAAAAGGTTGTAGACATCATGCGAATGAGGTTTTCGAGGAGAAGATACAAATTGACTCAACAAATGCACAGTGTAAGTAATGTCCGGCCTTGTGTGGTTGAGATAAAAAATACGACCAATCAATTGTCTGTACATTTGAGGATCAGATAGCAACTCTCCTTCATGAGCACTTAATTTGTGAGAAGACACTATTGGTAATTCTAAAGGCTTTTTACCAAGTGAGCCAGTATCCTCCAAGATTTAAAGAGCATAATGTCTCTGAGAAAGAGACACTCCAGAAGCATTCCAAGCAACCTCAAAGCAAGAAAGTATCTCAATGTACCTAAGTCTTTTAGCTTGAAGTGTTGTTGAAGAAACTATCTGACTATATTCAGTAATGATAAATCCTTTCCAGCAAAAATTATATCATCAACATAAACCAATAAGACAACCATGTCATCACCTTCTCCTTTGACAAATAACGAATGCTTAGAAGATGACTGAACAAAGCCAAAATTAAGAACCACCTGAGAGAAAGTTTGAAACTGTAATCACTAATTTTTTTTGGGGTTTAGTATTATTATTATTATTTATTATTATTAATGATGAATATTATTATTAATTATTAATATGTAAATGGACTATAATTAAAAACAAATAAAAACCCAATTAATAATTAGTCCAAGTCCAATATTATCACATAACCCATTTAAAATTTACATATAGCCCGTTTTAGGCCCAAACCCAAAAAACCCTAATCTGATAACTACTTTTTCCTTCTAAACTCAAAAAACCCTAATCTGATAACTATTTTTTCCTTGTAGCAGCAAAGATCTGACCGTTTGATCAAATCTGATCCAACGGTTCAGATCGAACTAAGGAGGACTGCCCAGCTTCCCCACGCGCGAGTGGACTCCACCGCCAACTCTTCTGCTCCTCCGCGAGCCCACGTTGCCGCATCTCCTCCGTCCACATGGTGCCAACATCGGTGATCCCGCTGCCACCGTATGGCTACCATCTCCCCTAAGCACCGTGCGTACGGAAAACAATAGAAAAATCATATTTGTCAGAACCAAAAATCCACCATTAATGTTTTCCTACCTAATGTAATCGGAAAATGGGGGATAAAATCGAATGTAATAATCAATGTATTCAATTTTTCAAAAAAATAAAAATAAAAAGACGAAGCTTTTGCAGAGGTATTTTATCTTTCTTTTTACATTTCAAGTCAAAAAATAAAAAACAAAGGGATTTAGGGTTTTTACCCTTCGATCTTTAGATCTACCGTCGTTCGGGTGGTTGAGCCGTCGTCTCCGATGATAGACGGTCTCGGTTTTAAAAACTGATTTTTTAGAAGATTTTTAAAAGAGGGGGTTTGTTATTTCGGTACAATTTGTAAATTTCTAAAAGTTTTGAGGATCTTTCAAAACATTCAATTTAATGACTAAATATACTCTTAAACATATATTCTCTCAAAATTAAGAACTTCAAAAGAAACATAGATCAATTCTGACATCAATTGGTCAAGATACGACTTAAGGACTCAATTACAAACTTTTAAACTTTAGGGGATCGATCCTATTCATAAGGGAATCGATCCTTTTACACTATATGAATGGGAGATCATTTTATTTAGCTATTGGAATCTTAGGGATCGATCCTTTATGCCTAAAAACTTGGGACAAAGCATTATGCATCAAAATTAACCAATTTACTCATAAATATCATAACATTTTTCGTAACAATCAAAACATAATACATTGAATTGACCTCTAAGCATACATAAGTTTAAGACACAATCAGTCCAATGTCATTTAATTATACCAAATCGCTTAAACTTTGGTCTGTATTATACATTTCTACTCATGAGTAATTAAGATCCAAACCAACATCACATAAATAACATTATCAAAGACCTTGTACCAAAGTTGATTACTTAAATTGTAACACCCCTTCCCGGTCTGGTAGAGAACCGGGTCAGAAGCGTTATCAGAAAACATATTCAGAAATCGTAAGCTTAACCGGATTCAGAAATTTATTTGGAAGTTCTAGTATTCTTATTTAAGGCTTAGTGAACCTAATTATCAATTACTAACTCAATATGGGGTCAATTTTAAACTTTTACAAGCTTAGGGTCTAAATTGCAAATTTCATAAATTAGCGATCCTAATCCAAATTCTTTATTACCAACTTGTAATTAAACTTACCAGTTATAAATCTGTGAAGTTTCGTTACTATCGGATATCGTTAACCTAATCAATTAGTCCATATAGTAATTAATGACCAATTTGCAGACTACCTAAAACTTCTTTTTACTCTTTATAACAGAATTAACTAACGTCGTATCGATACATACCTTAAGGGCAGTATCGATAAGCTAAGCCTAATTTCATATTTCCATATTCGAAGGATGTCAAGCCCGTACCGATACAGTTAAGCCCGTATCGATACGAGTTGACTGCGTTGACCCCGTATCGATACGTTATAAGACTGTATCGATACCATTTTTCAACCCAAATTCCAATGATCAATTTTCGTATCGATACGCCCTGTTTGACCATGTTGACCAGACCATTTATGCAAGGGCCGTATCGATACGCCATCACCCGTATCGATACCCCAGACATGTAATGATAGATTTTTACTAGTTTTTATTCAAATTAACCTAGCAAAAATTGTCCAAATGTTACCAGCAAACTAATAAACAGTAATTCTAATAGCTTGTCAAATGTTAGGGCGATTCGAATCTATTTACTACGATTTTACCAATTAGGGCCTATAAGCTTATTTTAGTCCATTTAGCCATTTCCAATCATACCATTATACTCATACCAAACCTAGTCACTATTAAGCTTACACAACCACATCAAAATAAGTTATTACAACACATCCAAACCTTATGCTACCTTACTAGGAGTTCGAAAACAAAAGTAAACATACATATAGCTTGCGGAAGTGGCTTGCAACTGGGAGATTACACGATCGGAGCTCGGAAAATCTTAAGACCCTGAAATGCATGAGACACACATATGTTAGGCTTACACAGCCTAGTGAGGTAGTCATAACAAACGTAAAGCATTTAAATGACATGAATGGCATGCTATGGTCATGAATAACGTAGCATCATACTTGAATATCATAGTTACACTATTAATCGCATAAGTCTCATGCTTAAGCCATTTATCTTAACTTCACATAATCATAATGAAGCTTATACACATTTAAATTCCCTTTTAAATCAATGGCTGCTCGGCTTGGTGCAACGCCTATGGCCGCATTTCAAATCTGCTTACAGGTCTGGATGACATCATCTCTTCTTGCAGATGGTTTAGCTGTCGCTGGACAGGTATATCATTAACCTCTTTTAAGCAATTCTCTTGTTATGAAATTGCATATGAGTGGTCGATTAACCCATCTGTAATGGCCCTCATTATAGGCAATCCTCGCCAGTGCATTTGCAGAGAAGGACTACAAGAAGGTGATAGCCACGGCATCTCGTGTAATGCAGATGAGTTTCGTGCTTGGCGTGGGGCTTGCTGTTGTAGTTGGAGCTGGTCTATACTTTGGGTCGGGGATCTTTTCCAAAGATGCCAGTGTTCTTCATCTCATTGCTATAGGAGTACCGGTAATCAATTCGTTGATTCAATCATCAACAACCTCAAGTTTTTAACTTATTTTTCAAGATAATATAATTGACTGAAGTGTCCATGCATTCGCCCTTGATCAGTTTGTAGCAGCAACACAGCCAATCAACTCAATTGCTTTCGTGTTCGATGGTGTCAACTTCGGAGCATCTGACTTTGCATTCACAGCATATTCAATGGTCTTAGTGGCCGGAGCAAGCATAGCATCAGTATTCCTTCTATCAACAAGCAACGGATTCATAGGGATATGGGTTGCATTAACCATTTACATGGCTCTCCTCAGTTTGGCTGGTGTTTGGAGGTAAAATGAGCACCTTTCATATATCTGATCTTACTCCATTTCCACACATATATATATATTTATGATTAAAAGTGGTGTTTTGTGGGGCTATGCATGCAGGATAGTGACCGGAACTGGTCCATGGCGCTTCCTAAGAAGTAGATCCATCGCAGGGAAGTACTCCGAGGAAAACAGTTTTTTAAAAAATTTTCAGTATATATATATACATACATATATATATATATATTGCTCGTACGTACGTGTCGTTTGCATGGTGGTCATTTGTTGTTTCTTACCACTTGCTTTCATTTTGTAAGGGTAGGAATGGATATCTATACCTTCGATATTGTGTTTTCGATGTCATGTGTACTTAAACATGCAAAAATAAAATGTGTTGTAGCACTCGGTATATAACTATATCTGCAGCATAGCAGTTGTTTTGTTTGTTTCCATGAATTTTGGTTTTGCTTCTTCACTTTCACCGATAATTTGAGTTTTGAATAATTAAACGTTTTTATGCTTTTGTTAATGTCTCAATACTAAAAATTTAAATCTTTAAACCTTAATCCTAATTTTGTTATCGACTCGATGCCAACACCTCGTCATCTGTCCAAAAATTGTCCAAAAGCTTACCCATCTCCAAAAAAAAAATACAAATGTTAATATAAATTAGACCACACCAAACCACTTTATTATAGCACAACCGTATCACAATTAAATCCCCATAATTTACTGCTGTCAAAGACGGAGCTAGGATCAAACATTGGGAGGGGTAAAAGTCTATTAAGCCTTTGAATCTAAAAATTGGGAGGGGCAAAAGCTTTATTTTACTACTATTTAAATTAAAAGGACCTCAAATACAATTATATAAAAAAAAATTGCATACAAGGCTTCCTCCCTGAGTGCTGCTCAGGAGTATTCGAGTAAATTAACTCCTCCCTATGTTTCTTACGCCTAACACAATGAAATAAAAGGCAGCAGCAGCCCCCACACGCCACTGCTCTGCTGCCACTCAATTTCATTTCTTTTATCATCCAACCAATTTACGTACTGCTTGGTTGGGAACCCCCTTTTTGATCTCTTTTTCTTTTATCAACACATTTATATATATTTATATATATTGCCACGCACCGCAAGCCCATGACTAAGACAACTATATTGAAGACAGCCCAAGATCATCTTTGCCATGTATTGGGCCTTTCAGTTGACCCAAGAGAGCTGACCCATCCACCTTGGAGAATAGATAAGGCATAGTAATTATCTTTTATTTAATTAAAGATAATTCCTATATTAACTCTTATTTGAATTTCAAATAGAGTTGTAGACAAGATAGCTCTCATCTTAACCGTTGATGTATTTTGATCTGAATCGTTGATTGTAGGGGGCACCAACTAGAAAAGGAGGCTCACCCCCACCTCATTTAATCACTACTTCATACTTCAGATTGTAAACTTTACCTCAGAGTAATACAAGCCAGCATTCACTTCGCTCTCTTTTATTTTGCCATCACTTTGTTTCTTTCATTTCCACAATGTTCTAAGTGCTTTTACTTAGAGTTCTAGGGTGATTTAGCTGTAATTTCGATCGAGAAAGTGATTAAGATCGCACGAGCTTGCTATTAGCAATCTAGCTCCATGACAAGTGGTATTATAGTTTGTTTTTGCTGATTTGAGATGGCACCGAGTGAGAAGAGGGGATCGTCAAAGGATGCAATCATATCCATCCAGGGGAAGGTTTCCAAACTTGAAGACTCCATGGCGGAGGCCAAGGTGGTGATGGAATAGTTGGAGTCCATAAACCTTGAAAATATGGGTTCGTTGGATCTTGAGAAGCTCGAGTCCTTGGAAGGGATCCAGGAGGAGGTTCAAGAGGCTCTTAATGTGTTGGATATAAAGATGGTTGAAAGAGGCGATGCCTTAGAGGCTACAGTGGTAGCTCTAAGGAAAGAGGTAGATGAGCTCAATAAAAAGGGTTTCGAGTCTGAGATTGTTGATCTAAAGAGGGAAATGGAGCTATTTAAGACCGAGTTGCTCGTGTGCAAGGATGTGTTTGGGAATAATGTGACAACTACAGCGCCCGAAGCCTTGGGTGATATCCTCAAACCTAAAAAGTTTAAGAGGACAAGGTCCGCCCAGGATGTGGATAATTTCTTTTTGGGGATTGACCAATATTTCAAAGCCATGAGTATCGAGAAAGATGCCAAGAAGGTAAGCCTTGGTAGTGTTTACTTATTTGATATTGCACTAATGTGGTAGAGACGTATGTGCAATGATGCGAAGTGTGGGAACATTGCTATCGAGACTTGGGAAGAATTTCAAACTGAGTTCAAGGAACAATTTTACCCTGAGTATGTCGAAGATGAGGCGCGGTCAAATTTGAGGCATCTAAAGCAAGAAGGGTCACTAAGGGACCATGTTCGTAGGTTTTTTGAGCAAAGTTTACAAGTCTTGGGTTTGAGTGAAGAAGACAGATTTTTCACCTTCATGGATGGGTTGAAGCCATGTGTGAAGAATAAGCTGAGGCGACAAAGTGTAAAGGAACTCTCTGTTGCCTTGACAATAGTCAAGTCAATCATTGAGATTGGGGTCAAGAAGCCTAACTCCTCCAAACCAAAATCGAAGTTCAAAGGTAGTGGTGGGGACAAGGAGAAGTCATTCAGATCTGACAAAGATTCGAGTTGCACTGGCAAGCCATCGAATGTGAAGTATGCAAATAGGAAAAACAAGCAATATTTCTAATGCTTCAATTGCAAAGGCCAAGGGCACATGGCAAGAGAATGTTTGTAGAAGAACAAGCTCTCTGCCATCAAGGAGACTGCAGGTGGAGAGGAGATCGAGACTCTCAAGCTTGGCTCCATTATTAGCACTATAGAGGTCAAAAGGGGTCGAAAGAAGAAGAGGTTGATGTTCGTGGACATCACAATTATTGGCCAAAAATTGGGTGTACTAGTTAACACCGGTGCCTCTGAGTTGTTCATATACAAGCAAGTTAACAAGAAACTTGGTCTTCATGTTGAGAAGGCAAGTGGTTCCATCAAGACAGTAAATGCTAAGGAAGTACCAATTGCGAGATCGTAAAAGGAGTTCAACTTGACGTTGGAGGTTAGACCGGTAAGGAATCCATCAAGGTAATTCTGCTTGATGACTTTGATTTTGTACTTAGGTTAAGTTTTCTACATTGGGTCAATGTTTTTCTTGTTCCTTTTGCTGATTGTCTATGCATCATAGATCTAAAGCATCAGTGCATTGTTCCAGTAAGCCTAGGGTTATGAGTAGGGGCCAAAGTTTTATCTGCAATCCAGCTTTCAAGATGAGGCGTAAGGAGGAGTCGACCTTCCTAGCAACCTTGGAGTATGATGAGCCAATCATAACCGAAGAAGTTCCTAGTGATGTTGAGCGAGTTTTGGCAGAATTCAAAGATGTGATGCCTACCGAGCTACCGAAGAAGTTGCCTCAAAAGAAAGAGGTTGATCGCAAGATTGAGCTTGTATCGAATGCGCAGCCACCCACTCGAGCCCTTATCGGTTGGCCCTGCCCGAGTTGGAAGAGATGCATAGACAATTGAAAGCCCTCTTTGATGCTGGATACATCCGACCATCTAAGGCGCCCTATGGTGCGTCGGTGTTGTTTTAGAAGAAGCATGATGTGTCTCTTCGGATGTGCATCGACTATCGAGCTTTGAATAATCTTATAGTGAAGAACAAGTATCCAATTCCACTCATTGTGGACTTGTTTGATCAGCTTGGTGGTGAAAGGTAGTTCACCAATTTGGATTTGCAATCGAGCTACTACCAAGTTAGAATAGCCGAAGGGGATGAATCGAAGATAGCTTGTATGACGCACTACGCTTACCCTGATGACAAGGCGCTAAAATCGTTTTTGAACTGGTTTGTTGTAGCCTACCTCGATGATATAGTGATTTATAGCAAGATGCTAGAGGAGCATGTCAAACACTTTAGAGAGGTTTTCAAGGATTACGGGAGAACGAGCTCTATGTCAAAAGGGAAAAGTGCTCATTTTCCTAGAATGAGGTTCCTTTCCTCGGCCACATTGTTGGAGGTGGCATAATCTAAATAGACATGGACAAGGTTCATTCCATTAATGAGTAAGAGGCGCCAACCAAGGTGACTCAGCTGAGGTCTTTCTCAGGATTGGCCAATTACTATCGAAGGTTTGTTAAAAGTTATTCCAGAATTGCCACACCATTGGCCGAGTTACTAAAGAATAACAAGGTATGTGATTGGGGCTGTAGCGACTAAATTTGAAAATTCCTCCAAGTGTCACTTGGAAGAACCGTGTTTTGATGTTTGAAAAGAATCTTTAAAAATGGTGGGAAAATAGTGAGTCGCCACCGGTCAATTGAATAAGGTAGACATAACACCAGAAAAGTAACTAGAGAAAATTAGGGTTCGGGAGTCAGTTACGTGTAGGGAAGGGTTCGCACCCCTACCACGCCCGAAATTGGTACCTAGTCGATTCTGATTTGTCTTAATATTGGAAATTACGAGTTCAAATTTAATTTGATTTAAGATCCATTTATAAATGTGAGTCAATTTTAAAGGCCTCGTCACTCGAGAATAAACGAAAACCACCACCAATGCGTCTGGTACTAGCCAAGCTTATCCTCAAATAAAAGGGCACCACATTAACAATTAATAAGTCCGAATGCAACAATATAAACAAAACATGGCAAATATATATGATAACACAAATAAATAAAAGCAAGGAATAAATAAAATAAGATATAGACTCAAATAAACATAAAAATTAAATTCTAAAAACAATATATACATTACTGCATGTGCATTGAACAAAGATACACACACACACACACATATATATTAAATAAACTACATCATATCATACTACTGTTTGCATTGACCAATATTACAAAGCCGTGGGGATTGAGGAAGATGCCAAGAAGGTAAGCCTTGCTAGTGTTTACTTATCTGAGATTACACTAATGTGGTAGAGACGTAGGTGCAATGATGCTAAGTGTGGGAACAATGCTATCGAGACTTGTGAAGAATTTCAAACTGAGTTCAAGGAACAATTTTACCCTGAGTATGTCGAAGATGAGGCACGGTCAAATTTGAGGCATCTAAAGCAAGAAGGGTCACTAAGGGACCATGTTCGTAGGTTTTTTGAGCTAAGTTTGCAAGTCATGGGTTTGAGTGAAGAAGACGAATTTTTCACGTTCATGGATGGGTTGAAGCCATGAGCGAAGAATAAGCTGAGGCGACAAAGTGTAAAGGAACTCTCTATTGCCTTGATAGCGGTCGAGTCAATCATTGAGATTGGGGTCAAGAAGCATGACTCCTCCAAATCAAAATCGAAGTTCAAATGTAGTGGTGGGGACACTGAGAAGTCGTTCACATCCAAAAAAGATTCGAGTTGTACTCGCAAGCCATCGAATGTGAAGTATGAAAATAGGAAGGACAAGCAGTATTTCCAATGCATCAATTGCAAAGGCCAAGGGCACATGGCAAGAGACTGTTTGTAGAAGAACAAGCTCTCTGCCATCAAGGAGATTGCAGGTAGAGAGGAGAGCGAGGCTCTCAAGCTTGGCTCTATTATCAGCACTATGAATGTCAAGAAGGGTCGAAAGAAGAAAGGGTTGATGTTCGTGGACATCACAGTTGCTAGCTAGGAATTGGGTGTACTAGTTGACACCGGTGCCTCTGAGTTGTTCATGTTGAGAAGGCAAGTGGTTCCATCAAGACAGTAAATGCTAAGGAAGTACCAATTGCGAGATCACAAAGGGAGTTCAACTTGGCGTTGGAGGTTGGATCGGTAAGGAAGCCATCAAGGTATTTCTGCTTGATGACTTTGATTTTGAACTTGGGTTGAGTTTTCTAGACCAGATAAACATTTTCCTATTTTTTTGTCGATTGTCTATGCATCATAGATCTACAGCATCAGTGCATTGTTCCAATAAGCCTAGGGTTAGGAGTATGGTCCAAAGTTTTGTCTGTAATCCAGTTTTCCAAGACGGGGCGCAAGGAGGAGTCGACCTTCTTGGAAACCTTGGTGTACGATGAGCCAAGCGTAACTGAAGAACTTCCTAGTGATGTTGAGCGAGTGTTGGCAGAATTGAAAGATATAATGCATGTCGAGCTACCGAAGAAGTTGCCTCTAAAGAGGGAGGTTGATCACAATATTGAGCTTGTGCCGAATACGGAGCCACCCGCTTGAGCCCTTATCGGTTGGCCTCGCCTGAGTTAGAAGAGATGCACAGACAATTAAAAGATATCCTTGATGCTGGATACATCCGACCAACCAAGGCACCTTATGGTGCGTTGGTATTGTTTTAGAAGAAGCATGATGTGTCTCTTCAGATGTGCATCGACTATCGAGCTTTGAATAATCTCATAGTGAAGAACAAGTATCCAATTCCACTCGTTGCGGATTTGTTTGATCAGCTTGGTGGTGCAAGGTAGTTCACCAAGTTATATTTGCGATCGGGCTACTACCAAGTCAGAATAGCCGAAGGGGATGAACTGAAGACAGATTGTGTGACTCGCTACGGTTCCTTTAAATTTCTTGTGATGCCTTTAGGCCTTATGAATGCTCTAGTAACTTTTTGTACCCTGATGAACAAGATGCTAAAATCGTTTCTAGATTAGTTTGTTGTAGTCTACCTCGATGACATCATGATTTATAGCAAGACGCCAGAGGAGCATGTAGAACACTTCAGAGAGGTTTTCAAGGTATTGCGGGAGAACAAGCTTTATGTTAAAAGGGAAAATGCTTATTTTCCTAGAAGGAGGTTCCTTTCCTCGGCCACATTGTTGGAGGTGGCATGATCCAGATAGTTATGGACAATGTTCAAGCCATTGATGAGTAGGAGGCGCCAACCAAGGTGACTCAATTGAGGTCTTTCTTAGGATTGGCCAATTACTATCGAAGGTTTGTCAAAAGTTATTCCAGAATTGCCACACAGTTGACTGAGTTACTAAAGAATTTCAAGTTGTGTGATTGGGGCTGTAGCGACTAAATTTGAAAATTCCCCCCGGTGTCACTTGGAAGAATTGAGTTTTGATGTTTGAAAAGAATCTTTGAAAATTGTGGGAAAATATAGAGTCACCACCGGTTACTTGAATAAGGTAGACCGGACACCAAAAAGGTAAGCAGAAAAAATTAGGGTTCGGAAGTCGGTTACATGTGCAGAAGGGTTCGCACCCCCACCACGCCCGAAATCGGTACCTAGTCGATTATGAGTTGCCTTAATATTAGAAATTGCGAGTTCGAATTTAATTTGATTTTAAATTTGTTTATAAATGTGAGTCAATTTTAAAGGTCTCGTTATTCGAGAATAAACGAAAACCACCACCAATGTGTCTGGTACTAGCCAAACTTATCCTCGAATAAAAGGGCACCACATTAACAATTAATAAGTCCAAATGCAACAATATAAACAAAACATGGCAAATATATAAGATAATGCAAATAAATAAAAGCAAGGAATAAATAAAATAAGATATAGACTTAAATAAACATAAAAATCAAATTCTAAAAACAATATATACATTACCACATGTGCATTGAACAAAGACACACATATATATATATTAAATAAACTACATCATATCATCATACTACCTTTTATGGGGGACTGAAATGAAAACATAACAAACAGAGGACTGATGATGCAAATGACCCCAAAATGCACGAGATTAAGCAAATGTAATCATTTTTTTGCTACACTAATCAAAGCATTTATGTAAAAGGAAAATAAAATCAAAGCCTTTAATGGCTAAAATAAAAAAATACAAAAACTTAAGGAATAAATTAAAGATGCAGCAAATGGAAACAAGTGAATTAAAAAGGTTTCACACTAATCAGGTGCCAGAGAGGAGAAATTGGATTTAGTCATAAAAGGGGTTTGATTTGCAAGAAAGCATTTAATAGAACAAACATTAAAGAAAATAAAAAGGTTTCTTCATCTCTATTTCCAAAATAGAATACAAAGTGGTCTCTTCCTCTACCCTCTCTCTCGATAGGAACCAAGACCCCTAACATTTTGAAACCATTCATCGACGGTGCAGCCTCGCCGGAGTGCTACTTTCAAAGTCAAGAAAGACACAAGCAACTCACGGGCTCTCCTCTCAGACGGCAGGTAAACTCGAAACCCTTTTTTGATCTCTTTTTTTATTTTATTTTCTCTCCAATCTCCACCCTTCGTTGTTGTTGTAGATCCGTATATATAGAGGAAGAAAGGCTTGGTCATGCTTCATTAATGGTTCCGGATTTCATGGGGTTTGCTGGCCGAGTTGGTGAACATAGGAGTGTAGATGATGATGGCAGCTAGGGGTTAGTATGACAGAAGAGTGGTTGAAGATATGAGGTTATTTTGGGGTTTTTTGGTTAAGGTTAATTTAGGGTTGGATTAGGTTTTGTTTAGGGTTGGTTGACGGCGACGACAGTAATAGAAGATATGGTGGTTTGGACTGGAGATGGCGGCGGCTGAAATAGGTGAAGTTGGCTGGCGGCTGTAATTTTAAGGTTAAGGTTAGGTTATAAAAATTAGGTTTAGGTATTGAGTTGTGGGTTTGTATTTGGGCCTAATGGGTTTGAATACAATGGCAGATGAAGTAATTGTAATGGATACTTAATGGATTTGAGATTTTTTGTTAATTGATTTTATTTAGGGTAGTTGGTCTGGATGAAAAATGGGTAATACAATTGGGGACCATAGTTCCAGAAGGCCTTTGATGAGATCAAGCTCTCTATGGTGAGTGAGTTGGTGTAGGTGTTGTTAGATTAGACTAAGCCTTTCGAAGTTCACACTGATGCACCCAACGCTGCTATTGGTGGGGTCCTTATACAAGGACATCTAATTACTTATGAGAGCCGAAAGCTCAATAAGACTAAACATAGATACATGGTTCATGAGAAGGAGATGGCCGATGTGGTGTACTGTTTACGCACATGGCTGCATTATGTGCTTGTGTCCAAGTTTGTGGTGTTCACAGATAATGTTGCCAATAGTTACTTCTTAACTCAAAAGAAATTGTCACCGAAGCAGGCTCGTTGGCAAGAGATTCTTGCTGAGTTCGATATTTTTTTGGAGCACAAATAAGCAAGGTGAATTTCGTGGTCGATGTCCTAAAGGGGCCAATACTAGAGCACATCTAGGAGGGGTTGTCACATAACCCAATGGCCAAGTTTTTGATCAAGCTTGCCAAGGAAGGCAAAACCATAAGGTTTTGGCTTGAGGGGAATTTGTTGTATGCTTGAGGACGCCGCCTCTATGTGCCTCAGTTTAAAGGACTACGTAAGGAGCTCATGAAGGAATGCCACGATTTTAAGTGGGCGGGACATCCAGGGATGCGTCGGACATTGGCCTTAATAGACGAGCACTATTATTGGCCGCACATGGGCAATGATTTTGAGGCCTATATGAAGGCTTGCCTTGTGTGCTAGCAAGACAAGATAGAGCAGAAAAGACTAGTGGGATTGTTGCAGCCTTTGCCAATTCTCGAGAGATCATGGGAAAGTGTTTCCATAAATTTTATCGTCGGTTTGCCAGTTGTTGAGGGATTATCTAGCATCATGGTGGTTGTTGATAGATTTTCTAAGTATGCAACATTTATCCCAACATCCAAAGTGTTCCCAGCCAAGGACACAACTCATCTTTTTCTCAAGTACGTGGTGAAGTACTAGGGTGTTCCCAAAATGATTATTAGTGATCGGGACACAAGGTTTACTGGGAGATTCTGGACAGAGTTTTTAAACTGATGGGATCAGACTTGAACTTTCTGATGAGTTTCTATTCGCAGACTGATGGGCAAACTGAGAGAGTGAATGCACTCGTTGAGATCTACTTGAGGCACTATGTGAGTGCAATACAGCGTGACTGGCTAAAGCTGTTAGATGTGGCCTAATTTTCTTTCAATTTGGAGCGAAGCGAGGCAACAAATCAAATTCCATTTGAGATTGTAACTTGGTAGCAGTCACTTACACCAAGCACGGTTATGACCGGGTCCCAAGGGCCTTGTCCATCAGCATTTCAGTTTGCGAAGGAGTGGCATGAACTTCATGACTTAGCCCGTGCTTGTTTGCATAAGAGGGGGAAGTGGACTAAGAAGTGGGCAGATCGAAAGCGTCGATACGTGAATTTTAATGTTGGCGATCTAGTCCTTGCCAGATTGACTGGAATCTTGCGCAACCCAAATCAAAAGGGGCTTGTGCGATGATATGAGGGTCCGTTCAATGTTGTAAAGAGGGTAGACACCATGGCGTACAGATTGAAGTTACCACCGACTATCCGAGCTCATCCTATTTTCCATGTGAGTTTGTTAAAGCCATATCACCAAGATGATGAGGACTCATATCGGGGCAAGTCACACCAAGTGCTAGTCGGAGTAAAGGTCTCACACGAGAAAGAGGTAGAAGCCATCCACGCAGAGAGAGTTTTCATCAAGTGGGACATAGACCAATGCATGAATACCTTGTTCAGTGGAAGTGGCTTCCTGTGAGTGAGGGGAGTTAGGAACCTACTGAAGCCTTATGGAAATTCTGAGATCAGATTGTCCAGTTCCATTCTAGCCGTGCAATGAAGGCGTCGCTAGATCTAGTGTGGGAGAATGTCATGGACCGCAAGCCCATGACCGAGGCAAGTACATTGAAGGCAGCCCAAGATTATCTTTGCCATGTATTAGGCCTTCCAGTTGACCTAGGAGAGCTGGCCCATCCACCTTGGAGAATGGATAAGACATAGTAATTAACTTTTATTTAATTTAAGATAATTCCCACATTATCTCTTATTTAAATTGAAAATAGATTTGTAGATAAGATAGCTCCAATCTTAACCGTTGATGTATTTTGATCTGAACCGTTGATTGTAGGGGGGCTCCAACTATAAAAGGAAGCCCACCCCCACCTCATTTACTCACTACTTCATACTTCAGATTGTAAACTTTACCTCAGAGTAATACAAGTCAATATTAACTCCACTCTGTTTTCTTTTGCCATCACTTTGTTTCTTTCATTTCTGCAACATTCTAAGTTCTTTTACTTAGGGTTCTAGGGTGACTTAGTCGTAGTTTCGACCGAGAAAATGAATAAGGCCGCACGAGCTTGTTAGCAGCAGTCTTTCCCCGTGACAATATATACAACCCAAATGAAGGGATTAGCAAGGAATCAACTAATTCTCCCATGCCTACGGTAGATCACATACACGCATAACAAGGGCAGTAGCCGTCGCACCACTACCTTTCCTTGGCCATCCGATTCTTTCCTTTTTATTATATTTCCTTACAAGAATTCCATCAAAAACGTATGGTGTAACTATCATGTGATCAAATAATTCAATCAACCATTTTACCAATCACTTCATTTAAGAACTCAAATCTAAACTTAACCAATTCAATTAATTTCGGTATTAATTTTATGAAATTGAAATTAGACCTTATCTTACCCATAAAGTTAATTTTTAATCTAATTAAAACATCTTGATTTTATCTATCAAATCTCATTCACTCTTTTATCATCCAAGAACCAAATAAATCAAATTGAATTCATTTTAATTCATAAACTCCAACAGAAATGATAGGTAATCAATTAAAAAAATTAGAGAACCTTTAAAAAATAAAAACTTACCCAATTGATAGGAAAAATGGAAGTTAAAAACCTCCTCCTCCATTTGAACATGAATTCCAAGAAGAATTGATGAAGACTACTAACTCTTGCTAGATTGTTGATTAGAAATTATGTAGAATATAAAAGAAATAAAAATCAAAAAGGAAAATCAATGTTTTCTAAAATGTATTTGGAAAATTCTAGAGAAAAAATGATAGAAAAGCTTATATATGTTTTTCTCATCTTTTAGAAAATAATAACAATCATCTTCTTTTGTTAAAAAATGAGAGGAAAAAGATATATTAATAATTGGTTTAATAATCATAATAAAATATCAATTTAATTATTTTTTGCAATATTGTCATCATTAGTATTTCACAACTCTAGCAAAATAGTCACTATTTAATTTAATATTAAGTCGACCCACTTAAAATTACTCAAAACTTAATTTCGTCCTTTAATAGACTCATTAAATATATTTCTAAAAATATTAGCCACAATAATTTATCAGAAACCAATTTAATCAATCCAAATTATTTTCTGTAATTAATTAATTAGCTAAAGCGTAAACAAAATTTCAATCTAACACTGATAACTTGCTCGAATCTTCTAACCCGTTTTTTAAGAATTTTATAGACAATTATCAATTAACCTGGTATATAACAAATTACTTTGAAGATGTTTTCCTTTTAATAAAGTGACTTGGCCTGGTGGTTAGGTGTTTAACCTTTCATCCACCAGGTGCGGTTTCAATTTCCACGAGCAACAAAACTAATTCTTTTATTTATCTAAAGAAAAAAACAATCTACTTTGAGGAAATTGAAGATTTAAAAACGCCAAAGCTTGAAGTTGGAGTTTTTTTATATTTATATATTGCTTACTTTTTGGGAAGGAATGTGAAACATCAAATCCATGAAAAACTAAGATTAATTTTTTAATAAAATGGTACCGAGCAGAGTCCGAAGCCAAAACCTAACTTTGACAAATCCAAGGAAAGTCAAAACCTGCAAACCCAGTCACAATATTCTAAACCTAGACTAGATGCTACATCATTTGTTACGACTTTTGAGACAAATTTTGGATCATTTGACGTGATTTAATGTATAACCATCTCTTCTTTATTGAGTCATTAATGACGTGAAGATAAATAAGCATGCAAGACTAGAATCTTTATTTATGCTCTCTAAATTATATTTATCTTGCATGTTTATTTTATGATAATCACGAATTGTAATAGAATAGAAATATATCACTGAACTTTGTAAGCCTAGTATTCGGAATCGTTGTTTCCGTTCACATGCTAGTAGGTGAACCATGGTCGAGAAGCACGTCAAGAAGGGATTTCTTAGCACCGCTTCGCTTCAAAGTACAATGCTTAGTATTTAGCTTTGGGCTTATATATTCATAGGACCTTACGAGTTATTGAGTCTGTAAACTCTATTGAAATAGTATTTTGATATACGGTGTTTTAAACTTGGACCTCTTGTTTTGTAAACCTATTTATAATGCTTATTTAATTACATGAATTTATTGATGATTTGATATTTTGAAAGTGACTAAACTTATAGTTTTTAAATGGAATTTTTGATGAGTCGATTTTGGGCGACTCGAATGTAGTACTTCGGATTCAAATCGAGAACAGGGTGTTATATTTAAAAACAAAAAAATTCTCACCGGTAGTGCGTGGGATACTTTTCCTTAATATAATTAATAATATTTATGATATATTATTAATATAAGAATTTATTATTATATATTATTATGGTAAAAGATATTAACGATAGTTTATTCAATATATTGAATATTGTCATATCTATATGCGTAATAACATCGTTTTAGTGATTTAATATTTTAGTTTTATACCATGGATTCCGAGTTTAAATCTCATTAATCCACTTTTATTCTCTTTAATTTTTAGCAAGAAAGTAATGTTTAATAAAACACGTTATCAATATTGATCACATAGAAAAGTTAGCCTAGTAAAATTGACAAATTTTTTACCAAGAAAGTATGGTATGTACCAAGATTATGGTATTCTATTTTTTGGAGTACCTGAAGAACAATTGACAAACTTTTGATTGAGACAACGAGGAAGCCTGAACCCGGACTTAAGTAAACTTTGATTGGAATTAAGGGCGTTTAGTATTTCTCATGTAACGATTGCAATATAGCTTCCCTAGGAAATCAATACCTCACTAAGCATTATAAAACTGCCTTGCACACTTAAATATTTTTTGAGATGTGATTATTTTTCACATGTTAGAAAATATCGTTTAAAAGTTCGGAGAAGATACATTAACAAGTTTGATTCGTTAATAACGTATGAAATTATTCTTATTAAATAAAGGATAAACGACTTAAATGACCACCGAACTTAGAGATGGTTCTAATATGACCACCGTACTTTCAATCATGTCAGCGTGACCACTTAACTATTTAAGTGGTATCAATATGCCTGTAAATGAACCGAAATATGGTATGCGATCATGTTCGTTCATTTAACTTTAACCGAACAAATGAACAAACACAGAAAACTAAACGAACAAAATTTTTTGTTTATATTCGTTCGCTTAAGGAATGTAGCTTGTTCGTGTTCGTTTATGTTCATTTGTTAAAATGATAAACGAATTCCAACAAACGTAAACGAAAGGTAGAGCAAAAGTAATTCAGGGTTTTTCTTTTCAATCTATCGTGAAATGAAAGGGATAATGAGTTGTTGGGTGCGAAATACGTATGTGAACAAATTTAAACAAACATAAACAAATGCAAACGAACGTAAACAAAAGGTAGAGCACAAGCAAATTAGGGTTTTTTCTTTTCAATCTAACGTGAAAGGAAAGAGATAGTGAGTTGTTGGGTGAAAAATACATATGTGAACAAATTTAAATGAACATAAATGAACGGATTACCAAACGTTCACGAACGTAAATGAACGAACAAGTTCTTTGTTTGTGAACAAAAAATCTTGTTCATGTTCGTTCATTTAATAAATAAACGAACATAAACGAATTTCCCGCCAAACGATTCACGAATGGCTCACTAAACGTTCAATTCATTTACAACTATAGGTATCAATCAAGCCACCAGCCAGTAAAACCTAATGGAGGGTGACGTGGCAGTTAATAGAAATTTGTATAATTACACATTTGGTCCTCATTACTTGTACATCCTATCAATTTGGTCCTAATTTTAATTTAATTCAATAAATTTAATCCAACTAACTCGATCCTAACACATGTCATTGTATGATTAATCAAGAGTTTATTATTATCTTTATTTTTCTCCAACCAAACAACCAGATTATGACATGTGTCACAATCTGGTTGAAGGAAAATAAAACTCCTCATCTGGGTTGCAGGGATTCAAACTTGGTTGGGCTATATGATTTACACGCACATCGCCGCTAAACCAAGGTCATTTTTTGGTATAATATGGACTAGGGTTGGGCGTTCGATGACAATCACGTCGAAGTCAAAAAGTTTTGAGTTATTCGAGTTTATAAGTCTTATTTTATGATTCAAACTTTATTTAAAAATTTTTCGAATAGAGTCGAGTTTATGAAATTTGAGTCGAGTTTTCGAGTTTATGTAAAAATTTAATTGTAATTATTTATAATGTTAGACTAAAAATTGATTCCAATTTTAGCGGCTTTCTCGGGCAAAAATGACACACTCAACTCGAACTTAAAAACTGGTCAACAAATTACTAAAAATTTCAAGTTAATTGAATTTCTATTTTATAGCACAAACTTTATTTGAAATTTTTTTGAGCTGAGTCAAAACGTGCCGATTTTTTCTGTGTCGAGTCAAATAATTCAATTTTTTCGAGTCGAGTTTTGCTCACACTAATATGGCCAACATTTCCATATCTTGTATTGCTTCTAATTCCAAACCCACTCTTCCATCATCTTATTCCTTCATACCACAATATTCCAAACCAAATATGGCCAATATTTCTATGGTGTGGCACAATTAATAAATGATCTCTAAATTTTGGATCAAGAGAATTCCATTTGCAACATAAATACGAAAAGATAAAAAACAAATGACTTTAATCAAACTCATCTTTGGCATTTTCGCTTGGGTCATGTAAGTGAAAATGCATTTCAAAACTTCATAAAGATGGATTTTTGGATTCATTTATTTTCGAACAATTTGATGTATCTGAGCCTTGCTTATTGGGAAAGATGACCAAAGCCCCTTTTAATGGTAAAAGTGAGCGAGTGAGTGATTTATTGGGATTAATACATAGTGATGTATATGGACCAATGAATACACAAGCGAGAATAGGGTTTCAATACTTCATTACTTTCATAGATGCCTTTAGTAGATATGGGTACATTTACCTAAAACATCATAAATCTGAAGCCCTTGAAAAATTCAAGGAATTTAAAAATGAAGTACAAAACCAACTAGGAAAAAACATTAAGGCTTTTCGATCATATCGAAGAGGAGAATACTTAAACTTAGAGTTTGGTGACCTTTTTAAGGAATGTGGGATTGTTTCACACCTCCTAGTACTCTACAATGGAATGGAGTTTCTGAAAGAAAACAAATCGAACATTGTTAGACATGGTTCGATCAATGATGAGTCACGCTGATCTTCCAGTTTCTTTTTGGGGACATACGCTAAAAATAGCTGCTTTCACACTAAATCATGTTCCATCTTAATTAGTTCAAAAGACACCATATGAGATATAGACTAGGAAACGTCTTAATATGTCTTTTATGAAAATTTGGGGATGTGAAACTTATGTTAAAGATTATATGTCTACAAAGCTCAAATGCAAATCTCATAAATGTAATTTTGTGCGTTATCCTAAAGAAACTAAAGGATATTATTTCTTCAATCCTACAAAGAACAAAGTGTTTATTACTTGAACATGAATCTTCCTAGAAAGAGAATTTGGTTTCCGAAAAGGACGTGGGAGAAATATTGAACTCAATGAAATTCGAGATCAACCATAGATCATTGAACTAGAGATTGAACAACAGCAAGTTCCACAAGTTGTTGAGGAAAATTCAACAGTTTTGAAAACACAACCACAACGAAGATCTTTAAGAGAATGCAATGCGCCTGAGAAATATGAATTTCTTGTCACATTGCATGGTGATGTTCCCTTCATGGATCAAGATGAGCCTATGACTTATCAAGAAGTAGTGACGGACCCAAACTTTGAGAAATGGCTAGAGGCCATGAAATTCGAGATGGATTCTATGTCAGAAAACTAATTTTGGACCTTGGTTGACCCACCTGAAGGGGTTAAGTGTTAGGAAACGCTGATACATCCCATGGCACAGTGAAAAATTATCCGGCATAATCCACTAGTGATCCATGTACAAGGGACGAATTTGAGGTGATAAAGGAAGAAACGTTACCTCAATAAATCTGGAAATCCACAGAGAGTGTAGGAGAATCCAAATTGAAACTGAGTCGTCACAGCAGCGTTTCGACCTCTACGCAGTCCACCCAAATAAAAGAACAATATTTTCTCTTTTCTAACTGTTAAAGAGGTTTTCCAAAAAACATACATTTGGATGCTAGACCTCATGCCTTTATATAGCATTTAAAACCCTAATTGTAATTAAATTCAGATTCTTTAAATATACATTATATTTATTCGAATATAATTAAATATGTAGAATCAAATTATACTTCTATTAGGTTTCTTTAGGGATATATATATTAATAGTATCTGATAATTGCATTAATTATCTAGTATTAAAATATATATAACCAAAATTATCTATAATTCCAATAATCATAATAATTTTAGTTTTTACTTGTTTCGTGCACAACAAGTTTGTACACATGCTATCTAGTCGATATTTGTTCATTTTAATCATAGGGTGTGACCCTTGTAGGTTCATGTAACGTTAGCAGTAATATCTAGAACAATTCTAATATTACAAGCAATGAGTGACATGTAACACCCTAAAATTGGCCTAAGAAAGTTACCACAATCTAAACTATAGGCTAATTGAATACATAAGCTAATCAATTTAAAGAAGAAAGAACATTGGCCATCCTTAAGATCAAATAAGTGAAATTAGAACCAAATTGAATTGAAATATAAACTAGAAGGCATAAATGGAAGGATGAAATTGTGAACATGAAAAACTATAAAGTTTGCATGCAAATTGAATGAAAAATAAAGGCCTTGACACATGTTCTCAATTGATGAGAACGTGTGCCAATTTAGAGGATGACTCACGGCATGCTTGGGGAAATAATGAACAAAATTCATCATCTTCCTCCCATTATCCTCCATAGCCGAATTGGTAGAGAGAGAAAGGGGAGAGAAAGCTTCATAGATCACATTCAAATTCATGCTTCTTGAATTAAATTTGATCAAATTTAGCTTGGAGAAGGTATAATGCTTGACTCTTACATGTTATAGGATGTTTGAATCTTGAAAGGATGATGTTCTTGTTGCCTAGATTGATTAGGATGATTGTTATGTATGTTAGGATCATGTTAGCTTCTAATTGAACTTGAAATTGTGGTTTCTAGTAGCTAAATTGATAAAGAAAATGTATATGGTTGCTGGAAATTTGAGAATTGGAAGTATGATTGAAAACAGTCTTGATTAGGGAATGTTTTACTAGTGAAAATGTGTGAATAGGATAAATGTATATAGAACCCTGTTTTGATCATGTTGGTAGATGAATTGAGGCTTGAATAGAGTAGACAATTTTCTGGAAAATGAATGCACCTAATTGGATTAGTTAAAATTAGGTAATGGACTGCTCAATTGGTGAATTAGGAGTATAATGTTGATCAAATTGAATTTAACATGATAATGCCCTGTTTTAAGCACATTGCTAGGTGAATTAGTCTGGCCTAGACATGTAAGAACATGTAAATAAGTTGAATTGTCATGTTAGAACCTTGTTAAAATGAGTTATGAAACTAGAAACTCAACCTAGTGTAATCTGCCCAAAATGCTCTGTTCTGGGCAGTAACTTTGAAAATCACCATAAATTGTATGAAAGGAATTTGAGGCTGAAATTTTTATGGACAAAACCTTGATATGTCTAAACTCATTAGAAGAAAATAGAATTGAATTCTGGATTGTAGAATGAATTGTAGAGAAGAAACACTAAGGACAGTGCAAACTGTCCAGTGTAGCAAATTGCCCTGTCTTTAAGTTAAAAATTTTATTAATTGGCAAAAAAATAAAATGCAAGGCCTATATTGTTAGAAATAAAATTAAGTTAGCTTTCGAACGGTGTAAACCAATTGAAATTCTGACGTGCGGAATTAAAGTTATGCATGTTTAAGTGAACAGACTGCATGCTGCCTAGTAACAACAGTTTAGGTTTGTACACTGTTTTGTAGCAATTTGTAAACTATTTTGTAAACAATTTTAGGACATTGATTCTACCATGTTTTACATGAATTGGAGTATAGATAAGTGTGGTTAAGTGTAGTAAAGAAAATATATAAACATGCTGCCAGATTTGTATATGTTGTATACTTGTAACCTTGCCTTGATTGAATGACTTTGTGAACTTGTTTTGATATGTGTTTACTTGTAATGTGTTAGAACCAGGAGTGAACTTGGTGGATGAGGAAAAAGTGGAACATCCTAAAGTCAAGAACAAAGGAGTGTGTATCCAAGACTAGCTAAGCTTGGAGTATTGTGAGTGTAGTTGTCTCTAGGGTTAAGACTAGGTCCTAACCAATGCATGCTTGTTTACATTCTTGTAATGCTTAAATGAACCTAATATGGACTTGACTTAATAAGGGAAGAATGACTAGTAATGCATGAAATTTGATCACATCTTGAATACATGTTTTATTCGAACGCTAAGCATGTTTAAGTGGTAACATTGGTGCTTGTATGTGTCATGACGCATGTGATCGAATACTAAAGAACTTGCTTGAGATATTATCTCATCTTGAAAAAATGAAACATGAGAATTACATGATATGTGAGCTATGGCTCAATTGGCCTGAGGGCCTAGTATGAAATGAACTTGCTTGACATGATCTTGAATTTGAAATACTTGAATAAATGGTAAACCAAACAACCTTGGTAGCTAGTTGGACTAGGTAGAAGGGCATGCCTTAGAGTCTAGAGCTCATTTTGTCAGGGTGGACTATGGTCCAGGGCTAAGGCCCCTATTTGGTGACAGACGGGGGGTACGTATGTAGTCTTTGGCGATAGTAGGAGGGTTGACCAGCACTACGGTGCATCTTGTGGTGACAGGTGGTTGGAGACTCGATTACCTATACAAACTAAGTACCAAGGGGGTTGTTTAATTGATAACAAATGAAATAACAATCCTATATCACATGTTACTTGTCTTGAAAGCCATGAATTAAATGTTACTTGACATGAAAGCCATGAATTGTATGTTACTTGACATGAAAGCCATGAATTGTATGTTACTTGTCATGTAAGCATGACTTACTTGATTACTTGTTTTGTAAATATGATTTACTTAATTCTTGATATGAAAGCATGAAGTATGATTCCATGATTCTTGTATCTTATACTAGCCGAATGATATAATCCTTCGCTAGGATTACTCTAATGCTTGAAATCCTTATCTAGGTTCATTCTTGTTCAATTGACACATAACTTGATAAAACAAATGGTTAGATCTAGTTACTAGCTCACTAAGTACATTCTTGTACTTATCACTCTCGTTTTCATTCTTCCCAACTACAGGATAAAGGATTTGAGAGTTGCTTGATCTTGAAGCCTGTTACCTTGAGCTAGAAGCAAGTCACACAAGCATTCCCTAAGTATGGTTTCATACTTGTTTTGTATATCTCCTAGATTGGTGGCACTAGAATGTATATAGTTCATCTTTATCATATATTTTGGAATTATTGAAGCTTGTATATATTGTCCTTGTATGGGCCTACTATGTTATGAACTTGGTTGATGATGTGAATCATGTATTGAACTTAAACTACATGTAATGGAAATGATTTGCTGCGCATAAATGGATTTATATATGGAATGATCAAGTGTTTGATCTAGTTTACCTTAGAACATTCGAATGCCTTGTTTATGTACATGTGTATGCTTGAATTGAAAGTAGAATGAGATGAACCATGCTGCTTGACCTACCATTCGAATGCTTCATGTCTTGTATGAATATACCTTGATTTAGGTAATGTTTGGTGTTAGTATGATGATTGTCGAATGGATAGGCATAGTGTATGACTTGAATGGAAACTAGTTACATGCAAATTGAATGTTCAAAGAATCATGTTAGTAATTTAGGTATGAGGTATTATGTGTATACATCTAGGATCAATGAAATGAAATGAAGCATGTTTGTACCCTTAGGTCTTTCAAATGAGGTATGATAACATGGATTGAAAATGCAAAATGAATCATGAAAGTAGTAACCTATAATGTAAGCATGAAAGCAAAATTTTTAATTGTCTATTCGAATGCCCTTCATGTCTTGAAATCAAATGTGAGTTGCTTGCATGATAAGTATTGGATGCCCTTTATGTTTGTACCCTTAGGTCTTTCAAATGAGGTATGATAACATGGATTGAAAATGCAAAATGAATCATGAAAGTAGTAACCTATAATGTAAGCATGAAAGAAAAATTTTTAATGGTCTATTCGAATGCCCTTCATGTCTTGAAATCAAATGTGAGTTGCTTGCATGATAAGTATTGGATGCTTGGTTACTTGCTAGTTAAGTAACTCATCTAATAGAGATGAGTTATCAAATCTTGACTTGCTTGCTTGTTCTTGCTTGTATTGTAATGTCCTTGTCCTTGCTTGGTAAAGCTCCTGAGCCGGTTTGCTACTAGCCCGGGGTAGGGGGTGTTACATGGCATCTAGCAATACATCATTGCTACCTAAGTTACATGAAGTCGTGGTTCGATTTAACCTTTTCTGTGATTAACTTCTTTTATGTATTTCATCCTTTTGTCCTCATATCTAGATCAGACACAAGTCATGGATTAGTCACACTTGTATAGTCCATCTAATATTTCTTGATATCTTGAGTAGACTATTATAAACGAATAACTATGATATCCCATATCAATTTATTCGAGCATGTCCATGCATTTTCTAATCTCACTCAATCAAGTGACCTATGATATTACTCCTATTATGTAGGAGAGACAAATCCTATCTTGATCAACCATATTCGTCCACATAGATTGTGACATATCCAATAGCAGTCTTTATAGTGTAGTTAGTTACAAAACACGTTTGACCGTATCAAAATATGTCACTCACGATGTTGAAATAATGATGATCTCAAGTCTGAGGATCATACATGTAGTTATCACCATGAGCAATGTTGTGATTGTCACATAATAATCTAAGAAACATGCTCATAGCGGGTCAGTCTAGTATGTCGTTCTCTAACACATACTTATGTATTGATTTTGACATCTCCATGTCAATGACAACACTTTGTCATCAATCAAATACATATTATTCTTAATACATCATTGTTGTCTATGCCCACAATAATTCTCGACTAAGGACATTTAAGAATAACTATATTATTCTAAGGACTTTATTATAATTCAGTTTATTTATAGATGCATAGAACAAGACTGAAATAATAATAATGGATTTATATTAATAAACAAGATAAAATAAGTATGTCTTTTACAACCATCTCATGATTGGTCCTTGGGCATACTCCAACATTAAGCCCATAGGGTGCAAGTAGGTTTTCAAAAAGAAAACCGACATGGATGGTAATGTACAAACATACAAAGTGCAATTAGTAGCTAAGGGTTTTCGTCAAATTCATGGTATAGACTATAATGATACCTTTTCACCTGTTTCTATGTTTAAATCCATCTGGATCTTACTTGCGATAACTGCATTTTATGATTATGAGATATGGAAAATGGATTTTTAACCGCTTTCCTTAATGGAAAACTAGATGAGGATGTCTACATGACACAAACTAAAGGTTTTGTCGATCCAAAAGATGCTAAAAAATATGCAAGCCACAAAGGTCCATTTATGGATTGAAGCAAGCTTCTCGAAGTTAGAATCTTCGTTTTAACGATGCAATCAAAGAGTTTGATTTTATCAAAAATGAAGATGAGTAATGTGTTTTCAAGAAAATTAGTGGGAGCACTGTCATATTCTTGGTACTGTATGCGGATGACATACTGATAATAGGAAATGACATACCTAGCTTACAGTTTGTAAAAACTTGGTTAGAAAAATGTTTTTCTATGAAAGACTTGGGTGAGACAACATATATATTAGGAGTCAAGATCTATAGAGATAGATCAAGACGACTCTTAGAACTGGGTCAAAAATACATACATAGAAGAAATACTAAAAAGATTTAGTATGGAAGAATCAAAAAATGGGTTCTTACCTATGAGATATGGAATTTCACTCTCAAAGGAAATATGTCTTTCAACACCTCAAAGAAGAGAGTGTATGAGTAAGATTCCATATGCTTCAACAATTGGATCTATCATGTAGGCCATGCTATGTACTCGTCCAAATGTATCATATGCTTTAAGTATGACAAGTTGCTACTAGGTAGATCCCGATGAAGGTCACTAGGTCGCAGTTAAAAACATCCTTAAGTACTTAAGAAGAACTAAGGATACATTCCTTATATATGAAGGTGAGGAAGAGCTAAGTATAAAAGTTTATATTGATTTCAGCTTTCAAACTGATAAGGATGATTCACGATCGCAATCTGGTTTTGTGTTCTGCCTTAATGGAGGTGCTATGAGCTGGAAAGGTTCAAAGCAATATAAAGTAGTTGTTTCTACAATAGAAGCCGAGTATATTGTAGCATGTGATGCTGCAATAGAGAGTGTTAGGATCAAGAAGTATATATCTGAACTAGGGGTTGTGATAACAACAGAACTATCGCACAAGCAAAAGGACCCAGATCTCACCATCGATCCAAACACATACTTAGGTGTTACCATATCATTTTAGAAATTACAGATTTAGGAGATATGGAACTATGTAGAGTACCAACAGATGATAACAATGTCGATCCACTAGCAACGCCTCTGACGCAGCAGAAGCATGATCGTCACACTAAGTCACTTGGTATTAGATACATGAGTGATTGGTTTTAGTTCCAGTGGAAGATTGTTAGAGTATGCCCAAAGACCAATCATAAGATGACTGTAAATAACATTTGTGTTTATCTTATTTATTCATAAAGAGGCATTGCCATTATTATTTTTAGTTACAATTATACGTGCATAAATAAATTAAATTATAATAGTCCTTAGAATAATATGGTTATTCTTAAATGTCCTTAGTTGAGTATTATTATGGGAATGGACAACAATAATGCATTAAGACTAATATGTAGTTGATTGATGACAAAGTGTTGTCATTGACATGGAGATGTCAAAATCAATACATAAGTATGTGTTAGAAAATGACATACTAGACTGACTCGCTATGAGCATGTTTCTTGAATTATTATGTGACAGTCACAACATTGCTCATAGTGATAACTACGTGTATGTTCCTCAGACTTGAGATCATCATTATTTCAACATTGTGAGCGACATATTTTGATACAGTCAAACATGTGTCATAACTGACTACTCTATAAAGACTGATATTGGATATGTCACAATCTATATAGTGGGATATGGTTGATCAAGATAGGATTTGTCCCTCCTACATAATAGGAGTAAAATCGTAGGCCACTTAATTGAGTGACACTAGAAATGCATGGCCATGCTCGAATAAGTTGATATTAGATATCATAGTTATTCGTTTATAATAGCCTACTCAAGATATCAAGAAATATTAGATGGACTATACAAGTGTGACTATTCCATGACTTTTGTCCAATCTAGATATAAAGGACAAAAGGATGTAATACATGAAAAAGAGTTAATCACAAAAACGTTATGTCGATTCACAAAAACGTTACTTGATTCACAAATTTATTGTACATGAATTTAGTTAAATTAATATATATTTGATATATATAATTTAACTATTGGATAAATATTAAAGTAAAATATTTATTGTAATTATGGCTCTTTTAATATATAAATAATATAATTCGATTTAAATTAATATATATTAAAATCATAATTAATGTTGAATTGAGATTATATATATATAAATATATTAAAATCCTAATTAGTTGATTTGGGATTATATATATTAATATATATTGAAATCCTAATTAAGTTAAATTAGGATTGTATATATTTAATATATATTGAAATTCTAATTAAAGTTGAATTGAGATTATATATATTTAATATATATATTGAAATCTTAATTAAGTTGAATTGAGATTATATATATTTAATATATATATATATTGAAATCCTAATTAAAGTTAAATTAGGATTATATATATTAATATTTATGTATATATATATTTAAATCCTAATATGAGTTGAATTAGGATTTCAAAGGCTATATAAAGGCATGAGAGATCTAGCAATCATTAATGCTTTTTGGAAAAACCCTATAAATAGTTTAAAGAGTTTTATATGCTCGTTTTAACTGGGTGAACTACGTAGAGGTTGGAGCGTTCCTCGTACATAGATCTCTGATGGTAATCGACGGATAATTTTTTCGCTACGCCATGGGGTGTACCGGCGTGACCCAACAACACTACATTGCTCTGTTATTTCCTGCTCAAGCAACACTAAAAACCATTACCTTTCCCATTAATCGCATCAATTTAGATAAACATTAAGCTTAAACATTGTAACTCCATAACTATACGCAAACTACTCCTAAATGCAACAATATGCTTTCGAACACATACAATATGCTAAGTAAAATGGTCTAAAATATAGGTCATTTATACACTCAGCAAATACCCCCAAACTTAAGTTGTTGCTTGTCCTCAAGAAATGACATGCAAAAACTAAAAACTAAAATCTAAGAACAAAACCTATCGTTTCCAAGTTTCCAACTAAGCTATGGTTTCTAAGGTTCCAAAACATGTACCATCATTAACTCAATCCTCAGAAAAATAAAGATAAGTATGTAATATAACATAGCTGACAGATTCGTTCCTAGGGTCAATTCCATTGTAAGTGAAGTGTGTGTTGTGTCGCATGCAATTAGAACGTAATGGCTAGCATTTTCCTAGGGTCAATTCCTAGAAAATTTCAAGGATTGTTCTCTATTGTCGCATAGCATTTTCTTTTTTCTTTTAAGCACATTATTTTACTCTCTAAATTCTTTTTAAGTTCATTAAATATTGTATCATTGGGGATTCAGCTTATCACAACTACTGTCCAGACCTAAAGATGGAGTAGAGTAAACAACCCATCCCCGATCCCTACAAGCAAAGTCATCCCATGAAGACTTTTATTCACTCTTATGTTAATACAATTGTTCCTACTAGGGAAAATTAAATGGAGCAAACACAACTCACCTAGTGTACTTAGATAGCAAAACATATTAGAGTGTCCCTCAACAGTTTGCCTTTGGCATCGAGTTTAACATTTTAATTTGAAATTTATTTTCTTTCTCGATTTTATGGGAGTTTAAAATTAAGCCTTTTATGCTACATTGAGCATTCAGTTCACTAACATTACTTTATGCTACAACATCAAAGAGTCGACCTAGAAATTCCCCAAATACGTGTGAAATATAAGTTACAACAATTTCAACCCTAAGTTCAAATCACTAGAGCTCTTAACATATTGTAAAACACATTAAGAACAAGTTATCATCGTAGGAATATCATAATCAATGCAGCATCAGTTTCATTACAATAGAACCATAGCAAAAGAAACCTTAAAAACTGACTAAGCTATTTAAAACTCTAATTTTAAAAAAATTACCTAAATTTTCCCTAATATGTACATATGACAATACTCCCCCAAACTTGAGATAAGCATTATCCTCAATACAATAAAATAAACATACAATGTAAAGAAAATAAGAAAAATTACCTATGAGTTATAGATGCAGGAAGATACTGATATGCGCGCCTTATGCTTGATGTGTGGTCCAGTGTGTGGCACGAATAATGCAAGCTCTTCAGCAGCCTGTGGTGACACGAATGTTGAGGCATCTGTCTAAACATGAGCAAAAGTGGAGGACGAAGATTAGGGCACAAGAAATTTGGGTCGTAGCTTGGACAAGAAATAAGGAAATGAAGAAGTAAGTTTGACTTTAAAAAATCTCTCTTATGTTCTTCTAAGGTGTTGGACAAGATAAAGATGGAAAGATTTGGTTTTTTTATGTTTAAGGTGTAAATGTGAAAAAGGTAGGAGATTTTGGAGGGAAGTTAATTAATGTAGGGGTTTATTGAAAAGTGGGAAAGTGTGGTTTTTAAGATTTAATGTGGCTAGTGGAAGAGGGTTTTGGACATGTGGCGACAAGTGGATTACAACACCTAAAAATTAAGAGAGATAATATATAGAGTTTAATGATTAGAGAAGATGAAAAAAATCTTGTCATTAAATGAAATAGATCATCTTTCCCTTTTGCTTTGTAACTGTCCAAAATACCCTAACATATTTAGGAACACATACTACCAAAAATCAACTTTTCTTCAAATCCCATAAAATATTTAAGGTGTTGGACGAGATAAATATGGAAAGATTTGGTTTTTTTATGTTTAAGGTGTATTGGTGAAAAAGGTGGGAGATTTTGGAGGGGAGGTAATTAATGTCGGGGTTTATTGAAAAGTGGGAAAGTGGGGTTTTTAAGATTTGATGTGGCTAGTGGAAGAGGGTTTTGGACATGTAGCGACAAGTTGATTACAACACCTAAAAATTAAAAGAGTTAGTGTGTAGGGTTTAATGATTAGGGAAGATGAAAAAAATCTTGTCATTAAATGCAATAGAATATCTTCCCTTTTTGTCTTGTAACCTCCCAAAATACCCCAAAATATTTAGGAACATATATTGCCAAAAATTAACTTTTCTCCAAATCCCATAAAAAACTGACTATCTTTCTTACTTTATGGCTGCAAAATAAAAGAACAAAAAAAACAAAAATAATTAACTCAATGTTGCAGCATCTAATACGAAGTGAAATAGCGAAATAAAGTGTTGAAGCATCAAAAACAAAATAAAACAAATAAAAATAAAAATAATGCAGAAAAATAAAAGAGAGGATGAAGCAGTTTAAACATCATTATGTGTTGGGATAAAGTTGTTTCTAATACTTCTTATAGTCGATCTGCACCCTCTATCGAGTGACAATTATTCTCAAAAGAAATTGAGCCAAATATCCTTTATTACTAGTACTATTACTACTATTATTCTTATTAGTATTATGTTACTATGATTATTATTATTATTATTATTATTATTGTTGTTATATTATTATCATAATTATTATATGTATATATCATCATTATTATTAGTATTATTATATTATTATTATTATATTCTATTATTATTGTTATTACTATCGTTATAAACCAAAATCGAAAATTAAAAGCTATGTTGGATAAATAAAAACCTAATATATTATAAATAAATCCCAAGATAAAAATGTCCATTTACAATTAAAAATTAAAAGCCCAAAAAATAAGGGTTTAAATTTGATACACAGGCTGTGTAAATTTTTTTTACACAAGCCTGCCTATTTCTACTATAAATCAAAATTAAACCTAAACCCTAAAAAACCAAACCCTAAACCCTAAATTCTAAACACAAACATTAAATTCTAAACCCTACAACCCAAACCCCTAAACTCTAAACCTTAAACTAAACCCCTAACCCCTAAAACTAAAAAGTCTGTGTAAACTAAAGTTTACACAGACTGTGTATTGAATTTTTTCTCAAAAAATAATAATAATACATTTTGGCCAAATACGGTCCGGAATCGGATAACTCCTAAAAAACCCTAACGAATTGTTATCCTTGCACAGCCACATCTAGGCCGTTAGATCCGGCTGCTGATCAAACGGTCCAAATGGCCTCTCCAAATGAGAAACCCTAGGCCGTACTTTAATCCTGCACCGCAGCCCCTCAACCGTCAGATCAATGTTGCATCAGATGGCTAGGATCGACTCTCTCGCGCGTGCCGATCACGTCCACCCCCCGTATCCTCCATGCAGGCATGTGAGGACAATTCCCCATCCTTTTTGCTCTCAACGCGCATTCATGGGCCTGGAATTTCAGGAGTCAACCTTCTTCAGCCCATGTCTCCCCCGTTCAAACGTCAGCAACATACAATAATGAAAAACACAGGGCATCAGACAACCAAAAGAGCCAAAGACAATATCATAAACCACATACAAATAAAAACAAAAAACTCGGAGCAACCAATAAGATTTCAGAGTCATTTTCAATTTATAAATTCCAATGTAAAGTCAAAGGGCTATATAAGAAAGCCAAACACAATTGTAAAAGGGGTTTTTTTCGAAATTTGGTTGGATTTCAAAGAATAGCAATAGAAAAGCAAAAACAATTTGAGGTATATCCTTTTGTATCCAGTGCATATCATAAGCATAAAATCTAGGGTTTTGAGTTTACCACTCTGTCGGCTGAGTTCTCTGGCCGTCCTAGGGCTTACCGATGATAAACGAGCACCCCCTTCGATGACAATCCTCTGACTTCCTGGGCCGTAAATGGTGAATCAAAGGGTTTAGAGAGGGTTTTTGTTCTTGAAAAAGGGAGATTCTTGCTTCGAATTTTCAAAAAAGGAGGGGTTTGTTTGGTATTTCTCAAAACAGGTTTCGGATTTAAGTTTAGAGAGAAAAATGAGTTATTTTAGGGCTTTTTTGGGTTTGGTGGCGACGGCAGACACGATGGAAAGTGACCAAATTCTAGAAATTGCGGCGGCGTGGATGAACACCATGGCGGTGTTCATCCGAATTTCAGAGAAAAGGGGGATCTTTTTGGGTAATGGCTTTTTAAAAAATGAAAAGAGGGGCAAAATCTCTCCCAAAATATGTTTTATACTCGACCCATTTCAAAAATGGTCTTATTACAACATAAATCCCTTCGTGTTTCTATTATTACACGCGGGAGGGTCTCTGCGTTTTTAAATTACATCCCAGTCCCTCCAGTTTTGAGCCGTGTTACAATATCATCCCGATTTCGATTTTTTGTAGGCAAATCTCTTTTTGGGTCCTTCAAACTTCTGGTTTTGTTAATTTCAGTCCCAAATCTAGACGTGAAACCCTAAATTTCTTCTTTTCCCATGCATATTTAGCTTTCAATCTTTATTTTGTTGATTTTTTTACCTTGTTATAATGTGGTATTGTGAATATATGTGTTATATTTTGTTCGTAATGTTTGTTTCATATAATGTTAGTTTTCGTTGCATAATATAAAGTATTTGCATATACCATATGTTGGCCTAATATATGCTTTAAGATATAATATGTAGTTTTAATGTATATATATATATATGTTTTCTATATGTAACACATATAATATATGATTTTACCTATATAAGTATACATTTTATATTTCATATATTATATAATATAGTTTAAAATATTGTACTTTAAACCCTTTTTATGAACTATACGCATATATATATATATATATATATATATATATATATCTTATATGTATATTATAGTACATATTTTATATATTATATAGTTTGAAGGCTTCCGTCAAAGGTTTTTATATATATATACATATATTTACTCGTACATATATATACATATACAACATTTTATTATAGGTATTTGTTACATACTTTAAGTACATATTATATAGTACATTATATATTATAGTTTCATATGTATGGTTGGTTTTATTTCATGCTTGCCTTATAGTTATGTTAGCTTTCTCAATTTATTCGATTTGTGGTTCAGTTTTCTTGTTTCTTTGCTTTGCTATTAGGATAGTTTAGCCTTTAGAACTTGATTCAATTAATTTAAAACATACCATTGGCTTAATGGGGTGTGTGTTTAGATTAATTAAACTAAATATAGGTTCTTTTAGATTAGTAGAAACCTTATTTTTTGGGCATTTTAGGATAATTTAGGGTAATTTAATTTAATTAATCTAAAGTATGCTCTCGGCTTATTAGGAAATAATCTTTAAATTAATTAAATTGGATTTAGGATTAGATTTTTAGAGCCATAGTTAGATTTAAGGTTTGAATTAGTTTAATCAATTTAAATTTATCCTTGGCTTATTGGGATAAATGTTAAATTCATTGAATTAGTTGAACACCTCTTAATTACCCTTTGGGATAAAATTGACAAAGCTTAGATGGAAACTTAATTCAAATCACGACTTAATTCATTTGATTCGTTTTAAATAGAATCCTTGGCTTATTGGGATACTAGTTTTAAATTAATTAAATTAATTATCGTTCAAGATAATTTGTACATGATTAGGAGTTTCTTTTTTAGGGTTAATTAATTTAGGGTTAATATTAGATTAACCTAGCTAATAATTAGATCACTAATTAAATTTGCATAATTTGGGCCTTTTAGGATAGGACTTTAGTGGGGCTAGGGTTTCTTTTTAAAAGCCTTTCATAGTCATGCATTTTTAATTGTCATTCATATGACTTTCAATATTCCAATTGGATATGACAATTAATCAAATTTAAACCCTAAAATGAGGTATTTATTAATTCCGATATTTGTGTCGTGACAGTCCTAACTCAATGGATGTCGATCAAATATTTGAATTAATCTTTATCGTCCGATGGTGAACATTGATTCGAATTAAAAGTGATAAACCATACCATCATATTTAAATGCTTGCATCATGCATGAAGGTGATGTACAAAATTAGAACCATAAATTAACACGATAGTCGGCTTTATTCAATGTCGGTTTAATCTATGGTATGTTGTATCGTTACCCTTATTAATTAAATGTTTAATTAATTCAGACCCACCAATTTGACTAAGCCCACTTAACTAGAGTCCATACTCAATTACGAACACTTAATTAGAGTTAATTCTAATTTCATCTAATTCCATCGATTAAAAGCAATATAGGATTTGGTACCGATTTTGGGTGTTGTGGGGGTGCTAACCCTTCCCCACATGTAATCAACTCCCGAACCCAATTTCACGAATCTCTAGTTTTGTGGTGCCTGGTCTATCTTATTCAAGTGACCGGTGGCGACTCCAGTTCCTTTTTTTCCAAAAGAAAAAAAAAGGGAAAAAGAAAAAGATTTTTCAAAAGAAAAAACATCGCTACAGCATGGTGACTTCAGTGGGGACCCATTTTGTTTTACAAAATAAAAGGAAAGTTAAGCCAAAAATCATTTTTTGCTTTTATCAATAGAAATTTTGAAATTTAAGTAGACTTTAATTAATTTATTCTTTCTCAAAGATGACGCTTTCATTAAGTGGGCTCTGATAATTGGTGGTTTCGTGTTAATTTCTTATTTAATTTATAAGGAATCATCGGCATGTGTTGCATCATGATCATCAAGCTCTATACCCGAGCTTTATCCCTTGAGTGGGAGTGAAACGCCATATACCCACGTGAGCAGCCCTCCACGGGTCGGTAATTCACTTCCGGAATCCACACCTTTGACACGTGAGCAGCCCTCCATGTTACTAGCTCATATTTTCCCTAGAACCGAATCCAATTCGCAAGCTTGTAATGGGCCAGAATTGGGGTTCTTGTTACCTTAGTAGGTGATATGATGGTTCGGGTACCCTTGTCTAGAACTAACCCACATGTGTGAGAATCTAGGAAGCCCACCCCTTTTAGAGCCATGCGGACAACCATAATGAGCTAGAATTTACGTGATTAGGTTTCTTCTCTCCTTTTTAGTCTTCTACCTAACTTTTTATATTTATCTTTTTCTTAATTTCAAATTTATTGTTTATTCTGTGACTGACACAATTCTTTTTTGTCTCCTTTCTTTTCTTTTTTGCTTTTTATTTTGCATATTGTCATATCATGAAGAGCACATTGAGTCGAGAATAGTCTGAAATTAAAGGCTCAATCAAGGAGATTTGGTCCGTAGCAACGAAGAGAAGAATTATGATGTACAAGTATGGTCAGAAGGAGAACAACTCCATGATGGAGACAGTATTTCTGCTGGGTTTGGGTCTGCGATGTCAGCCGAGTCTTTCATGAATACAAAATATAATGATGTGTCAGTGATAACTCCTCAAAAGTACTACATTTTTCATCTATTTTACAATGTTTTTTGCTAGTTTTCTAGTACACATGTTTTCATTTAGTATTAGATTCAAGCATTTTGCATAAAAAGGAGTTTAGCAGGTGCCCTTTTACGGTTTGAAGGGTTTTTATTGCTTTTGGCGCAGGTACTATGCCATATGGCATGGCAAAGGAATAAGGGAAAACAAAGGTCAATGCTAGGAAAGATTGCTGAGGCACGGCTAGTAGTGTAATGCAGATGGACCAGCAGTTGCATGCCAAGCCCCTTAACAATGATGGACAGCCCGAAAAAATAGGAAAGGATAAGGTTCCGAAGAACACGGGAATGGACCTAATCCAAAAAATTAGGAGTGGCTAGTCGGTAGGAGTTTTCTGCCACGACCTTTGGCTTCACAGTGGTGTCTGATGACGTCAGCCCTAGACCATCAAATGTCAGCCCTACTCGGTAATAAGCTGATAAGGAGATCAAGCACTTATCAAGGAGCCTTAGCCAAAATTTAAATTTTGAATTTCTCCTAGGGTTTTCTCCTCAATCATCTATATAAAGAGATCATTTCCAAGCATGAGGCGCACTAGAAGCGAGCTAGCTTATGATTATCTCCGATCACTTCCACTACGGGTGGAGTAGCCACACCGAGGAGGACTAGAGCAAGAGAGGCTGAATCGGCCGACCCTTTTTTTCCCTTTTTCCTTCAATTTATTTTAATTTTGAAGATGATGTTTGTAAATGATGAAGTTTATTTTGTGGTTAACCCCCTCATCATGAACTAATTTAATAGTTAGTGAGGGGTGGATGGATGAAACGTTGTTTTTCGCTTGCTTTTATTAATTATGAATGCTTTGGCATAAAGTTTTATTCATTTGGCAATGTCTTTACTTTTTCCAAAACTTCTATGCTAAGCAACGACTGATGTAGCTTGCTTATTGCAACTCAATATCATAACTGACTTGGGAGGCAACTATTACTTGCCAAATTTTAAGGTGAGAAGCTTCGACAGAAGATGTTCAAGTAGATGAACTTACTTCGGGTGTGAGTCTACCCCTTAGAGAGTAAAGATTGGAACTAAACTAAATTAATTAATGAGAAACATGCACTATAGACATATAGGGGTTTTTACATGATTAGTTTAAGGCATTACTATCGATGGAGGCAATGACCAGCTTTTGAATCTGCTCAATAAAACATCGCCAAAGCATGACATTATTAAAGGCTGGCATGGCATAAACAACTTGAAACCCATGCATTCCTTGCCAACACTCATCATTAACTTTTTCAAGCTCTCCTTGCCAATGTTGTTTTCTTTTATTTTCTTTTCTTCAAAATCACTTTCCAAAACAATCATTTTTCACCCCAAAGGCAAGTAACAATTGAACAATTAAATTCCAAGACAATCCCTATGGGATCGATACTCAGCTTAACTGTTGTATTACTTGTTGACTGTGTATACTTGCACAAAAAAAGACTCGACTTGGCATTGTTTTATACATTTCCAATATATATTTTTATACATTTTGCCAAGCACATTCCGGCCACAACAAGTTTTTGGTGTCGTTGCCGGGGATTTGCATCGGAGTTGATTGTTTTAAAACTTTTATTTGTCTATTCTTTTACTTTTCTGTTGTTTATACCGGTGTATGACTAGAAGCTGCCTTGTGGTGGACGAGTGGCCATATGATCCAGAAATTGAGAAAGCCTTGAGGAGGTTAAAGAAAAGATTTCAAGAAATGAATAATCAAGGTAACAAAGGGAATGGTGTGGTGAATAATTAAGGGAATTTACCAAATAATAATTCACCAGCACCATCTGTTGCCCCAAATGAAGAGGAAGAGAGACCTATTAGAGAATATTCGACACCCAATATTGAGAATTTGATGCCAGGATTCGTTGGCACAGAGGTAAATGCTGTCAATTTTTAACTTAAGTCGGTGATGATTTTTACTCTTTTAAATGTAGGTCAATTCGATGGAGCACTCTCTGAAGACCCAAGGCAACATTTGAAGCAGTTCATGGAGATTTACCAATTATTCCAACAAACTGGAGTGCCTGATGATATTGTAAAATTGAGGCTATTCACGTTTTCCTTGAGAGATAGAGCCAAGACATGGATTAATTCTTTGCCACCAGGTTTAGTAAGTTCATGGGCAGACCTATGCCAAAAGTTCTTGACAAGATTTAAGCCGCCCACACTCACTGCCAAGTTGAGGGGTGAGATAATTACATTCAGGCAGGCTGATAATGAAACATTATATGATGCCTATGAGAGATTTAAAGACTTGCTGAGAATGTGTCCTATGCACAAATTTCCAAACTGGACCCAAATACAAACCTTCTATAATGGGTTGAATGCACAACCACATACTGTTGTTTATGCTTCAATAGCTGGTTCATTGCTCAATAAGAAATACTCAAAGGCTATAGAAATCCTTGAGAGGATCTCAATCAATGATTTTGAGTACCCTGTTGCTAGACTTGGGATTGGAACCAAAACCAGTGGAATATTGAAAGTGGATGAGCTGACATCTCTTCATGCTGAAATTGCAAATCTCACCAACATGGTGAAATCTTTGCAAAAGAACAAAGAGTCCCAAGAAGTTCAAATGTTATATCCGTTTTGCACAATCTGTGGAGAAAATCATCGTTCAGAAGATTTCCCTATCAATCCTAAGTCAGTAAATTATGTTGTCAATTATAATCAAAATTATAATTCTAATTCTACCATTTATAATGCAGGTTGGCGATAGCACCCTAATTTGGCTTGGGGAGATCAAGGAGGCAATTAGTACAATGCTCAGCAACAGAACAATAATGCTCAGCGGCAGAACAACTAGAGGCAAAATAATAATGCAATGCTAGCAAGAGCCCAGAATAATTTCCAACAAGGACAAAACCAAGGGAACTCTCTTATTGAATATATGGAGAGAAATGATGCCAATGTTCAGAGTTTGGCAGCATCAATGCATAACTTGGAAGTTCAACTTGGACAGATTGCCAATGCTCTTAGCAATCGACCTTAGGGAACTTTGCCAAGCAACACTGAAGATGCTAGGTGGAAAGGCAATGAGCAATGTAAAGTAGTAACTCTTCAGAGTGGCAAGCAATGTAAAGCAGAGATGGCTGTCAAGACCTCAGTTTAATGCTAAACTAACAGAACAATGCCAGCAGAGGATTCCAATAAAGCAGAAAAAGGAATAAATGATGCCAGACCATATTCAGATCCTAGCCTGTCTAAAGAAGCCAAAGCATATGTTGAAGCTGAGCAGTAGAACAATGTCAGGCAAAAATCTAATGCCAGCACTTCCTTGGCAAAGCCAGCGCAACCAGCAGTAGTTTATCTGCCACCACCTTTTCTGGCTTGCCTTCAAAAAACATAAGAAAGATCAGCAATTTAAGCGTTTCTTAGAAGTGCTTAAGCAGCTACAAATCAACCTTCCGCTAGTGGAAGCTCTTGAGTAGATGCCCAACTATGTGAAGTTCATGAAAGATATCCTAACCAAAAAGTGGAAGTTGGGAGATTTTGAGATAGTAGCCCTTATAGAAGGATGCAATGCCATGATTCGTAACCGCTTACCACCAAAGTTGAAAGATCCAGGGAGTTTTACTATTCCTTGTACCATTGGCAATAAATTTGTTGGAAAGTCATTATGCGATTTAGGTGCCAGTATTAACTTGATACCACTGTCTGCTTTCAGGAAACTTGGCATTGAAGCAAGGCCAACAACGATAACACTTCAGCTGGCAGATCGATCATATGCACATCCCAAGGGTAAGATTGAGGATGTGCTAGTAAAGGTAGACAAATATATTTTTCCTGGCGATTTTATCATATTGGATTATTGTTACCTCTCCAAAAGTACTATTTTTAATGCCAATTTTACAATGCTTTTGCTTGTTTTTAGGTACATTAGTTGCATTAGGTTGTTAGAATCATGCATTTGCATAAGGAGTTTAGTTTTATGTCTATGCCAGTGTGAAGGGTTGTTTTGTGGCTATTTTGTAGGTATGGCATAATATTTGGCACAGAAATGCAGCGCAGTAAGGAATTCCAGAGAGAATGTCGAGTGTTGTTGGCACAAAAAGACTAGATAGTGGCAAGCACTTGTTGGCAGAGAAGTGAACTTAATGCCATGCCAAGAGGCTATTGAACCCTAAAAAAATAGGACATGATCAGGATCCTAAAATATCGCAAATAGATCAACTTCTGAAAAATAGCGGATAAAGTGATGCCAAGATATGTTGGCAAAGACATGTCAAGTTTGTGTGCCAAGGCAACATCAGCATGATGACGTTAGCCTTAGTTTGATAAGATATCATACAGAACGAATAAGACTTTATCTCTTATCCCTTTAGCATTTGAATTTCAAAATTGAAGAGCTATCCTATCCCAAAAAAGTCAGATAATGTGGTGCCAAGACTGGTTGGCAGGATCATGCCAAGGTAGTGTTGGCAATACGACGAAACCCTAATCTGATCACATTTCATTCAAATTCGGATAAGATCTCATCTCGTATCCCTTCAGCATTTAAAATTTAAATGAGAAGCTTATCCTAGCCTTCCTTACACGCCTATTTAAAGACCGATGAAGAAGATCAAGGGGTGTGAGAAAGTGGGGGTAAAACCCTCAAGTGAGGAACGATGCAATATGCTTCAAGAGAGCTAGCTTAGGATCATCTTTGATCACTTCCACCACCGGCTGGAGTAGCCACACCGAGGAGGGCTGGAGAAAGAGAGGCTGAATCGACCGACCTCTTTCTTCCCTTTTTTCCTTCAGTTTATTTTAATTTTAAAGATGATGTTTGCAAATGATGAAGTTTATTTTGTGGTTAACCCCTCATCATGAACTAATTTAATAGTTGGTGAGGGGTGGATGGATGAAACGTTGTGTTTTGCTTGCTTTTATTAATTAAGAATACTTCGGCATAAAATTTTATTCATTTGGAAATGTCTTTACTTTTTTCAAAACTTCTATGCCAAGCGACAACTGGTGTAGCTTGCTTATTGCAACTCAATATCATAACTGACTTGGGAGGCAAAGATTACTTGCCAAATTCTAAGGTGAGAAGCTTCGACAGAAGATGTTCAAGTAGATGAACTTACTTCGGGAGTGAGTCTACCCCTTAGAGAGTAAAGATTGGAACTAAACTAAATTAATTAATGGGAAACATGCACTATAGACATATAAGGGTCTTTACATGATTAGTTTACGGTGTTGCTATTGATGGAGGCAATGACCATCTTTTAAATATGCTCAATAAAACATTGCCAAAGCATGACATTATTAAAGGCTGGCATGGCATAAACAACGTGAAAACCATGCATTTCTCGCCAACGCTTATCATCCACTTTTTCAAGCTCTCCTTGCCAGTGCTGTTTTCTTTTCTTTAAAATTACTCTCCAAAACAATCATTTTTCACCCCAAAGGCAAGTAACAATTGAACAATTAAATTCCAAGACAATCCCTGTGGGATCGATACTCAGCTTAACTGTTGTATTACTTGCCGGCCGTGTATACTTGCACGAAAAAAGGACTCTACTTGGCATTGTTTTATACATTTCCAATACTCATTTTTATACCTTTTGCCAAGAACATTCCAGTCACAACAAGTTTTTGGCGTCGTTGCCGGAGATTGCAACGAAATTGATTATTTTTATTTTTACTTGTTTTTTTTGTTTATGATTATTTTCCTTTTCTTATTTATTTTTCTAACATTATTTTTAGTTTTGTTTATTTTAGGTGCTTCTAGGAACATGGAGGATCGGAGAATGAGCCTTAGAGACCCTATTGGAGCTTACAACCGATGGCATAACTAGTAAAATTTTCTATGGTATGATCAAGGAGCTGATATTTTTGCTTACAATAATGTCATTAATGCTGCAACACATATGCCATGGCAAAACAGTCCTCAACATCAGCCTAGTTACTCGTACCATGATCAAATAGACTTCTATGATGATTACAACTTTACTAGCATAACGCACATGTCTTGGCAAGAGAACTTACACTCTAGAGAGGATATGAAAGTTAGGATGGATGCTCAATGTCAAGAGATTGAAGAAACAAGCAGAAAAATTGAAAATCACAAAACACTGAGTTTGAACAGCCTGAACAGCATGCAACGACAACTAGCTCAAGGAGATTCTGAAATTCCAAACCAAGAAGATGATGGACAAATCGCTCAAAACTTGAGTCTCATAGCACAAGAAGGCATCCTAAGTGATACTGAAATCACAAGGACAAGGAAAGAGCCCTGGAGTATCAAACAAGTCAAGAATGAAACACATGCCAAGCAGTCGATTATTTGCCAAGAAGAGAAATCAGTGCCAGTAGGTGAACCCAAGGAAGTAGAGAAAGAAGAGCATAGGCTGATGATGCCAGACCACTATCTGATGCCAGAACACTATCCAATGCCAGACAACAATTGGATGATGCCAACACCACCTTGACAAAACTAGTGGAGCCATTATTTGCCAACCCTACGTCTGTAAGACGACCATGTATTACTGTTGACAATTTCAAAATTCTTAAATGTACATATGGAATTGTATGCCATGTAGTTGAGCCAATGGAATCCATCTTGGATGAGAACCTGACATTGAATTGCCAAGGAATGAAAGCAGATGCCATAAAACAAAAGTGCGATGGCAAAACAATTGAGCAACATAGAAGATCAATTCTTGTCAGGACTGATGCCATGAAGCGAGGTGTGCTCAAATGTCTTGTTGCTGGAAGAAAAAGTGGATGCCAAATGACTGAGAGTGACGAGCTGAAGGAGGAATATTTTGCTGCAACAAAAAATGACAGAGATGATGTGGTTCAACACTGAAGATTTCATGAAGATTCTGGAACAAGATGAGGATGCCTATGCCTCGACAAAAAAGAGATTCTTTGGTTTTCTAAGGTTGTTGTTCATTGCCGCCTTGGCAAAATGTTCTCTTTCATTGTGCCACCAAGAATTTGGCATACTTAAAGGTAAGAAATTCTTTGACTTTCTATGTTGGTTATTCAAACAAAGGATTGCCACAGCCTACCATCCACCAATAAATAGCCAGTGCCTAAAGCACTATTTGGAAGGAATTCAGAACAATGCCAAGGAGGCTATCCTCTTGGAAGAGGTACTGTAACATCACCAGCATGTTTGAATCTTTGTAAATATTAGGTTAGACATTTTTCATTATTTTTAGGTTTCAGGATTTTTAGTAGTTTCTATTTCTTTTATTTTTTTCATTACTATTCCTTTGCTGCGTTGAAAGGTTTTCTTTGAGTATGTGCAGATTCAAGGACAATGCGAAGGAAAGATTTGGAATGAGATGATTGTGGTCCAGACATGAGCAGTTTTGTGCCAGGAACAATGCCAAAAGGGATGAACATTGTGAGTATATTGAGTTAATGAATGTTGCCAAGAGAAAGAAACTGTTGGTAGACTTGTTGAGCCTGGCACGACATGGACAGTTTTATCAACGGGCCACCGAATGGTGAAAAGGTTGGCGTTGAAGCCACAAATGAGAGACTAGAATCACTTCATCAAGGAAAATTTGTTACCTACATCTCACAATGAGACTGTTTCAGAAGAAAGGTTGATTTTGTTACACTCTATCATTAAAGGGCGGAAGATCAACATTGGCAAAATCATCATCAATGAGACTTATATGTGCAATGTGAAAGGTAAAGGCATCTTGTTTTTCCCTTTGCTTATTTCTAACATTTGCATGCACCAAGATGTGCCTACGCTTCATGAGGATCAAGGCCATATAATAAAGGGAACGACAATCGCTGCCGCCATATGGAGAAACCTCACTGTTGTTGAGCCAAAGGAAAAGGGAAAATGGAAGGCCATAACTGCCACGCCAAAGACAAAGCCAAAGGCAGAGCAGAGCAATGTGCTAGAGACCATGCCAGCCAGATTGTTGGTAGTGTTGTTCCAAGTTTATCTTCGCCAGGAGATTATTCTCCAAAAGCTAAGGACAGCCGAGGACCTTAATGCTAAGATGAGGCATTACACAAAGGATAGGGATGCTATTATCAGGGAGGTGCTTGAAAAACTATCCCCTGAAGTGGTGCCACCATTCCCAGTTTTCCTTGCCGAGCCCTCTGCCAGTGAAGAAGCCATGCTAGCCAGTCCAGCTAGTCCAGTCAAGCCTGCTAGTCGAGCTAGTTCAGAATTTAATGCCACAGTTCTTGTATCCCCAATGATAGTTGAATCTGCCAGCACTGATTCCTCATCTAAATCAGAGGAAACCCCAGTCAAAACACCCAAGGCTAAGCCAGTTACACCGCCAGTTGAACCTGCCAAGAAAATAGAGGAAGTTGGAACCTCCACTGCTGCAAAGCCACCCATGACCAGAATCAAACACAAAGCTCCTGGTCGTGGAAGTTTTTTCAAAAGAAAGACCAGAGTCACACGTGAATAAGTCTCGGAGGGGGAGTCCTCTTCTACCAAAGCTCATTTGCATTCCATTACATTGCATTCACATGATCATGTATTTTATTTTCTATTTTTTGTATATATGTGTTGTTTCATGCATTGAGGACAATGCACATCTTGGGTTTGAGGGCATGCATTTCCTCACATTTATGCCATGCCATGCATTCCACTTTTAAATTTTTTTCAATTTTGTTTGCCATGCCATGCCATTTAGATCATATAGGATAGTTGCATACCGAACCGTTAAAAAAGAAAGTTTTGCCTCAATTTAATTTTGAAGGATGTTGAAAATTTGTTAGGGAAGTTTAATTTGATCTAGGTTTCTATCCAATGAGGAAATTTTAATCTTTAATTGTCATGCCATGCAAGCAGAGTAGTATGCCAAGATTGCTTGGTAATTGATCTCTAGTTTAGGGAATTGAATTTACACTTAACACGTGATATGTATCTAGTTCCCTAGCAAACTTAGACTATTTGAAACTATGCTCAGATTGAAAAAAAATTGAACAAATTTGAACAAATGATGCCAGGGTAAAAAGAAAATAAATAAGGCAGCAATGTTCTACCAAGGCAATAAAAATGAACTCACCTCTACTTAGGGATAATAAGTTACTTGGGGCTTCGTGGTAGCTCCCTCTTAGTTCTCAAGACCAAAACCCTATGTTATAAGTTGAAGAGAAAGCCTAGTGATGTCTGGATTAAGGTGGGGATTCGTGGTATGCTCCATCTTATCACTCACGCTAAATAGTATCACGAAGCAAGCTTAAATTAATGCCAATAGAACCCTCGGCAAGAAAGAAAAAGATAGAAAAAAATTATCTGAGTTTAGGTAGTAAAATTGGCTAAGGAAGTGAAAGGATATTGGATGCATATTGCCTACAATCGTGCACTCTTCATGAACTTAGACTAGAGTTATATTGCTTCACTTGAATTATTACCTGCTTGGCATTAATGCAGAGAGATACTGAGGACAGAAATAGAGCCAAATTCTGCTTGCCAGTATTTGTTGGCATTCCAACCAAAATTTTGTCGAGGTAACTTTTTCACAATTTTTATTTTTCTTTGTTTGCTTTACTTGAGGACAAGCAATGAGTTAGGTTTGGGGGTGGGTTACCTCTCCAAAAGTACTATTTCCAATGCCAATTTTACAATGCTTTTGCTTGTTTTTAGGTGCATTTAGTTGCATTAGGTTGTTAGAGTCATGCATTTGCATAAGGAGTTTAGTTTTCTGTCTATGCCAGTGTAAAAGGTTGTTTTATTGCTATTTTGTAGGTTTGGCATAGTATTTGGCACAAGAATGCAGCGCAGTAAGGAATGCCAAAGAGAATGCCGAGTGTTGTTAGCATAGAAGGACCAGATAGTGCCAAGCACTTACTGGCAGAGAAGTGAACTTGATGCCATGCCAAGAGGCTGTTGAACCCTGAAAAAATAGGACATGATCAGGCTCCTAAAAGATCACAAATGGATCAACTTCCAAAAAAATAGCAGATAAGGTGATGCCAAGCTATGCTGGCAAAGACATGCCAAGCTTGTGTGCCAAGGCAACATCGTCATGATGACGTCAACCCTAGCCTGATAAGCTATCATACAGATATATAAGACTTTATCTCTTATCCCTTGAGCATTTAAATTTTGAAATTGAAGAGCTATCCTATCCCAACAAAGTTCGATAACGTGCTGCCAAGACTGGTTGGCATGATCATGCCAAGGCAGTGTTGGCAATACGACGAAAGCCCTAATCTGATCAGCTTTCATTCAAATTCGAATAAGATCTCATCTCTTATCCCTTCAGCATTTAAAAGTCAAATGAGAAGCTTATCCAAGCCTTCCTTTCACGCCTATTTAAAGACCGATAGAGAAGATCAAGGGGTGAAAGATCGTGGGGGTAAAACCCTCAAGTGAGGAGGGATGCAACACACTTCAAGAGAGCTATCTTAGGATCATCTCCAATCACTTCCACCACTGACTGGAGCAACCACACCAAGGAGGGCTGGAGCAAGAGATGTTGAATCGGCCGACCCCTTTCTTCCCTTTTTCCTTCGGTTTATTTTAATTTTAAAGATGATGTTTGCAAACGATGAATTTTATTTTGTGGTTAACCCCCTCATCATGAACTAATTTAATAGTTGGATGAAACGTTGTTTTTTGCTTGCTTTTATTAATTAAGAATACTTCGGCATAAAATTTTATTCATTTGGCAATGTCTTTACTTTTTCCAAAACTTCTATGCCAAGAGAATGCTAGCTTGCTTATTGCAACTCAATATCATAACTGGCTTGGGAGGCAACAATTACTTGCCAAATTCTAAGGTGAGAAGCTTCGACGGAGGATGTTCAAGTAGATGAACTTACTTCGGGAGTGAGTCTACCCCTTAGAGAGTAAAGATTGGAACTAAACTAAATTAATTAATGGGAAACATGCACTATAGACATATAGGGGTTTTTACATGATTAGTTTAAGGTGTTTCTATCGACGAAGGCAATGACCATCTTTTGAATCTGCTCAATGAAACATTGCCAAATCATTACATTATTAAAGGCTGGCATGGCATAAACAACGTGAAAACCATGCATTTCTCGCCAACACTTATCATCCACTTTTTCAAGCTCTCCTTGCCAGCACTATTTTCTTTTGTTTTCTTTTCTTTAAAATCACTTTCCAAAACAATCATTTTTCAGCCCAAAGGCAAGTAACAATTGAGCAATTAAATTCCAAGACAATCCCTGTGGGATCGATACTCAGCTTAACTGTCGTATTACTTGTCGACCGTGTATACTTGCACGAAAAAAGGACTCGACTTGGCACTGTTTTATACATTTCCAATACTCATTTTTATACCTTTTGCCAAGCACATTCCGGTCAAAACAATTATGAAGCTGATGTAAATGTACCAATCATCTTAGGCAGACCTTTTCTTGCCACGGGTAGAACTCTTATCGATGTTCATAAAGGGGAATTGACAATGTGTATGAATGACCAGCATGTTACATTTAACGTGTTTCAAGCTTTGAAATGTGCAGATGAACCTGAGGAATATAAAACAGAAGAAATAATGGAGTCGATCTATAAGTTGGATTTAGCACAAACATGCCAGCATCAGTTTGATGCCCACATAATTGAAGGCATTGCCGAACTGTTTGAAAAACCTGATGAAACAGCCTTGGAGGCTAAAAACGTGAATTATTTTAAATAATCAGAGCCACTTAAGTTGGCTGGAAGAGAGATTGTGGCACCCAAACCATCCATTGAGGAGCCACCAACATTGGAAATGAAAACATTGCAGATCACATAAAGTACACTTATTTAGGTAAACACTCAACTCTACCTATAATCATTGCTACTGATCTCACTAATGATCGGGAGGAAAGATTATTGGGAATACTATCAACCTATAAGCAAGCTTTGGGGTGGACCTTGGCAGACATCTAAGGTATCAGCCCAACTATTTGCATGCACAAGATCATACTTGAGGAATATCATGGTAAGACTGTTGAAGGACAAAGACGGATAAACCCTAGTATGAAAGAGGTAGTAAAGAAAGAAATCATTAAATGGTTAGATGTCGGGATCATTTATCCTATTTCTGACAGCTCGTGGGTTAGCTTGGTACAGTGAGTGGCAAAGAAGTGTGGCATAACTATAGTCCAGAACAACAACGATGAATTGATTCCCTCTAGGACTACCACATGATGGAGGATGTGCATGGATTACCGAAGACTGAACAGTGTCACAAGGACGTACCACTTCCCACTGCCTTTCATCGACAAGACATTAGACAGGCTAGCAGGTAAAGCATTTTATTTTTTTAGATAGCTATTTTGGATATAACCAAATTGCCATTGCTCCTAATAATCAAGAGAATACCACCTTTACATGTCCTTACGAACATTTGTCTTCAGAAGGATGCCATTTGGGTTGTGTAATGCACCGACAACGTTTTAAAGGTGCATGATGTATATTTTTTTTGACATGATTGAGCATAACCTGGAAGTGTTTATGGACGATTTCTCGGTGTTTGGCAAAACATTTGAGGAATATCTTCTAAGTTTAGAGCAGGTCCTGAGAAGGTGCATAGAGACGAACTTAGTGTTGAACTGGGAGAAATGCCACTTCATGGTAAAGGAGGGCATTGTTCTCAGTCACAAGGTTACCAAGAGAGGTTTGGAAGTCGATCAAGCAAAAGTTGAGATAATTAAACAGTTGCCTCCACCTACCAACGTGAAAGGTATAAGAAGTTTTTTAGGTCATGCTGTTTTTTATCACCGATTTATTAAAGACTTTTCAATAATTTCTAAGCCTTTGTATTCACCTTTAGAGAATAATACAACTTTCGCTTTTGACGATTCTTGTTTAAGAGCTTTTCAGGAACTAAATGAGAAATTAATTAACGCACCTATAGTCGTGGCCCCTGATTGGAATGAGCCATTTGAGCTCATGTGTGATGCTAGTGACTATGCCGTAGGAGCAGTCCTAGGACAACGACATGGAAAGGTTTTTCATGCCATCTATTATGCTAGTCGAACATTGAATGAAGCACAACTTAACGATTCTACAACCGAGAAAGATTTTCTTGCTGTTATCTTTGCTTTTGGAAAAATTTTGATCTTATCTTATTGGTAACAAAGTTGTGGTTTTTACAGATCATTCAGCTTTGAAATACTTCTTGGCAAAAAAGGATGCCAAACCAAGACTGATCTGATGGACACTCTTACTGCAGGAATTTGATCTTGAAATTCGAGATAGGAAGAGGAGTGAAAATGCAGTAGCCGACCACCTATCGTACCTAGAAATCATTTGGAAGATGGTAAGTATGACGCCATAAAGGATGAATTTCCTGACGAGTCTCTACTTGCAATCAGTGTTATGCCATGGTACGCTAACATTGTCAACTACCTGGTAAGCAATTTGATGCCACCAGACTTGGCGTATAACTTGTGGAAGTGTTTTCTGAGAGAGGCTCGACAGTACTATTGGGATGAGCCCATACTATTTAAGCAATGCGCCGACCAGGTAATTCGCCGGTGTGTGCCAGAAGAAGAACAACATAGTATTTTGCAACTATGTCATGCAGCACCGTACGGAGGTCATTTTGCTGGAATGAAGATTGCTGCCAAGGTGTTGCAGTCTGGTTTCTTTTGGCCTACATTATACCAAGATGCTCACAATTTTTCCAAGGCATGTGATCGATGCCAACGAACAGGGAACATTTCTGGCAGACACCAGATGCCACTTCAGAACATAATGCATGTAGATTTATTTGATGTTTGGGGAATAGACTTCATGGGCCCATTCACCCCTTCATTTGGTAAATTGTATATATTAGTAGCGGTTGACTATGTTTCCAAATGGGTTGAGGTTGTGGCCTTGCCAACTAACGATGCCAAGGTTGTTGCTAAATTTTTGCCCAAAAACATTTTTACTAGATTTGGTGCCCTGAGAGCTATTATACATGATGAGGGCACTCATTTTAAATGTCGTTTAATATCTAGAGCTTTGTGTAGGTACAGAATTCAACAACGGATTGCTACAGCATACCACCCTCAAACGAATGGTCAAGCTGAGATATCGAATAGGTAAATCAAAAACATTTTGGAAAAAACTGTGAATCCCACAATGAAGGATTGGTCCCAACGGCTAGATGAATCTTTGTGGGCATACATGACTGCCTTTAAAACACCTCTAGGATGTTCTTCTTTTCAACTCGTTTTTGGGAAATCATGTCATTTGCCAGTTGAAATGGAACATAAAGCCTATTGGGCAAATTGCAAACTTGACATGGCATGGAGAAATGCTGGAGAGAAGAGGTTGCTAGACCTCACAAGATGAAGGGATTCAAGCTACAAGTGTATGAGAATGCCATACTTTACAAGGAAAGAACAAAGCGCTGGCATGACAGAAGAATTTTGCCAAGGCAGTTTATGGTAGGTCAACATGTTCTTCTGTTTAACTCACGGCTTAAAATTTTTCCAGGGAAGCTCAAGTCAAGATGGTCAGGACCATTTGAAGTTGTTCAACCTTATGCTCATGGAGCAGTTGATATTCGAGATTTGAAGAATGAGACAATTTTCAAAGTAAATGGTCAGAGACTTAAGCATTATGTAGAAGGTACTCCAAAGGATACCAAGGAGGTTATCCTTTTGGCAGAAATTTACCAATTTCCACAATGGTTTGACTTATTTGTAAATATTAAGATTAGTTTTTTTCTTACAGTACTTTATGTGTTGTTTTGTTGATTTCCTTTATTTTATTTATTCTTCCATCTTGAAAGGGTTCTTTGAGTGAATGCAGGATTTTTCTTGTCAGCATATTTTTAGATCGCCAGCAGCATTTTTATGCCAGCGACAAACCAAAGAGAGTCTAGCATAGTTGATAAAAGAGAAAAAAACTATTAATGGTTTGGATAAGATAAAACCCTAGCCGCCCTAGGGTAAATCAAAATTCAAACTTTCTCTCCTTATCATTTTGCCTTCCCTGCCGATTCACCTTCCATCATCATTATCTTTTCACACATCCAATCCAATTCAATTTATTTCATCATTATACCCCAATAAATCGGCTAACTCATTAAAACACTCCACATTTTTCTCTTTCTTTCCCGCTTAAACACTCTAGCCGATTTTCTTTTTTTACTCAACACTTTCTCTCTTTTTATCGAAAGAACCAAGTACCCTAGAAATCGCACTCGCTCATCATCTTTTCACCTTTTTTATTTCAAGAATCAATGGTGTCTTCATCCCTTTCATTCAAACATTTCTTTACTGCTGAAATCGAGAAGAGGCATGATAAAAAATTTACTTCGAGAAACTTCTGCCACGAGAAAAGTTTCGAGTTGAAGGATGAGCCAAATTTTGGCTATACCATGGAGCTCGCCGAGATTGTAAAGAAACATGGTTGCGAAAAATTTTGCCAGCAAATCGGTGACATTAATAGAACGATTGTTCGAGAATTTTATGCCCACTTGACTACCAAAGATTCGCCTTTTCTTATGATTCATGGTAAATGTGTTCGATTTGATGCCAAATATATTAATGATTTGTTTTATCTGGATGGAAATCATGATCAACACTTAGTGTTCACCGACTCACTCAATGATTCAAAGAGGATATTGATCTTGAAGGACCTATGCCAAACCGGTACAAAATGGAACATCTCCACCAAGGCGAGCCAGACAGTGAAGTGCTTGGCTTTGAAAGTACAACCGCGAGGATGGAACCACTTCCTCAAAGCCAACTTGATGCCCACGACACACAATGAAACTATCTTTGAGGAAAGAATAGTGCTCCTTCACTCCATTATGACCGGTAGAAAAATTGATGTTGGCATAACCATAGTGGAAAAGACATATAAGTGTGCAGGTAACCCAACGGGTAGTTTGATTTTTTCGTTACTGATCTCAAATGTTTATGCACAGTACGATGTCTCTACCCTCGACACCGATAGCATCCAGTGCAGCAAGGGATCCACCATTATTCTTGCTTCATGGAGGCAATTAACAATAATTGAAACCAAAAGGAAGGGAAAGCAATCAACCGCAACACCTATGACAAAGGCCAAACCATCTAAGGCTGCCGCTACAACTTTTGTGCCTGTAACAATCGTGGCAACATTTTCCCTGATCAACAAACAACTTGAGTTGATCGTTGCAAAAATTGAGGACGTAGAGAAGAAAAATGCTCTGTTTTGGTAATACATTCAGACCAGGGACAAGGTGTTGAAACAGGCCCTTGATGAAGTATCTGCGCTCCCGGTGACCATTTTTCTTGAGTTCTCTATCAGTCTCCTTGGAGAGGGGACAGTGTCGGCAAGCCCCCATTCTTCTCGTACGAAAACTCCATAATCAGAGGATACGATCCCGATTTTCCCTACTCTAGTCTCTTCTGTCCCAATATCACCAGTACATGTTGAAACTGCCAGCGCTATTCCCCCATAGAATCTAAAGATTAAGGAAACCAAGCCGCCACCACACCTATTACGCCAAAGTCTGCTCCTAAAAAATCAAGTATCAACAAGTCGATCGAATAAGTCCTACGGACTTTACAAGCCACCACAGTAATACCAAAGAAGAGCCTCAAGCGCAAGAAGCATGTGGCCCCCAATAAGGGTAGTTTTGTCAAGAAAAAGATGCGCATTTCTAGGCCGAAACCTTCAACCGAAGGGGAGTCTTCTTCCCATTAAACCCATTTACTGCATTTCATTTTGTTTTTCATAATCATGCATTTTTGTTTCTGTATATATGTGTTGTTTTTCATACATCGAGGACTATGCACATTTTAGGTTTGGGGGTGTATAGTGTTCTCGATTTCTATCATGCATTTGAAATCATGCATTATTCATGTTTACTTTGCAATTTGTTTGCCATGCATACCAAACCCTAAAAAATTTGTATCTCAACTAATTTGTTAATAAATTACCAGCATACTGTTAGCACGCTTGAACTTGTAACTAGTTAACTTATCCGATGATGAACTTGTCCTATGAAATTGTATGCCAGCAGAACTTCAATGCTCAGGTTGTTTTGACAATAAACTCTAGTCTTTGGAACTTTAGTCTCACTTTACACGCGGCATGTATCTAGTTTGCTGAAATGAACTTAGGACTTCTTGAAGCTGAACTTAGTGCAAATAAATAAATGAAAAAATTTCTGTGTCAGGGTATTTAAAAAGAAAGAAAAAGATGAATAAGGCAGCAATGTTTTGCCAATGGCTAAAAAACTTAGGCACTCCTCTGCCATAGGGATAATAGGTTACTTGGGGCTTCGTGGTATGCTCCCTCTTAGTACTCAAGTTAAAAACCCTAGGGTACGAGTGTAAATAGGTTAGCTTAGTGATGTAGTCTGGACTATCGCGGGCATTCGTGGTATGCTCCCTCTTATGACTCACGCCAAACAGTGCATGATGCGACCCCACTTTCATGCCAGCATCAAAATACCCTTGGTAGTAAAAAAATTATATAAATACAAAAATGAGTTTGGACAGTAAGGAACCTTAAGGGAATGATATGAGCTTGATGCATGTTGCCCACACCAGTGCACACTTTATAACCTTAGACTATGTCTTTATTTGTTGCACTTGAATTGTTGAAATGTTGGCATTGATATACTGGATTTTGAAGACAGGCCTAGAGTCAATTATAGCTCGCTAGCATGTGTTGGGATGTCATTCATTTCTGCTGAGGTACCTTTTTGTTTTATTGTTTTCTTGCATTACTTGAGGATAAGCAATGAGCTAGGTTTGGGGAGTGATAACTCCTTAAAAGTACTACATTTTTCATCTATTTTACAATGTTTTTTGCTAGTTTTCGAGTACACATATTTGCAGTTAGTATTAGTTTCATGCATTTTGCATAAAAAGGAGTTTAGCATGTACCCCTTTTACAGTTTGAAGGGTTTTTATTGTTTTTGGCGCAGGTTCTATGCCAGATGGCATGGCAAAGGAATAAGGGAAAGCAAAGGTCAATGCCAGGAAAGATTGTCGAGGCGCGGCTAGCAGTGTAATGCAGATGGACCAGCAGTTGAATGCCAAGCCCCTTTACAATGATGGACAACAAGGAAAATTGGAAAGGATAAGGTTCCGAAGAACAAGCGAATGGACCTAATCCTAAAAATCAGGAGTGGCTAGCCGGCAGGAGTTTTCTACCATGACCTTTGGCATCACAGTGGTAACTGATGATGTCAGCCCTACTCGGTGATAAGCTGATAAGGAGATCAAGCACTTATCAAGGAGTCTTAGCCGAAATTTAAAATTTGAATTTCTCCTAGGGTTTCTTCTCACTCATCTATATAAAGAGATCATTTCCAAGCATGAGGCGCACTAGAAGCGAGCTAGCTTAGGATCATCTCCAATCACTTCCACCACCGACTAGAGTAGCCACACCGAGGAGGGATGGAGCAAGAGAGGCTGAATCGACCGACCCTTTTCTTCCCTTTTCCTTTGGTTTATTTTAATTTTGAAGATGATGTTTGCAAACGATGAAGTTTATTTTGTGATTAACCCCCTCATCATGAACTAATTTAATAGTTGGTGAGGGGTGGATGGATGAAATGTTGTTTTTTGCTTGCTTTTATTAATTAGGAATGCTTCGGCATAAAGTTTTATTCATTTGGCAATGTCTTTACTTTTTCCAAAACTTCTATGCTAATCAACGACTGGCGTAGCTTGCTTATTGAAACTCAATATCATAACTGACTTGGGAGGCAACGATTACTTGCCAAATTCTAAGGTGAGAAGCTTCGACAGAAGATGTTCAAGTAGATGAACTTCCTTCGGGTGTAAGTCTACCCCTTAGAGAGTAAAGATTGCAACTAAACTAAATTAATTAATGAGAAACATGCACTATAGACATATAGGGGTTTTTACATGATTAGTTTAAGACATTTCTATCGACAGAGGCAATGACCAGCTTTTCAATCTGCTCAATAAAACATTGCCAAAGCATGACATTATTAAAGGCTGCATGGCATAAACAACATGAAACCCATGCATTCCTTGCCAATACTCATCATTAACATTTTCAAGCTCTTCTTGCCAACGCTGTTTTCTTTTATTTTCTTTTCTTTAAAAAATCACTTTCCAAAAAAATCATTTTTCACCCCAAAGGCAAGTAACAATTGAACAATTATATTCCAAGACAATCTCTATGGGATTGATACTCAACTTAACTGTTGTATCACTTGTCGACCGTCTATACTTGCACGAAAAAGGGCTCGACTTGGCATTGTTTCATACATTTCCAATACATATTTTTATACCTTTTGCCAAGCACATTCTGGTCACAACAGTATAGATTAAGGTTGGTTTGGAATAGTTGGGATTTTGAGACAAGATACGCTTTCAGAGGCGAGTATGGTGACATTGCATACTTGTTGGATGTTCCCATCGATCAATCACTACTTCAAGCCTTGGTGAGGTTTTGGAATTCAGCCTACAGTTGTTTCACAGTTGGCAATGTCGATTTGACCCCAAAATTGAATAATCTCAAGCCCTTGTAAATTGCAAAAAGATCAAGAAGAACCGCATCTACTCAAAACCAAGCAAGAACAAATCATTCCAGGCTAATCTTGGTAGGTTCTCGGACACTTTGCCATCTTGAGTCGACAATCAGGTTACAACTTGGAACAAGAGAGAGTATCTCAAGTGGAAAGGAATTATGGTCTTAGCTTCGGTATATCCCGTGGGTCGAGTTCAACGGGACCTTTTGCACTTTTGATCTATGGGTTAGTGTTATTTCCTAAAGCCTTAGGACTTATCGACCCGTCAATATTGGATTTGTTCGATCGTTTAGGAGGAGGGACCAATCCGGCACCCATGATTTTGGCAGAAACTTTCTGGTCTTTGAGTTTTTATAGAAGGCACGAAGGGGATCGTTTCTGATGATGCCCCCAGCTTCTAACCGTTTGGCTTTACAATCACTTTTGGTCGGATGTTCATTTCTCAAGACCTATTTTTGATGGCAAATTCTCACCATTAGAGGAATTCATATGGAAAGGAGATTGGTCGACCGGGAGATCCGAGGAGGTTTGGATTGATGTTTTCCGACATCTAAAGGACAAGGACATAGTTTGGAGAGCTTCGTGGCTATCAGCAAGGAATGTCCTTTATAGATGTGGGGAGTACTCTTGGGTACCGTTACTCGTTCTTTGGGGGCATACAGCTTACGCACCCTTTTTGGTTTTGAGACAATATGGTTCTAAGCAGTTTGTGCCGGCCACAAGCAAATTGAACGGGTTCAACATGGACTACGAGATTGAAAAAGGCTACAAAGGGAAGGTGTACTGTGTTTCATCATGTAATATCCCAAAACTAGGGCTAGAAGTAATTCGGTTTTAAGTTAATCGATTTCAAGGTGAATTTAGAAAGCTCGAGTGTAAAATTTTAATATTTCAAAAATACGGTTTATAAGTGTATTATCTCATTAGTTGACAATAGTTTGATTAAAGTGATTATTATGGATTCAATGAGTGATAGAGAACTAATCTAGAATTAAAGACAAAATTGAGTGGCCAATTCATAAGGACCTTATTGGCAAAGTTTGAAATTCCAACTCTTGCATGTAATCTTAATTTGTAAAGGTGGCCTTATTAGGTGTCATAATGTTTGACCATCCATGTGTACAAGGGGAGGAAAGAATCAGGTGATGAGAAGGAAACAATTAAACCAAACCCCACCTTTGAATTCATGACCATCTATCTTCCACTAACCGAAATAGAAGAAAAAATTGATAGACGAGGACTGAATCGAAGCTAAGCAATTTGGTGTTTAAGTTAATTGACACTTGTTTAAGCAAGGTAAAATCACATTTGTTCTTCTCTAGAATTCGAATTCTATTGGTTAAATGATACAGGTGAATTTGATATAATGTTTTATTTGTAGGATGATAGAATTAGTATGAATATGGGAAATATATGAATTTGATGGTGAATGTGTTCCATGTATTGGTTTGGATTAAGCTGAATTGTGTGTTTTTGTCATGAGATATTCGAATATAAGAAAATCCAGAAAGCTATTTTGTTTCTGTCCTAAAACAAAACTGTGTTGAAATGAATGTCCACCTAGAATAGAGACAATGTTGCTGAATCGAATGCTTGAAAAGGTGAATTGTAAAAGTAGAGAACAAATTAAAAAGGGATCGATTTGGTTCTATTCATGGTTTAGACTGTGGGAATGGGGTTGTTCTGTTTTATTGTGTCGTGTAAAAATGTGTGGTAATGCATGAGTGAAATTCATAGATTGTGAGGGTTGTTTTGAGACAAATAGTTCTTATATTAATCAAGGAACAATCCGTTTGTTAAACATGGTTTAAAATCTTGTTTAGTGTCTGCTATATGTGAAAAATAAAGGCAGATTGGTAAGGCATGGAATGTTTGAATTATGAACTGTTTTCTAAGTAAATAGGGGGCTGATCTTGATGTGCAAATGTATGATTAAGCTCATAACTGATCAGTTTGAATATGTGTTTGAGAATTAATAAGACTTAATTATATAAATTTTGAATGTATAATTACATGACCTTCACATGAAATTCTCAGCTCAATGGCTGTTAGAACTTGACAATTTGGACAGGATTAAAACTGCCCTGCTTTGTACCTTGTAAACAGTTTTAAAATTCTGCACTAGCTGTGACTTTGAAAAAGTTGTTATAAATTGTATTGATAGAATTAGAACCTATAATTTACATGGTTGGAAAGCTTGTCATGTCTAGTTTCATTTAAAACAAACAAAACTGAATTTCGAGTTTTATAACAACTTGTAGAGGCAATCGTTTAAAGACAGTGTAATCTCTATGGTGGCAGAATTAGGTGTATCTTTAGATTAAAAACTGTATTAACTCATAAAGATTAAAAATTCAAGGCCTATATGGTTAGAAAGCTAGTTGAGTCAGCTTTCCAACGGTGTAAACGGTTCGAAATTCCGATGTACGGGATGAAAGTTATGAAATTTTAACTAAGGGATGTACAGTCTGCCCGGCAGCAGCTCTATAGGTGGCTTGAAATATCTTTGAAAGTATGAAAGAATGTATAAGGACATTAATGGGTTGTCTTAAGGTTTAGGAATGGGCTTTCATACTTGTATATAAAAGTTTTAGGGACTGATTGAGTGCATAAACTGTATACAAATGCAATTTACCCTGAATTGAGTGTATATGAATATAAGTATATTGTTTTAGTATTGTGTAGTTATGTTATGTAAGTAATGAAGACTGTTTTTACATGAACATGAATTATTGAGGCTGCTGGAACATGAGAGAAAGTATAAGGATTGATTTGTTTGTGCTTTGTACATGTGCATATAAATGTACGCCAATGCAATTTGAATTGTAGGCTGAACATATGTATAAGATTTTGGGACTAATTTGCATATAGGATCACCTCTGTGGACTATTTTCTTAGTGTCTGGAAGACTTGCTGGATTGTTTTGTTAATAGTAAATGTATGTAAATGTGTAGGCTTATAATTGAGATTGTTTGAATGTATATGCAAGTATTTTGGGGTACTTGAGAAAAATGGAATTAGTTCTAATGACTTATTAAATTATGTGTGAGGTACGTGCTCTAATAAGGATGACTAGGATTCGAATGAGAATGTAGGACTCGATTGTGGTTCAGGTATTCCATAACTTTGGAATAACCAGGTGAGTGTAGTCACATGAGTCTTGGGTAACACGGAGTTATCCCGATGATTAATTCTCTATTGTTAAGTATTAAATGATTGTGGATGAAATGCATTATACATATGCATTGTGTACAAAAGGCTCAAGTAGAGCTAAATGAGAATAAGTGTGCATTCATAGCATGGCATTCATGTTGAGTATTTGATGATGTTGCAATTCTTATGTTAAATGCCTTGCTATGCATGGGTGACTGATTATGGAATGACTTTGAGATTGAGATGAACCAGTAATTGTTAATAAGCTTGAGATTGCTTACAGACCAACAAAACAATAATAAGATCCTTTTTAAAAGATTGAAGGCTAATGTTAAGTACCTTGAATCTTAAAAGCTTAAGAAGCAAGAAAGCTTAACTTATGCAATAAGCTATTGAAAGAATGCAACAAGTAAGATTACTTGTCTGATAAGATACACTCCAACTTCCTCTTATAAAATAAGATACCTAAGTTGCTTGGTTAATGAAAGTCCTTGGATACTCTGATATAATAGTTGGTCTTCTAGGACTACGGTCCATAAATGATGACTCAAGGGATACCCCATTTACATATATATATTATATATGTGTGTGTGTCTGTGTGTGTGTGTGTGTGTGTGTTATGTTCCCGATATTAGCCATTGCTAGGTGCTTTGGACTAAGTATCGTCTGGACCTATATGGTCAAACTCAGACCAACGTTATTTATGATTAAAAATGTAGTCCAAGGCAAACAAGTAAAAGACATGAACCTAATGAGAAATTGAATAAGAATTCAGAAAGAACATTGAAAGTACTCTGAAAAGCTTTGAAAGCCTTGATAAACTATGTAAACTCTGAAAAGCTCTGGAAGTCCTGATAAGCCCTGTAAACTCTGAAAGCTCTGATAAATTCTTAATAAATAATCAAAGGTAATGAATAATTGAAAGTCTCTTGGAGACTTCAATATGTCAAGTTGATCATTGATAATATCAACTTATGGTATAATGAAGCTCGGATAGGCTATTGTACAGTATAAATCAATAAGTTAAGTTAAGACCTGAATAACAAATGTTAATATAATTGTGCATCTGGATTTGTGATTCTTTAAGATTCGTGCATGATGTGTTTTATCATTGGATGTTTCTACCTCACTTAGGCTATGGAAGCCTAATACATTCATTATCATGCATTGCAGGTTGAATAGAGCTCAATAATTCATTTTGCCAAGGGTTTCGAATCATTGTTCAAGATTCAATTAGAGTTGGGTCTTTTATGGTGGCACAATGTTTGAGTTAATTTATGTAGTTTCTCTTTTATGGTGTAAATTCCAAGAATGTATATGTTAACTGTAATTAGATCTGTTAGCATATTTGTTAAAATGTTGATTGATGTTCAAGCTTAGCATAATGATTTATTTATGGTCTAAGGATTCAAAAGCCTTATTCCATTATTAAGATAAAATGATGATTGATGTGTTATGGAGTAGTTAAAGATTAATGTAAGTTCATAAAGCAAGAACTGACTAATGCGTGTGATAACCAAGGGGATTTATTGAACATTCTTGTATTATGAACATTTTGTAAATTGTTAAAGAACCTGTCCTTAATTAATTATTATGTAATTATTTTAAAAGGAAGGTTATCATGGTGTATCCTGATTTGTATTAATTGAAGCTTGAATCTAAACTATTAAGGGCTAAATTGCAAGTACTGTTTTGAAATAAAATAAAGGCTAACTTGCAATTTTTTATGTATTTTTTGCTTTTAGTAGGGGGATGTTATATATGAACTACACCTTGAAAATGTTTTGCAATGAATGGGTCATTTTAATAATGTTAAAGGAGTGCTTTTGTACCTAAGTGGGTGGTTCATGTGATTATAAACATGTTGGGAGTCATTTTAATACACAAAAGAATGTGAATTGAGTCTACGGACAGCCTTGAATTGGAATGAAATTTGTGGACTGATTTGTTTGGTTTGAATCAAACTATGGGCTGTTTGACTATAGAAAGGTTGGGTACTTGTAATTATCCTATTTTATAGGAACATGCATTTTTGAGTTGTTTGTTATGATAAAATGTGTATACATGTTAAAGAAACTGTTTTGCTATAAATTGAACATAGGAGGGCTGTTTTGCAATTGTTGTGAGCTAACAAGGATTCTTCATATTTAAATCTTGTGTAACAAGTTAGACATCCCTTGACGAGTAGTTTAATATCATACTTGATAAGCAAGAATGAAATTCTAAAATAATCACACCCTTACGAATTGATTATGGTATGGATAAGTGTATTGAGTAGATGATGATTGAAAAATCAAGTGTTATTAGTATTGCACGGTTACCTGTTTATTGTGTAAAGATATGATGTGGAAAGAAATAATTATTTGATACTTGAATGTATCCCTGGCATGTGTTGTTTCGTTATATCCTTGCCTGTTTGGTAAATGTCTAAGGATGTGTCATAGCCGATTGGTGATTAACTTGTTAAGCTCATGTTTTGATTTGGAACAGGTAGTTGAGATAAAATATGATCAAGTGCTCAAATAGAGCTTTTGGTTTCAATCGTTTGATTATGTGTGTGCTATGTTCATAATGATTTAATATTTCAGGAAGGTAGAATCCAAGAAAGTTTATAAGTGATAAGAAACCATCATGTTAGTTATGGTTAGTTAAAAAGAAATTTCAAAATTTTTTGGTTCGTGTTTTCAGTTTTCCTTGCTGTGACATCTTAAACTCCGGCTTTCTTTTAGGTCGGGTTTAGGATGTTACACTTCAGCTTGGAACAACGCGAGAATGGTTAGGATCGTGAGTGCTCCTTACGAGGTCACCCTCGAGTATAACGTCTTGTGGTTCAACCATGTCAATGACAATATTCCTAAGTCGGATCCAGATAATAGGAAGTTTATTAAAGAAAGGTTGGCTACGCTCTCCACCGAAGTCGATTTAACGAGGAAGCAGCTCGAAGACGAACAAAAGAGGTTTATTCAGCTCAAAGAGAACCAATCAAGATAGGTTCAATTTTGAATTGCATAAAACAAAACACGAGGGGGAGATTAAAGGCTTGCAAAGAAGGAAAGATGAGTTGGAACTTGAGCTTAAGTTGGAGAAAAATGAAATTCAAAAATTGCAAAGCCTAAACAAGAACAAGAGAGTCGCGGAGGACGGGCCAAGTGGAGGATTGGAGCTTCGACTTAAGGAAGAGAAGGCAAAAGCCGAGACTTACAAGAGGAAGTAGTACAAGCAAAAGGACCAAGTTCTCACCATGACACAAGAGATGGAGAATCTATGGACCTCTCACTCAAGGTAGCTCGAGAAGAAACAGTGCCAAAGAGAAGCACTGAAAGCCCAAGTGAAATGTTTGGAAAAGTCTCTCCTTAGGCATAAGGGTTCTACCCGAAATTTGGAAGCTAGTAGCTCGGAAAACCAGGCATTGAAAATTTGGAAGTCGGAGTTCAGCAACTCAGAGACCAAATAGCGAGTTTTAGAATGGCAATTTAAGTGTATCAGATGCCGAATTTGTAGCGACTATGGTTTGCCGCTTACACTATTTGGAGGCAAGAGCAAGAATTGGCACATTTGATGGCTCAGATGAAGGGGGTCACCCAAAAATTACAACTCCTAGCGGAAGATGCTACCGAGCTTCAGGAATGCGTGGACGACAAATGTGAGGAGGGAGAAAGAATCATTTGGATCTTGAGAGGGATCATCGACCTAGATGCTAGATTAAGACCATATGTGTAGTGGGTTTCTTTGATTATTGTAACGAAACAATGTTTCCATTAGTGCAAGTTGTTTAATGATGATATTTTCTGAACTCAGTGTCGCTCTTTGCATTCATGCATGACACATTTATTTGCATATCTTGTTTAATTGCTAAAATTAATTAAAAGACTTCTTATTTTAGAGAGAGCATTTTGATTCCTTTAATTGCAATAATTCCACACCTATAACACACTCGGTTACAAACAAGGATAATGGAAGAAAGCTTTGCAAAGTTGAAAGCTGTCGCAACCCTTTTTTCAGGGCCCGACATTTTAAAATCAAAAACAACGGAGTCGCTACCAATCTTTTAAAATGTGTGATTGGATCACCTAAAAATTGGTCATTTTAATAAAATCCTTTTATTTCATTAAAACAACGATTTTGGTCTGCGAAAACACAGAAAACGGATTTAGGAGTCGATTACGCGTGGGTAAGTGTTAGCACCCCTACAACGCCCAAAAATTGGTACCTAGCCGATTACAAAAAGTTTAAAAGTTGAATTTTGCAAATTCACGTAAATTTTAAAATTATTGTTCGTTTATGCATTTAATTCCATCTTAACGGTCTTACAATTCGAAAATGAACTCCAATCACCGCCAACACTTCTGGCGCTAACCCATCATTTCCGCTTAGTAAGACACCGCATTAGTTATGTTTCGTTTTCTTAACAAATAAGCAAAGAAATATTTAGTGTGTTAAGGTTTTTATTATCCTAAATTATTGATTATTAACCCTAGAGATTTGTCTAAGTTTTCTTATCTATTTGGGGTTAAGTATATTTTATGATTTTTGATGTGAAGGAAATTTTACTGCATCAAAAGGTCTCTAACTAAAGTTTTAAGATCCTAATCATAAGGCCACCTAAACAAAACTATTAAAGAACACATAAATCTAACTAAAAACATGTATAAGGATTGAATTATAAATATTTGAATATGTGATGAATTAAATTAAATGATGTCAATTGATGGTGTAGTTAATTTAAAAACGTACCATAAGCCGCGATTTTATTTTTTTATTTTAAAAATGGAATAAAAATGGATCAAAACCAAATTTTGAAGAATCTCTCAAATGCTCTTGGGGTTCTTCAAGAATGAAGAACACCAGGAACGAACCACCGTGTTGGTCGCCACTGGTCGGTAGTGGTACCCCCTTTTTTCCGAAAATAACTCTAAAAAATACCAAAAATCAGTTTTAAATTCGAAAAAGAGGATTCAAGTTCAACATCTTTTTTCTTTCAATCAAAGGTAAGAACAAGACCCAAAATAATATTTAAATTTGAAATAAAATTAATAATAGAAAAGAAGAAAACAATACCGAAATGAGGAAGAAATTGCTTGCTTTGATTCCAACAAAATTCGAATACAATTGCTGCAAACTCGAGCCACTCCTCTGTGAATTTCTTAGGTGTTTTTCTATTGATTTTCCGGATGCCTATACAAAGGGGAAAAGGGGCTTTATGTAGGTTCATTATAACCTAGAATACATGGAAAATGGGAATCAAAATCCCTTAATTTCGGGGAAATTACACCAAATATTCGAATTTCATTGTTGACTTCCCCCATATGTTGAAATCAATCTGATTTGGCTCGAATCTAAGCAATTTCAGGTGATTTTTTTCCATATTTCGAACGAGGGTTTGACCCATTTTCCTCTTTGCTTCGCAGGCTTGATCGGACGGCGACAAGGACGACGGCGGCGCGGGACGGGCTCGGTGTGGGCTGGGCGATCTCCGACGCTCGTCCCTAGCCCCAAAATGGCTGAACGTTGTGGCTACCGGCATGAGCAGGGCATCAATCGGGGTTGGGGAAAGCCAAAGCTCTCCTCGCCCCTCTTTTTGCTAATTCAATCCGAGCCCTTAGATCCCCTGCCCTAGATCTAACGGTTCACAATAAACCTACACATGAGAATATAAATGGGTTAGTTGGGCTTATTTTAGTGTATTTTTTGGGCCACCGAAGTATTAAAAATAGACCTTTATTTAATGTGGGTTTTAAAATGGCCCTTGTTATTTATTAAATGGACCTCCTTTATTTTTTAAAAATTGGCTCTTTTTATTATATTTTAAGGTTTTAATTCTAAAAATAATAGTAATATTATATAATATATATATATATATACATAAATATAATTATATATATATATATAAAAACAATATGAACCGGTGAAAATTCAGTGACAACAGCTGCCCCTTCTTTGCTTATTCCAGTGAAATAGGGATATAGCAAAGAACATGAGGCACTGATTTTCACCAATCACCGATTTGCTGCTCCGCTCCATTCTTCTGATGCTCGAACGGTTGGGTGGGTTCTATTCTCCTTATGCTTGAATAGATAGGCGGTATCCATTCTTCTTGAGCCCAAAGGATAGGCAGGTTCTATTCTCCAAGTGCCTGAATAGAGGAGCGGGTTCTATTCTCCTTATGTGTGATCGGATAAACGAGTTCCATTCTCTTTATGCCCGAACGGATAGGCGGGTTCTATCCTCCTGATGCTTGAATAGATAAGCGAATTCTATCTCCTTGTGCTTGAATAGATAAGCAGGTCCCACTCTCCTTGCGCCCGAACGAATAGGTGGATTCTTTTGCTAAAGAGTTTTTTTGCATTCCTGCAAAAACCTGATATATGATGCAATTATGATGAGCATGCCTATATGGATGTCTAAAACATGAATGCATGCCAAGTTTCATTGTCTTTTTTTAACTTGTTTTAACCCAGATAAGCGGTCATCTCCACTGTCCCTGCTTCGCCATCCACAGTATTTGCTTTATTAACTGGTCATCTTCTGCTTCACCATTCTCATTCCTTGTGCCTCTCCGCTTTATAGAAACATACGATCTTTTCATATTTGCTCACTTAATCATGTGATCTTACATCCATGGCGGGAAGGCCAAACTTCTTCAACTGTCTCTACTTCGCCATTCTCATTCTTTAGACCGCATTTGGTTTTCGTATGTGAATGTCTCATGTTTTCATATATTCAACTATCATTTTAGTTGATACATCAGTATTGGGTGAAAGGTCTTTCAAACGGTCCCGTATACAAATAAGCCCCTTTAAGGATCTTCATGAGTTCTCGATCCTTATTAGGGAATCATCGCCTTGAATGATATTGGTACTTTAATCCCTTCCTTTCAAGCTTATTATTATCTGAATTGGGTGTTGATTACCCCTAATTGTAACATGCCCCATGTCAAAGACTCGAAGCTTAACGATGAATTGTATCATAGTCTATGTATTCTCAAACCATTTCTAGAGTAATGCACAAAAATCTCTTGCATATTTTAATGATGTTTAGCCAAACAGTTCTTATCCCAATAAAAGATGTTTATATAGAGAAAAAGGTGACACATGGCAATGGTCGAAAAGAGAGTTTATTGAATTTGTGGCAAACATAAAAGGTACAAAGACAAGTATCAAGATATCAAAGGCCCGAACTTCCTTGAAACATCTTTGAGTGGTGCCTTTGTCAAGAAGATTCTACAACGATGGATAAAGATATGAAATTCCTTCCGAATGGCAAGTCTCTGAGGGAATCATTTGTAGCTTGTTTAATTGCAATAATTCAAGTCGCCCTTTGCGGGTTTTCAACTCGAATCCTCATTTGGTTTCAAAACGCCCTTTGCGGGTTTTCATCTTGAACCCTCCTTTTCTTTTTTTTTCTTTTTCTTTTTCTTTTTTTTCTTTTTCTTTTTTTTTGTTTTATCTAAAGCGCCCTTTACGGGTTTTCACTCTAGATTTTTCTTCTTCTTCTTCTTCTTCTTCTTCTTCTTCTTTCCTTTTTCATGCGTAATATTTCTTGACTGAATCAGAATTCACCGGATTCTTGAGCTCGTCTCCACCCATTTCAGCCAGAATTAATGCCCCTCCATTGAAGGCCTTTGACACCACGTAGGGCCCCTCTCAGTTAGGTGCCCATTTTCCTCGTGAATCCTTTTAGACTGACGACATCGTTTTTAGCACTAAATCCCTTTCTCTGAACTTTCGTAGGTGGACCTTCTTTTCATATGCTCGAATCATTCTCTTCTAGTACATTTGACCGTGGCAGATTGCTTTCAACCTCTTTTCATCGATGAGGTTTAACTGGTCGTATCTTGCTTGAACCCATTTGGCTGCCTCTAGTTCTACCTCCATCAAGACACGAAGGGAAGGGATTTCAACTTCAACTGGCAGCACAACCTCCATCCCATATACTAATGAAAACGGCGTTGCCCCAGTAGAAGTTCGTACAGGCTTTCTATAAGCATATAATGCAAATGGCAACTTCTTATGTCAATCAGTGTAAGTTTTGGCCATCTTTGTGACTATTTTCTTGATGTTTTTATTTGTAGCCTCTACAGCCTCATTCATCTTTGGGCGATAGGCTACTGAGTTGTGATGTTTGATATGGAACTGTTCACAAACCCCATCTATCATCTTGTTGTTTAGATTAGAGGCGTTGTCAGTGATGATTATCTTAGGTAAGCCATAGCGACAAATAATCTATTTTTTAGGAATTTACAAACAACCGACCTGGTAACATTTACGTATGATGCCACTTCTACCCATTTGGTGAAGTAGTCGATAGCCACTAAGATGAACATATTCTCGTTCGGTGTCTTAGGGTAGATTTGTCCAATTACATCCAACCCCCACATTGAGAATGGCCACGAAGTTGTCATAACATGGAGTGGTAGAGGTGGTGTATGGATCTTGTCAGCATAAACCTAACATTTGTGGCATTTTCGAGCATAATTGATGCATTCTGTTTCCATAGTGGACCAGTAGTACCCAAAGCGCATAATCTGCTTGGCCATGGTGAACCCGCTAGGGTGAGTTCCACAGACCCCTTCGTGAACCTTTTTCCAGGATTGTTCGAGCTTTTTTGACACTCACGCACCTCAACAGCGCCTGATCTTGACTCTTTTTGTATAGGACTTTGTCATCAAGGACGTCTCTTGCAACCAACCTCCTGATCATTTTCTTATCATTTTCAGTTGCCTGCGATTGATATTTTTGGGTCTTTATATACTGAAGGATGTCATGATACCACGGAAGACCATCTGCTTCTTCTACGTTATAGCATTGGGTTGGGGAATCGAACATTTGTACCTTGACCGGCATCATATCGGTGCCTTTACTTGCCTTAAAAATATAAGCTAGGGTGGCAATGGCGTCAGCCATCTAGTTATCTTCTCTCGGGAGATATTTAAAGGTGATCTCGTCGAACTCTTTGATTAGTTCAAGGACCAATCTATTATATTCAATTAATTTCGTGTCTATGGTTTCCCATTCTTTGCGGATCTGATAGATGACCAATGCGGAATCCCCGAAGACTCTTAGGACTCTAATTTTCTCTCGATGGCTGCTCGTAAACCTAGTATGCAAGCCTCATACTCAGCCATGTTGTTGGTGCAGAAGAATCCTAACCAATCGGAAGGGTAATAATTTCCTTCTGGTGAAAATAAGATTGCTCTGATGCCACGTCCCAAAGCATTAGTGGCTCCATTAAAGTTCATCACCCATGATTCTATCGGGTTATCATCTTTTTAAGTCGAGATGCACATTAAATCCTCATCCGGGGAATTGAAATCCAAGGCATCATAGTTTTCGCAAGCACGACTTTCCAGGAAGTCTGCTACGACACTCCCTTTTATAGCTTTCGGACTTATATATTGAATGTCAAATTTTGAGAGTAGCATTTTCCAGTGGGCCATCTTTCTTAACAAGGCTGGTGCTTCCATCATGAACATTAGAGGATCCAACTTCGATATCAGCCATGTGGTATGGTACAATATGTACTGCCTCAGCCTCTTAGCTGCCCATACTAAAGCGTAACACAAATTTTCGATCAGGGAATATCTAGTTTCACAATCTATGAATTTCTTGCTCAAGTAATAAATTGCTTTCTCTTTTCTCCCGATTTCGTCTTGTTGTCCTAATACACATCCTATCGAGTTTTTATGGATGGTTAGGTATAGGATCAGGGGTTTCCCTGGAACAGGCGGTACCAAAATATAAGGGTTCGTCAATTGTTTCTTGATCTCTTCCAGGGCTACTTGACATTCTTTATTCCATGTTCTAGGTTATTCTTTCGAAGTAACGTAAATACAGGGCTGCATTTCTCTGTTAATTGTGAAATGAAACGAGCGATGTAATTTAACCTTCTGAGGAAACTTTGAACCTCTTTTTGTGTTTAGGGTGGAGGAAGTTCTTGGATGGCCTTAACTTTGTCTGGATCGACTTAAATTCCTCTTGAAGAGTGCACTAAGACAGATTGAGTCTTAACTAGAATTTTCTCAACCTTTTGAAGAGTTTTTCCAAGTTCTCAATATGTTCCCCTTTTGAGCAGGATTTAGCAATCATGTCATCAACATACACCTCTATCTCTTTATGCATTATATCATGGAACAAGGTTACCATGGCTCGTTGGTAGGTTGCCCCTACATTCTTCAGACCAAAAGGCATGACCTTATAGCAAAATGTTCCCCACAAGGTTATAAATATGGTTTTATCCATATCTTCTGGGCACATCTTGATTTGGTTATACCCCGAGAAACCATCCATAAAGGAGAAAAGAGAATGTCCTACTATGTTATCCACTAAGGTATCGATGTACGAAAATGGGAAGTTATATTTTGGACTCGCCCTATTAAGATCTCGGTAATCGACGCACATGCGCACTTCCCATCTTTCATTGGGACTGAGACAATATTAGCCACCTATTCAGAATATTTTACCACTTCAAGAAATTCGGCGTCATATTGCTTTTTTACCTCATCTCTAATTTTTAGAAGCATTTCAGGCTTCATCCTCCTTAGTTTCTGTTGCATAGGCTTGCATTCTGGCCTAATGGAAAGTTGGTGCACAATAATGTCAGTGTCCATACCAAGCATGTCCTGATACGACCTGACAAATATGTCCTTATACTCTTGTAGAAGTTTGATCAAACTCTGTCGGGTCTCAGCGGTAATAGAAGTATCGATCTTCACTTCATGTTTTTCCTTGTTAGTACCGAGATTCAGAATTTCTAATTCTTCCTTGTGAGGCAAAATTTGTTTCTCTTCACTCTCTATTAACTTGAGCATATCGTTAGCTAGATCATACTCATCCTCGTCCTCGCAGTCTTCAATCTTTTCTAAACACATGGGCAGTTTGAAGTCAATTTCCAGGTCAGATTCAGAATTATTTGTACCATTGATATCTGGACACCTGAAAGGAAAGGAATAGAATATATATATATATAACAAAAGTGGGGAAACAAACAAATGAATGGAATGATTCTTCTTTATTTTGGGTTTACTTTATGTTTTTATTTGGGTTGGGTTTATTTTCAGTGCTTAAGCATTTGCGGAAGAATGTTTGCCAAACAAGATTTATTAAAAAAAACATCATTTTATTAATAATAAGAAATCATAATGGTTTAAATATAGGCCCTTAACAAGAGATCCCTAATTGCCTTCGGACCTAAGGCTAAAGGGTTGGTTTTGAGCATTACTCTGTGGATGTCCTAAGGTTACAGGGACTTCTTCCATAGTCCATTTGTTCAACTCCGAGCATGGGCGAATCAAGGAGAGGTACTTATTTCCCTCATCCTCCTCCGATATAGCATTGATGTTCAGCTCTTCAAAAACCTTCTCGAGATCATTCTTTCCTTTCTTCTCCTCATCATTTGAAGTTTCAAGATTCATGATGCCTCTTGATCTAAAATTGTGGCTTAATTGTGGGAAAGTCATCGGTCCCTACTTTATTTCTTCTTCATTTAGCCTCATTTTCCTTCTTTCCTGCCTCTCTCTTATCGCAGCCCTCCTTTGCATAGCATTGGGCTTAAAACCCAGCCCAAATCGGTCTCTTTTATCAGGGACCATCACGGGGTATGATCTTCCCTGAAGCTGCTTATCGATGCCTTTGCGAGCCTTTGCCCCTTTTCCCAGGGTCTTTTTAACTTGCATTTTCGCATTATTACATAGTTCTAGCTTGGGAACCTTGATTCCTTTAGAGACAAATGTGACATTGACTAGCTCAAGCGTTTTGAAGTGACATTCGAGTGTGCCTTTGTCAACCACTAAGTAAGGGGCACCTACTGACATTGAAGCTATGATCTCTTCTTCAGCTTCAACGACCACCAACTGGCCGTCGACTATAAACTTCAATTTCTGATACAGAGTGGAAGGGACAGCCCCTGCAGTGTAAACCTAAGGGCGCCCCAGTAGGCAGCTGTAGGTGGGTTTGATATCTATCATTATCAAACCTATTTCAAAAGTCGATGGCCCAATTTGTAGGGGTACTTCTATTTTGCCCAGAACGTCCCTCTAGCTTCCATCAAATGCTCCCACAGTGTTTTGGTAACCAAACATATAAGAGCTGTCAACTGGAAGCTTCTTCATGGTAGCTAAGGGTAAGACATTCAGAGCTGACCCGTTATCAATAAGAACCCCTGGCAGCATGTGCCCCCTGCATCGAGTAGAGATATAGAGAGCTTTATATGATCCTCTCCCAACTATTGGAATTTTTTCATCACTAAATGTGATGAAGTTATTCACGGTAATGTTGCTGACCAACTTGTCCATCTTGTCAGTTGATATCTCTTTTGGTATGAATATTTGATTCAAAACTTTTAAGAGGGCATTGCGGTGGCCTTCCGAACTCAGCAACAATGATAGCATCGAGATTCTTTTTGGGAGCTTATGAAGCTACTCCACTACACTATACTTTTTGTGATTGAGTATCTTCAGAAATTCCTAAGCCTCTGACTCCTTTACTGGCTCATGATGTGTCTTGGGTTTTTCTAAAAAGAAATCTTTCTTTCCTTCAGGTTTTTCAGTCGCTGCCCTTCTCTACGCAGCGTCTCTGTCTTCAACTTCTAGTGGTGAGTAACATCTTCCACTTCTCGTGAAGTTTCCCACCTGATTAACTACTTCTTCTTTTGGTCCTTCCCCCACTAATGTACTTCCTGGGGTTGTCACTGAGCGAGTGTAATTCTAGGGCACTTGCTTGTTGTCCTTGTATGAAAAAAAGGCAGGTGCCTTTATGATTATTCGAGGGGATGCACTCTTCTGTGGTTCGGTGACTTTTGCCTTGGTTTTGATTACCAAAGGCTTCATCTCTGCGTAATTCCTTTTAGCAGAAGACTCGTCTGATGTACATACATCCAGCATACGGCTTTCGTTTCCTTTCTTGAAGAACTCAAGCTCTCCGCTGTCCATTTTAGCTTGGACCAGCTAGCTAAACTTGGAACAGCACTGAATCTTATGTCCTCTTACCTGATGATACTCGTAGTAGAGCTCTCCATCATTCTTCAACTTCCAGGTTCCTTCTCTTAGTATTCTGGCCACAACCATTTGGGCCCTTACCCATGCCATGGGTGTTTTGACCTTTGCAACACATCTTTTAACTATCTTATCCTTCTCTTCGACCACCGCAGTCACCCCAACCTTTTGGTGGTTGGGCAGGGGGTTATCCTTCTCATCAAATGTATCGAAAGATAGTATACCCGACTTTCGCATATTGTCTACTACCCTTTTGAAGGTCGTGCAGTTCTCAATGGTATGCCTCATGTTTCCAGCGTGATACATACATTGTTCTTTCTCGCCATACCATGGTTGGTATAGGGGAGAGAATGGGGGGACATGTCGTGGTAGCACCATCCGAGCTTCCACCATCTTGGAGAATAATTCAACGTATGTCATGGGAATGGGAGGAAAGTAGGGCTTCTTGTTCCCTTGGTATTTTTGTTTATCCTTTGGTGGGTTTGAGACCACAGGTTGGTATTTTGGATAGCATGCTTGTTCGGGACTACCTCATTTGAGTAATTTGGGTTGTAAATACTAGTCATACTAATCTCGGTATCCTTCTTCTTATATGGCTTCTTTGTATCGCCTCTATCAAGCTTTTCGCTCTTGACCACTGCTAAAATCAACTCTTTATTCATCAGCATGTCCACGAAACTCTTAGTCGCATGATTGATCATACGATCATAGAAAGCGCCTTTGAGGGTCTCCACAAATATTGGGCTGACCTCATTCTCCAACAATGGCGCCCGAACTTGAGCGGCCACGTCCTGCCACATTTGGTTGTATTGGTTGAAGCTTCTTGTTTGTGTTAGCCTTGTCAGCGATTTCGTCAAGGTTTGGGACCTCATAGTCATGAGTTTCCCCAAGGTTGGCCCCAAGCTCCGTTTGCGCGTGTGCATAAAATTTTGCAAAGTGGAGCGAGAGCTTGGCTTTGGATGAGGATTCCCCTATTTGTATTCTAGGGGGATCCCCTAAAACTGTGGTAGAGCGTTAGCATTTCCTAGGTCCTCTTGCGCATCAGGGTCCATGAACCCTAGCATGGCCGCAACCTGGCTGACCATCTTCTTGTGTGCCAGTTCAATTTCATGCTTCAAGTCGTTATCGATCTTGTCCAGCCTGTCCTGTGTACTCTTGTGGTTGATTTCAAGGGATATTACTCTGTATTCGATGCTTTTGTCCATTGCCCTAGTTTTGGAACGGGTACCGTATTTATGAGTTGCTATTTTAAATTTTTTGTTTAAGTAAATTGTTTCGGTTAAATCTTTATGTTATGTATATGTATGCAATGATATTAAACTAATGCAAAACAAACAAGAAGATGCATAAAAACAAAAATGCATGAATAAAAACGAAGGGCCATTGATTCTATAAAGTAATTGCTCATAGATCAAGCTTTTTATTGAATGAAAAGATCATTATTACAAAAGTTTTTTTGACATTACTACAAATATCTTTCTGCCCGAGCACCTAACTCCTTCACTTCCTCTATCAGCCATATGAGTCTTGGCCCCACCTCTTTGACTGGCTTGACATACTGACGAAGAGCCGTAGCCTCTATAGCTAGCATCATCACATGTTTAGCCATATCATGGACCTGGGTCATAAAGGTTTTATCAAACTCATCTCGTTCTTGAAATCTTTTGGCACTGTCCCTAAGCTGAGTGGACTAGTAATCATTGTCGCCCTCATTGACATCTTCTAGGACCAAGATCTTTGTTCTGTACTCATGGATAGTGCTTCTATAGCTTCCACTTTCTCCTCCAGAGTTTTATTTTCTACTTGGCGAGCCTGAAGCTCGATATACGTGTGATGGTTTTAGAGTGCATGCAGAGAATGGCTTAGTTCTACTACCTTGGCCTGTAACTCGGAAATAACGGACTGGCTCTATCTCAACCTCTCATGGGTTACATCACAATGAGATTGCAGCTCACACACATGGATTTTTTTATCATGGGCCTTCATCTTCCATGCGGCCATATTTTCTATCTCATTCCCTAGGGTTCTTTTACCTTTCTTATTTTCAACCGCTTGCTTACCTTTCTTTCTCTCCTCAACAAGGGTCTGCTTGTATTTCTCAATTTCACGCTTGTCGTGCTCTTTCTCTTTTCCAACAGCCTGCTCTATTTCTTACTTCCATTGTTCCAGAGTCTTTCTCAAATCTGCGTTTTAGACCGTGGCTTGAAACTTGAGAAAATCAACTCCTTATATCTCAAACTTTCCTTCCAGGCCCTTGTACATCTTTACTACCCGATTTGTCTCTCCTTTGTATATTTCAACCTCTAAGCTTGCCTCATATAGGTCTCTCGCATGTTGCTCTTTTAGAGATTCCATCTTGGCCTTGGTTCTTTTGAGTTCAGCCCTCAAAACATCAGCTTCAGATGGGATCACCTTCAGATGCTCTTCTATAGGCTTGGCTTGGCTGGTGGGTGGTAGAATCTTGTCATTCACCCTCGTGCATCTTCATGCATCATAGTCGGGGGTAAACACACACTGGATGTCATGCTCCACTTTCATGTGGTAGCAATGCTTCCATGAATCATTGATAGCTTGAATCTTTTCTCTGAATTCTCCTTGAAACTCGAATTCCGTTGAGTCAAGGCATGCGGTGAAAGGAACAAACTATTGGGAGCTATATTGTCGCGATACCAACAAGGGAGCACAACTGATTCCACCCCATAAGCCTAGCAGCATCAGATGATTATAATTCCCACACTTATACAAAACCTTGGTGTGACCCAACCATGGAGCCCTCCAGACGATGTCTTGATTACGGCGGTCCCAAAAAAATATGTCCACTTTTTCCTCTTCATTACCGGTCACTTTTCTTTCTAAAACTCCCAGAGTGGAGAAAAGTTTTGGGAGAATATGTTGGGTAAAGTCAAGGTTGGGCATTTCCAAAAATGGCTAAGGGCCCAAACCTAGAGCAATTAAGCACATCCTCTGAAACACACGCCTTCTAGCTTCCGGCACGCATTCAAAGAAACAAAGGTCCCAACAAGCACTACTGGCACCGAGTTGGTCTCTCTCTTCAACTGTTCAAAAATATCTAACATAGCCACATCAATGTTGCCTAACACTCTCGGGAAGATAACCAAGCCGTAGATTGCTATTGCTAGCAGATCTACCCTTTTCTCATTATCAGGATGAGTGGAAATTATGTTTCGGATACTCCACCATGGGAAGGAAAAATTGCCCTCTTTTTTCTGTATTAGACCTTTAACCTATCAGTCTCTCATACCGACAAAAATTTTGAGCCTCAAGTGAGCGTTCTTGTTCTTAGGTGGCTTAGCATAGACTCGGTCTCTCTTTACTTCGCGCAAGTTAAAAAATGAAGAATATTCTTCAATTATGGGCATCATATCCTCACCATTGAATGTGAAACAACAATACCCGGGGTTCCAGAACTGGATTAGCGCTTTGGTGAATGGTTCGTCTACCTCCACGTGCAATAGATATGCTATGTCGCCATAGGTGTCAAGGAACAGTTGCTTAGTTGCGTAGTCAAAACATTCCAAAATTTCACGTAGCTCCTGAACATTATTCCGTTTGACACTAATGTGGGCATACTCTAAAGTTTCTATCACATGGTAACTTGTCAAACTGTCCCTATACGCCTGCTGGTTGACCTTGGACCAGTGATACACATCCGCATTACCATCTTCCTTTTAAAGGAGTCTCTCATCCATGATCAAAAGTTGTTTTCTAACTGAGCAAGTGTCTCAAGAATCAACTCCTTCTAAGTATGAAATGATGATGAATATGCAAAACAAAAAAAAGAATGGATTAGTACCTTGTAAAAAACATAAAATGTTTAAAATAATTTCATTGTATGAATAGTAACTGGGCAGCACATTCCAACACTTTAGGACATTTCTGCACGGACTATTCCTACGAAATAATTTTGACTGAAGTCCAAAACCTAAGGTTTTCTGCATGGCTCTAATAGGGTAGGTTACTAGATTCTCACAAAGGTTTGGTTCTAAAAAGGTTCCCAAATTGTCCTTGTTGTCCAATACTAAGAGTAGCAAGGCCCCTGATTCTCACCCATTATAGGCTTCAAACGAAACAGGTTCAATTCAGGGGGCCCACTCCTATGCCCATACGGAGGATCAGTATCCACACGAAGACACAGGGTATGAGACTCGAAGGTACTTACTAGGCCTATACGAAGAATCAGTATTCCCACCACAGCAATAGCGTTTTCCCCCTACTTAATCGAACATGATGAAACTCGGGTCTAGAGCTTGTAATCAAATCTTAAATGCATAAAATGGAATTAAATTCATAAACGGACAATTAAGTTAAGCTTTACGTGAGTTCGCAAATTCCAACATTAAAACAATGTGTAATTGACTTGTGGTCTGACTCTCTTTTTTTTGTAAAAACAAAAAGTTGTCCCCAGCGGAGTCGCCAAGCTGTCGCAACCCTTTCTCTGGGGCCAGATATTTTAAAATCAAAAATAATAGAGTCGCCACCAATCTTTCAAAAAGTGTGATTGGATCACCTAAAAATAGGTCATTTCAATAAAATTCTTTTATTTTATTAAAACAACGGTTTTGGTCTGCGAAAACACAAAAAATGGATTTGGGAGTCGATTACGCGTAGGGAAGGGTTAGCACCCCCACAACGCCCAAAAATTAGTACCTAGACAATTAAAAAAAGTTTAAAATTCAGATTTTTAAGGACTAGCGGCGGCCGGCAGCAGAGGAGACGGCGGTTGGCTGCCAGTTTTTAGGTTCATCAAAGGGGTTGTTTTGGTTTTGAGAGAAAAGAAGGTTGGGTGTTTTATAAAAAAGGGTTTTAAAAAATGGGGAAAAGTTTGATTTTGGGCCGGATGAAGGTGTTTTATAGGCGTTTTATTTTTTTAAAATGGTGAAATCTGGTAATAAATCCCCCCGCGTTTTCATTATTTTCATTTATGTCTTGCCGCATGGGATATTTACAACCCCGATCCTCCTTATATTTTAAGATCTTGCAATTCAACCCCTTGGTTAAACTAAAATCAATTTTTAAATGGTGAAATTACCTCCCCAGTCCCACCGCGTTTTTGAAATTTTTACTCCGAGCTCGTCCCTTGGTTCAATTACATGTCTGGTCCTTTTAAGTTTCATTAGGCTTGTAATTACGTCCTTAAATCAAGTTTTATTTCCTTTTAATTTCCGTCTTTCTATTTTATTTCTTAGCGTTTCAGTCCCTGTTTTGTGTTCTAAATATTCATTGCTTATTTGTGTTTTTATTTGTTTTTAGCATGTTCTATTACTCGCTGTATTCATATATGCCATGTTTTACCATGTCTACTTATGTTTTGGATGCGTTGTTTTCTTTTTATCTTTTGTCCATATTTATTTTTATATCATACTTTAGTTTGGTTTTCATGGTGTTTGTATATGTTAGTATGAGTTTTATGTTTTTAGGTTACATGTTAGTGTGTTTTTTAGTCATGTATAATAACATGTTTTTATTTATTTGTGCATGCAAATTATGTCATATGTTATGCACTAGGTATTAGTTTCTCTGTTAGCATGTTGTTTGAAATTAACATCATAATACATCTATGTCATGCATATGTTACATTATGTTTTTATTTTTTAATATGTATGTATTCTTGAAGTATGTGTTTCTTATTTCCCACGTGTTTTTATTCATGCCCCGTTATTATTATTATTATTATCTGCTATGTTCGTTTTTTTTATCATATTTGTTTAATTTAGTGATATCCATGTTTTTCATTATTTATTTTGTCCTTTATCACGTCAATGCAAATGTATCTTTCTGAATTGTTTCTCTAAGATTGCATATCGAGATATATAAATTGTCAATACGGTGCCCTCTTATCCGAGCGTAAACGGGGCCAGTATCAGGCGCAGTGATAGTGGTTGGGCGTTTACTCTCGGATAACGAGGCCTTCAAAATCTATTCGCACTTATAACCAAATTTTAAATTAATCGTCACTTTAATCCAGAAAGTTTAATATTAATAAAGCGGTAATTATTAAAGTACCAATTTTGGGAGGTGTGGGGGTGCTAATCCTTCCCCATCCGTAACCGACTCCCGAACCCAACAAGTTTTCAAATCTCTGGTTTTATGGTGTCCGGCCTACCTAAGTGGCCGGTGGCGACTCCAGTTTCAAAATAAAATATGGTTTTACAAAATCCCACGGAAGACATTATTTCCAAAACAAATCAATAGATAAAAATACATTTTTTAGCGTAAAAGGATATCGCTACATATGGCGACTCCGCTAGGGACATTTTTTTCAAAAACAAAAAAGAGAGTCAATCTTTTTCAAATAATTACCGCTTTATTAATATTAGAAATTACGGATTAAAGTGAGTATTAAAATAACATTCGGTTATAAGTGCGATTTTATTTTGACGCATTTAAAATATGGCATATAAACCTATTTTTTAAGTGGGGGAAAACGCTAATGCTTTCGTGTAGATATCGTTCTCCCATGTAGGCCTAGCAAATACCTTCGGGGCTCAAGTACCTTATGCTTTCGTAAGGATATCGTTCCTTCGTGCAGGCATAAGTGAATGGGTCCAACTGAATTGAACCCGGTTAGAAGGAGCCTATAATGGGTGATGATCGGGGGCCTTGCTACTCTTAGTAGAAGACAGCAAGGACAATTCGGGTACCTCTTAGCACCAACACTGCAAGCAGAGAACATATAGAAACCCACCTCTTTAGAGCCATGTGGATAACCTTAGGTGTTTTAGACGGAATAAATAGGGTTGTTTTGTTTGTTTACCTTGTTTAATTTGTCCTTTTATTTATGTATTTATTATTTTTATCCGGTACTGACTTTTTTTTTTTTGCTTTTTTGCATACATTATTGCATTTGCATTACATAAAGGTACTGGATCAAGTGGTTTACCCGATCAGAAAGTCTTTCACCATGGAAAAAAGGTATCTTAGGAAATAAGAGCTTAACTTGTCAGTCCGGCATTGGTCAGAGGTCAATCAGAAGGCCCAAGGGGACAGATTGTCGAGGGAGCGCATAGTAGCAGGGTACACCTACGTGAGTCTTCAGCAGAACAACTTATTGGATCTTCAAAGCATCTGGGAAGGATGGGACCGAAGACTACAAGACATGTTCTGTGATAGTTATGGCGACATTGCACAGCTGTTATACATTCGAGTCAACCAGCCCTTACTTCGAGCTATTTTTTTAGTTCTGGAATCCTGCTTTTTGCTGCTTCCCTTTCAATGTATAGGACATGATGCCTACAGTAGAAGACTACACTGCTTTACTTAATCAGAAGAACGTTCAGGAAGATTGGATCTATTAAAAACCACCGATGAATCAGAATTACACTTTGAAGCTCAAAACCTTTGTCGGGATGAGTGACGATTAGGTTAATGGCCTAATTCGACTTCGAGGAGACAGTACAGTCTTTGCATGGGAGAGTATTCGAGACATCATACCCGCACATCCAAACGAGGGGAAGAAGATAGACCTATTTTCCTTGGGAATATATGGTTTGGTAATCTTTCCGAGAAGTCTTGGAAACATTGATGTAGCCATTCTAGATCTGTTTGAGCATATGAAACAGAGGGCAAACCCAGTACCAGCGAGCTTGGCCGAGACCTTTATTTCTTTAAATGCCAGTCGAAAGCACGAAGAATGACATTTTCGAGGATGTGCACAGCTACTACAGGTTTGGATTCAGAGCCACATATGGAAGACACCGATGAGGGTCCTACCGGGGATATCCTTTCAAGGCTTTTCGCCCTTACAGGAGTACTTAGCAAAAGAGTGGCGAGAAAACTTGAAGACAAAGAAATGGTCTAGTTTCTTCAGGAACATTCAAGATGAAGACATAGTATAGAGGGTTCTGTGGCTCGGTAGAATTAATTACTTCTTGTACAGTTACGGTGATTATGACTGGTAGATGATGTTGGGGCTGCATGGTGGGATCGCTTGTGCTCCGCTTCTGGTGTCCCGACAGTTTGTTCCCAATACCGCCGGATTGAGCCAAAGTGAATTTCCTTTCAAAGGTGAGTTCAAAGAAAAAGTTCAGACTATTATGAGGGCTTAGGACCATTGTTATCGGATCAGAGTGGAAGGAGACACCGAGCGTATAACCACCCCGGACTATGATCTTTGGAGGCGTTTGAGGATTAATGATAGGATTCCAGAACCCGATCAAGGACCAGCTGTGTCACTTGAGGAGCTTACGAGAGTAGTACCGTCTGAAGCTGATATTTTACGAAATAAACTCGAATAAATCAAGAGGAAAATGGAAGCCCAACAGACTCAGCATGCGGGTAAGCTTTATAAAGCGAGTTTAGAGGTCGACGAGCGGGACGGGATCATTAAGCAATTGAAGAAATTGAATACGGATTTGAGTGAGAAGAACGCTCTTTACCAGAAGGATACCCTCCTACTCCAAGAGAAAGTACAGAAAGCCAACCGAAGCCAGTTCATAGCTGTGGAAAAGGAAAGGATGAATGGTATCCGTTTGGTGGAAGAAGAATGAGAGATCGGCAAGTGAGCGATCGAGAAAGAGATAAAAAGCTGCAAGTTAGCTACCGATGAGAAAGGGCGGTCTTTCAAGGAGGCCATCGATCAAGAGAATGAAAGAACTAGGCAAGAGATCAGCAAAGGAAAACAAGCAGTCAGCTACGAAAGATAGAACACCGCCGCTTGGAAAAGAAGGTCCATGGGTAGCGGGAATAGACTGTTAGAGATGTAAAGATTGTACGACGACACCATCCAAAGCCTGAATCAGAGCCAAAGTTAGAATGTCGAGTTAGAGGGAAGGTTGGCATGATTAGAACACTCATTTCAGACTTACCGTTAGAGGAATGGCTTCATCGAACTACGAAATGAAGCGTGAAGTTGGCATGTTGTGAGCCCGGATTGAGTTTCTTGAAACAACTGTTCAGTATTATAGGGAAAGAATCAGATTATTCGAAGAGGCTGCAGCCGGAGGAGATAATTATTGGTGAAGAAGACTGTGTGATGCTGCCCAGATGGTGCAGGATAGAGACCAGTATTACGCGAACCTAATGGTGGACATACAGCGAGTCGCAAGGCATGTGAGTGACTTAGCTGCCGAAGCTGAAACTCTCCGACCTTTCGTAGCCGCAGACATGGAAGAATGACCCATGTTCATCAAGCTGCTTAGGGCTATTGGGAAGTTAGGGGATAGAGCTAGGGCATATCTGTATGGTCACGTGTTGTAATTAGGACTCTTTTGTATTAGGAACCCTCCTTTTGTAATGAGAACTCTATTGTAATCTAGATCCTTTAGTTCCCGTGGAAGTAGTTCAAAAGGATGATTACTAGCGGAATCAATACCTTTATTTGCATACATTCCTGCATTGCATCATGACATTTGCATCATTATACATGCATTTATTTCCTTTGCAATCATATTAATATTGTAAATATTGTGGCAGTGTGAAATTAGAAGTTAAGCCGCAATCATTCATCATCCATACCTCACCCGACTACAAAGCAAGCTCATGGAAGATAGGATAATCAGTCTAGATAAAGGACAGAGAGATCTGGAAGCAATATTTGATGAGGCCTAGAGAAGTCTCAGTGACCAGATTTCTCAGTCACAAGCGTCCATAGTATCCGACATAACTGTGTTGTTGGCTAAGAGCCTCAGAAAAAGAGTCGAAGGTGAAGTCGCTCAAGAACCAGAAGGTACCCCAACTCACAGTAAAGTTCAACCTGCTACGCCAAATCTGGCCAGAAGGGTATATATTGACCCTACTGGGATGTCTACTAATCTTCAAGTAGGGGCATCTGAGAATCAACCCATCGACACAGATGCACTCTACGAGGAGGAGGTGCCAGACCTGAACTTGGTAGAAAAGATCAGGATAGAGGTAGAAAAGAAATGGGATGAGAGGTTTCGCCTCATGGAAGAAATATTTAAAGCCCTACAAACTACGGAAGAATCGGGAAGCGATGCCCGTGACTTAAGTCTGGTATCCGACCTTGTCCTGCCACAAAAATTTAAAACATCAGAGTTCGACAAATACGATAGAAACATGTGTCCTTCCGCACATGTGACAATGTATTGCTGGAAGATGGGGGCCTACCTCAAGGATGAGAAACTTTTAATTCATTGTTTCCAGGATAGCCTGACTGGGGCGGCGCTGCGGTGGTATACCCAGTTGATCCGAGTAAACATTAAAACCTGGAAAGATCTTTCAAGAGCATTCATCGAGCAAAACAAGCACGTGACAGACATGACGCCCAGCAGAATTATGCTAGAAAATATGGGGCAGAAATCCAACGAAAGTTTGCGACAGTATGCCCAGAGGTGGCGGGAAGTGGCCGCCCAAATTCAGCCACCCATCCCCGAACATGAAATCACACTTTTATTTGTTAATACGCTGAAGGGGACACTGTTTGATTGCCTCATTAATAACACAACTCAGAGTTTTGCCGATTTAATTAGGACCGGGGAGTCCCTTGAATTGGCAATCAAGAGCGGTAGGATTGATAGCGGGAAAGTTCTCGGAAGTACAACAAGAAGAATGAGGTGAACACTTCCAGTACTTACACCGCCCCAAAGAATTTCACAGTCTCACAGCCACAGGCGTCTATTGGGAAAGCACAAAACTCGAACCAAAGAGAGGAGAGAACCTCGAGAAAGGAGAAAGAGAGGTAAACTTTTACTCCATTACCCGTTTCGTACTCTAAGGTTTACTCTCAGTTGTACAAAGGGGATTTGGTCCGTCCATACTACGTTACTCCATTCAAACCACCATTCCTGTCCTGGTATGACCCGAACGCACATTGCGATTATCACGGTGGTGCCCCTGGTCATCCTACAAAGAACTGCCTTCTTTCAAGAAGTTTGTGCAGAGTCTAATCGATTCTGGGATACTGAAGTTTGAAGAACCAAGTGTAGCTGCTAACCCATTGCCTAATCACGGGAGCCGGGAGTGAATGCTATTGAGGAGTACTCTACCAGGAAGGTTAAGGAGAATGTGTCAGAAATCAAGTCTCCTTTGTGGTGGATATTTCAGCAATTGTGCATGGCCTACTTGATCGACAGGGGCATGATAATAGTGCAGAAGGGATGTGGAGTGTACTGTGAATTCCATCAGGACGGAGGACACAACATCCAACAGTGCGGAGAATTTAAGAGATTGGTGCAGCAATTGATGAGTGACAAGCAAATAGAGTTCCTCGTAGAGCCTACAGGAAGGAAGGGGTCAGACGTATATATGACGGACAGCCCCAACATTAAATACGGGAGAGACAGACCTTTTGTCATCTCCTCCAGGCCAGAGGGTGCAAGTTCCTCCCAAGGGGAAGCTACTAAGGTGACTCTCAAGATCATCATCTCAGCACCATCCCCGTTCCCATTCAAGGATATACGGCAAACTCCCTGGAACTATACTGTGAATGTGACCATACCAGAAAAGCCAGAATCTGGTGAAGTAAAAGAACAGAAATTTGAAGAAGAGCATACACCAAAAGACGAGCAAGCCAAGAGTGATGGGAATGTCGGTGAGGTGGGCCACTTCACGAGGAGCGGCAGATGCTACTCCTCAGAAACCTTGAAGGCTGCTGAAGTTGCCCAGGATAAAGGAAATGATACATCGGTTACCCCTACACAGATATTTGGTGAGGAACCACCTCCAAGGATAAATGAACCAGTAACCGAGGCTCAGGCCAAAGAATTTCTGAAATTCCTGAGACATAGTGAATACAGCATAGTGGAACAACTACGAAAGCAACCTGCAAGGATTACAGTGCTAGAGTTGCTCCTGAGTTCAGAAAAACACTGTGAGGCACTCCTAAAAGTGTTAAACCAGACTTTTGTACCCCATGACATTTCTGTATCAAAGTTGGACAGGATAGTGGGGCATATCACCGCCTATAACCATATAACATTCAGTGATGACGAGATCCCTGAAGGAGGAATGGGGTCCACCAAAGCTCTCAACATCACAACCCACTGCAAGGGGTATGTGTTACCGGGGGTATTGATTGACAACGGGTCGGCACTGAACGTACTACCTATGGTGACTCTACAAAAGCTACCAATCGATGATTCTTACCTAAAGCCCTGTCATAACTACGTGAGAGCTTTCGATGGCACACAAAGAGGAACACTTAGAAAGATTGATGTGGCTCTATTGATTGGACCGACTGAGTACATGATCGACTTCGTGGTGATGAACATAAAACCATCCTACAGCTGCTTATTGGGAAGGCCATGGATCCACTCTGCAGGAGCTGTCCCTTCATCACTGCATCAGAAATTAAAATTTGTGATCGAAGGCAAGTTGGTCATAGTGGAGGCTGAGCAAGAGATTATTGCTTCGGTGACATCAGATGCCCTCTACATTCAAAATGATGAGGATGCTGTAGAATGCAATTTTCGAGCATTAGAGCTGGTGAACGCCACATTCGTCGCGGAAGGTAATCGGATCCCCTACCCCAGGTTATCTAATTGCACCAAGATGACCGTTGCTGAAACTCTGGACCGAGGAGCCAGAGCATGAAGAGGGCTAGGGAGAAGATTGCAAGGGAGACTACGAGCTAGGAGTGTAATAACCAAGAATGATTGTTTCGGGATGGGTTACAAACCGAGTATCCAGCAGAGAAAAAAAGAGTACAAGAGGAAAGAAGAACATAGAAGAGCCAGATTTAAGGGAGATGACGTTCCATGGAGACCAATGTCTTTCCCTCGCTTGAGAAATACTTTTGTCTCTGGAAGATTCAGCCGACCAGGACAGGAGGTCAAGAAGCAATTAAGGAAAATGACATACTCAATGAGAAATAAATGTTTAGTGAATCACTCGAGGGGGTGTCCATCAACATGATAGCTGGGAATGACCATGACAGCAGTATGTTGACCAGCATCCACCCCTGTCGCCCTGGAGAGACTCTTGATAATTGGAACCACGTTGATCTACCTGTGGTTTTTAGGACTAGATCAGAGTAATGCTCCGAATCAACCTTTTTGTTTTTGCCCATAAATAATGGGGATCTTTTGTATAGGGCACCTATGTTAACTTTTTGTTTGAAATGAAAAGATATCTTCCCTGTTTTCTCAAATGGAAAACATCTCATCTCATTCATTCATTCTTTATTCATATTCATTCACCTCATATAAAACCATTCTCTTCCCAATACGTTCGTTCTCATTTTAATGCATGTCTCCTATAATTAACCGTATGAATGATGTTGAATCCAATCTCGAAGTAGATTTTGAATGCCCTGAGATCTCAGCAAGAATTGAAGAAGGGGATGATGAGATAGAATGTGAGGTCCCTGCAGAGCTAATGAGGATGATGGCCAATGAAGAGAGGCAAATCATGCCCCATCAAGAGGAAACCGAAGTTGTAAACTTGGGGACTGAAGAAGAGAGAAAAAAAGTAAAGATTGGGACTACATTTTCCTCGAAAACCAGGCGCGAACTAATAGCCCTACTCCAGGAATTCAAGGATGCTTTCGCCTGGACTTATCAAGATATGCCGGTTTTGAATACTAACATAGTGGTACACAAACTGCCAACGAAGCCAGAATGCAAACTAATACAGCAAAAAATCAGAAGAATAAGATCGGATATGTTGTTAAAGATCAGAGAATAGGTGAAAAACTAGTTTGATACTGGCTTCTTGGAAGTGGCCAAGTACCCTGAATGGGTTGCAAACATTGTACCAGTACCGAAGAAGGATGGGAAGGTTTGTATGTGTGTAGATTATAGGGATCTCAACCGAGCTAGCCCTAAGGACAACTTCCCTCTGCCACATATTGACACGCTGGTTGACAACACCGCGGGACACTCATGGTTCTCATTCATGGACGGCTTATTGGGGTACAACCAAATAAAGATGGACTCGGACGACATGGAGAAAACCACATTCGTGACCATGTGGGGCACTTTTTGTTACAAGGTGATGCATTTCGGACTTAAGAACGCGGGAGCGACTTACCAAAGAGAGATGGTGACCCTTTTCCACAACATGATACACAAAAAAATAGAGGTATACGTGGATGATATGATCGCTAAGTCCCGAACAGAAGAAGAGCACCTGCATAACTTGAGAAAACTATTCCAAATATTGGAAATACTAGTTGAAGCTTAACCCGGCCAAATGCACATTTGCCGTTACATCTGGAAAACTCTTTGGGTTCGTAGTGAGCAGAAGAGGGATTGAGATCGATCCAGATAAGGTGAAAGCCATCCAAGATCTCCCACTGCCCCATACTTAGAAGGAAATTCGTGGTTTCCTGGGGAGGCTAAATTACATCTCCCGTTTCATCTCCCAGATAACAGACATGTGTGACCCAGTCTTCAGACTACTTAAAAAGAATAATCCAGGTGTCTGGGATGAGGAATGTCAAGAAGCCCTGGAAAAGATCAAAAGGTACTTGACGAATGCTCTGATTTTAGTTGCGCTAGTACCAGGTAGTCCTTTAATCCTCTACCTAACAGTCTTTGAGGATTCAATGGGTTACATATTGGGGCAACACGATGAGTCTAGGAAGAAGGAAAGAGCCATCTACTACCTAAGCAAAAAGTTCAATGATTGCGAAACACGGTACCCGCCAATTCAGAAGCTATGTTATGCTTTGGTTTGGGCCACCAAAAGGCTTAGGCAATACATGCTATACCATACCACATGGTTGATATCCAAGCTAGACCTCTTGAAGTTCCTAATGGAAGCGCCGGTATTAACAGGGAGGATGGCCCGCTGGCAGATGCTCTTATCTGAATTCCATATTGTGTATGTAAGCCAGAAAGCCGTGAAGCGAAATGCCATAGCGGATTTCTTAGCTAGTCGTGCTTCGGATGATTATGAATCATTGAACTTTAATTTCCCAGATGATGACTTGATGTGTATTACAACTGAGGAAAATGTCTCGAACGACAATTCATGGAAGCTTTACTTTGATGGAGCCTCCAATGCCCTCGGACACGGGATAGGGGTTGTGTTAATTTCTACGGAGAATGTCTACTATCCCTTCACCAGCAGACTAGAATTCTTCTGCACCAACAATATAGCCGAATACGAAGCTTGTGCTATGGGACTGAACGCAACTATTGAAAGAAAGATTAAGAAACTTCGAGTATTCGGAGATTCATCCTTAGTGATTTACCAGTTGCGCGGAGAATGGGAAACCAGGGATTCGAAACTAGTCAAATATTATGAATTGATCCAGGAGCTCACCAAGGAGTTTGAAAAGATCAATTTCACTTACCTTCCCAGAGAAAAAAAATCAGATGGCAGACACCTTAGCAACATTGGCTTCCATGTTCAAAGCGAACACGGGGGCAGAAATGAAGCCCATCGAGATGCAGACTTTTGAAAGGCCGGCTCATTGTTGTAATGTGCAAGAAGAGATAGATGGCAACCCTTGGTATTATGACATCTGGCAATATGCCAAGTTTCAAAAGTATCCCGAAGGGGCAAACCACAATGACAGAAAAACACTCAGAAAAATGGCAGCGGGATACGTTCTGGATGGAGAGATCCTATATAAAAAAGCCATGATCGGACATTATTGAGATGTGTGGATGCCCGGGAGGCGAAGGAGATTCTGGTAGAGGTACACGATGGTCTATGTGGGACGCAGGCCAATGGGCTGTCTATAGCGTGAAAAATTATGAGATATGGCTATTTCTGGTCGACCATGGAGGGAGATTACATCGATTACGCCCGGAAATGCCACAAATGCCAAATTTATGCTGACAATATTCACGCTCCTCTGTTACCTTTACACACCATGAATTCTTCGTGGCCTTTTGCAGCGTGGGGCATGGACGTCATTGGACAGATTCACCCGAAGGCTTCCAACGGGCACCGTTTTATTTTGGTCGACATAGACTACTTCACCAAATGGGTAGAGGCAGCATCTTATGCCAACATCACAAGGACGACGGTATGTAAACTCCTAAAGAAGGAGATCATTTGTCGATACGGTTTGCCGGAAAGGATTATCACCGACAACGCTTCTAATCTGAATAACAAATTAATGGCGGAGATGTGCAGCCAGTTCAAGATAACGCACTATAACTCCACAGCTTATCGCTCTAAGATGAATGGGGCAGTGGAAGCACCAAACAAGAACATAAAGAAGATCATCGCGAAGACGGTGGATACCTACAAGGATTGACATGAGAAGCTACAGTTCGCTCTTTTCACCTATAAGACGTCTGTTCACACATCGACGGGGCAACGCCCTATTCTCTAGTGTATGGCACCAAAGCAGTACTCCCCATTGAGGTTGAGATTATGTCGCTCCGGGTCCTAAATGAAGTAAAGTTGGAAGAATCCAAATAGGTGCAAGCCAGATTCGACCAGTTGAATCTCATCGAAGAAAATAGGCTAAGGGCCATCTGCCATGGTCAAATGTACCAAAAACGGATGATGCGGGCATACGACAAGAATGTGCGCCCAAGAGAATTCAAAGAGGGAGATCTGGCACTTAAGAGGATCCTCCCAATTCAGAAAGATTCTCGGGGAAAATGGATGCCCAATTGGGAAGGGACATATGTTGTCAAGAAGGCCTTTTTAGGATGAGTATTAATCTTAACCAAAATAGATGTAGACGGGTTGAAAAATCATGTAAATTCTAATGCAGTAAAGAAATACTATGTTTGAAAAAAAGAAAAAAAGAAAAAAGAAGAAAAAAGAAAAAAGAAAGAAAAAGAAGAAGAAAAAAAGAGAAAAAAAGAAAAAGAAAAAAGAAGAGAGGTGGAGCGAAAACTCGAAAGGGCGTTCCAAAACAAAAAAAAACAAAAAATGGAGAGCTCAAGGCGAAAACCCAAAAATGGCGTCTTGAAGCAAAGGAAGGATTCGAGTCGAAAACCCGTAATGGGCGACTCAGATAAATTTTAAGGTTGGACCTCTGGAGAGAAGAGTCGTCCCCATGAGCCCCGTGAAGAATAAGCTCCAGGCAAAGATTCTACTCCGGTTGACAGGATCACGCATCATTCATACTGTGGATACTGAGAGGTTTTGCATTTCATGTTTTGCTTTTCCTTTTCCTCATGTTTTCCATGACCAGCTCAAAATTGTTCCAAATCCTTAATCGTAATAAAATCACATTTTTGACCTCCCGTTCCTTGTCTTCTTGTTATTTGCCATAAACATCATGCAAATAAGTTAACATAGGCTTATGATAAACAAGAGATTTTTTAGCATTACTGTGATCTAATCCTGAAGATGCAGGTGATTAGAAAATGGTATTAACCTTGCCATCCAGCTGCCTACATAATGTATGTTGAAACAGGACGGGCAGAAGGCTTCGTGCACCAGAGCAAGATAACCAATGTCACATACCCTGCTTGTTTAAAGAAAGCATTCGAGACAACAAGAGAGATCTCCCATGTGAAAACCCGTAAGGGCACCTCAAAAAACCCTCTAAAATGAAAACCCGAAAGGGCACTTTAGAACCCCCAAACCAGAAATTCAGAAAAGAAAGGTTAAATGGTTGAACCTGACAGTGAAATGGGGTATCGCCACTAGAAAAAGAAAAAAAGGAGAAAGCAAGCAGCGGAGAGTCGAGATTGACTGATGGCCGAAGCAGGCGCACCAAGATATTGACACTCATACATCATGTATAGTTAGACATCCCTAGGATTAGGAGCGTGCTAACTCATTTGTCATAGCATTTTTTCTATTCTAGACAGGTATTTGCAGATTTAAAGAAGCATGGGCAGCCTTAGTAGCGTGAGTCCAGAGATAATGGCAGCCTAGGTAGCGTGTAAGGCCAGATCGGTAGCCATTTTGGCGTGAATCCCAAATGCGAAGATAAAGGTTCTATATAGGAAGGGCCTATATTTTTAAGTGTCCGCAGCAAGGGGTTCTATATAGGAAGAATCCGCCGCTCTGAGGCTTCAGGACCCGAAAGTTTTATATAGGAAGGGCTTGCGGCTCTAGGGTGAAGACTAGCAGTTATATATAGGAATAACTCTCAGCCGAAGGAATTCACCCATGGCACAAAAGGTTTTATATAGGGAAAACCCGTTGTGTTGAAGGCGAAGAGTCCTATATAGGAAGGGCTCCGAGCTTTACTGTCTTAGGGTGAGAGGTTCTATATAGGAAGAAACCGTAGCTCCGAGATTTCAGAAGCTAAAAGTTCTATATAGAAAGGACTGGCGGCTCCAGGGTTTGAAGACTAGCAGTTCTATATTGGAGGAACCCATCCGTGGCGCAGAAGGTTTTATATAGGAAAAACCTGCCGCATTGAAAGCGAAGAGTTCTATATAGAAAGGACTCCAACCTTTACCGTCTCAGAGTGAAAAGTTCTATATAGGAGGGACTCGTAACTCAAGGCTCCAGAACGAAAGGTTCTATATAGGAGGGACTTGTAGTTCCAAGATCAGAAGGTGCAGAAGTTTTATATATGAAGAACTTACGAGCCTGAAGATTAAGCTGAGGAAAAGCGGAGAGTTCCAGAAGAACACGTGATTTCGAAGCTACAAACGGGGAAGTCAGATAAAAATGAGTGCTTATAATCTTTGCTTTGTTCTCGTTTCACAAGAACAAGCAAAGAGGGGCAACTTTAATCACTCATTTTTATCCGGTGTATAAGTATTGTGTTAATCTACTTTAGTTTATTAATTAATATATTATCATTGCATGTATACGTATTATATTATATGTTCATTACTATACGTGTGGTTAATGTGTACGTAAACCATGTGTGTATGAGTATATATGCATGTATGTTTGTATATTATATTGATGTGTTACATATATTAACGTTTGCATGTATATATTAATTAATATGCGTGTATGTATGCATATGTGTGGGTGTTTGCATGTGTATATTAATTTGTATGTACATATATTATATGTGTGTGTACGCGTATAGTATTATTATTACTACTGTTATTATTACTACTATTATTAATGCTATTAGGCTGAAATTAAAATAAGATAAAAAGTATATTAAAACCCAAATTAGTCCAAGTCCAAAATACATGAAACCCAAAATTAATATTTATATTGGGCCCAAATCCGACCCAAACCCTAACCCACATCCTAAAAAACCCTAACCCACATCAGATAATGGAGCCCTAATGCCCTCCCTTTATCTTGAGCAGCTACACGAGGGCCGTTGGATCAGATCTAGATCCAACGGCCACGGTTGAAGCATAAAGACCCCTCATCTGCCGCGTGAGGTCCACACGCGGGACTGTTGGATTCTCCACTCGCGCGTGTGAGACACTTGCAAGGCCGGTCATCTTCTCCAGGCCACGTGGCATGATCCCATACCGCTACATCATTTCCAATATCCCATCTCAGCCGTCTGATCATCGAGCAATCCTAACCGTTGGATCAGATCTGATCCAACGGCTAGGAATAGTTCTGGCAGTGATAATCGTTTCATCTTCCAAGACGCCAGTCCACGTAGCCAAGCAGTCACCTCTCCCATGCCGCCATACCAACCACCAAGCATGGCTGAGCACCACCGAAAACACAAAATATGTTATGTCAGTACCTAAAAAATGAAATCAAGTACTTTTTCCTGTCTTATTTTCTACCAAAAAGCACAGATCAGGGTAGAATATATGTAAACCAACAAAGTGTAATATCATCAGTTTTTGAGAAATACAAAAAAAAAGTCACATCCCCTTGTTCATCTTTCGAACACATAAAAAAACACAGGTATCTACTCATATTTAGCTTTGCATGCATGTATATACTCTAGGGATAACAAAAAGAAAAGGGGTGGGTGATTTACCTTCGGCCGTCAGTTCCCCTACCGGCAACAAGCCTAATATGGTGAGCCGGCTAAAGAGGGAGATGTTCTTTTGGTCTTGGTTTTCTTAAAAAAAATGGTTTTTGCTTTCGGGTTTTCTTAGATCTGGGTAAAAGGGGAGTCTTTTTTTAAATCTAAGTTTGGATTCGAGTTTGGGTTGAAGCAAAGGTTGTTTTGGTGGTTTTTTTAGGTTCGCTGGCGCCGACTAGCGGCGGTCGGTGGCGGAGGAGACGGCGGTTGGCTGCCGGTTTCTGGTTTCATCAAAGGGGTCATTTTGGTTTTGAGAGAAAAGAAGGCTGGGTGTTTTATAAAGAAAGGTTTTAAAAAAATGGGGAAAAGTTTGATTTTGGGCCGGATGAAGGTGTTTTATAGGCGTTTTATTTTTTAAAAATGGTGAAATCTGGTAATAAATCCCCCCGCGTTTTCATTATTTTCATTTCTGTCTTGTCACATGGGATATTTACAACCCCGGTCCTCCTTATATTTTAAGATCTTGCAATTCAACCCCTGGATTAAACTGAAATCAATTTTTAAATGGTGAAATTACCTCCCCAGTCCCACCGCGTTTTTGAAATTTTCACACCGAGCTCGCCCCTTAGTTCAATTACATGTCTGGTCCTTTTAAGTTTCATTAGGCTTGTAATTACGTCCTTAAATCAAGTTTTATTTCCTTTTAATTTTTGCCTTTTTGTTTTATTTCTTAGCGTTTCAGTCCCTGTTTTGTGTTCTAAATATTCATTGCTTTTTTGTGTTTTTATTTGTTTTTAGCATGTTCTATTACTCGTTGTATTCATATATGCTATGTTTTACCGTGTCTACTTATGTTTTGGATGCGTTGTTTTCTTTTTATCTTTTGTCCATATTCATTTTTATATCATACTTTAGTCTGGTTTTCATGGTGTTTGTATATGTTAGTATGAGTTTTATGTTTTTAGGTTATATGTTAGTGTGTTTTTCAGTCATGTATAATGACATGTTTTTATTTATTTGTGCATGCAAATTATGTCATATGTTATGCACTAGGTATTAGTTTCTTTGTTAGCATGTTGTTTGAAATTAACATCATAATACATCTATGTCATGCATATGTTACATTGCGTTTTTATTTTTTAATATGTATGTATTCTTGAAGTATGTGTTTCTTATTTCCCACATGTTTTTATTCATGCCCCGTTATTATTATTATTATTATCTCTATGTTCGTGTTTTTTTATCATATTTGTTTAATTTAGTGATATTCATGTTTTTCATTATTTATTTTGTCCTTTATCACGTCAATGCAAATGTATGTTTCCGAATTGTTTCTCTAAGATTGCATATCGAGATATATAAATTGTCAATGCGGTGCCCTTTTATCCGAGCGTAAACGGGGCCAGTATCAGGCGCAGTGATAGTGGTTGGGCGTTTACTCTCGGATAACGGGGCCTTCAAAATCTATTCGCACTTATAACCAAATTTTAAATTAATTGTCACTTTAATCCGGAAAGTTTAATATTAATAAAGCGGTAATTATTAAAGTACCAATTTTGGGTGGTGTGGGGTGCTAATCCTTCCCTATCCGTAACCGACTCCCGAACCCAACAAGTTTTCAAATCTCTGTTTTTATGGTGTCCGGCCTACCTAAGTGGCCGGTGGCGACTCCATTTTCAAAATAAAATACGGTTTTTACAAAATCTCACGGAAGACATTGTTTTCAAAACAAAACAATAGATAAAAATACGTTTTTTAGCGTAAAAGGATATCGCTACAATTGTATATTGTCATATTTATTTAAGTAATAGCATTGGTTTAGTCATTTAGTATTTTGTTTTATACCATGAATTCTGAGTTCAAATCATGTTAGTTCACTTTTATTCTCTTTAATTGTCATCCAGAAAGTAATGTTTGATAAAACATGTTATTAAAATTTATCACATAGGAGTTAACCAATATCGGTTGGGGTTTTGTTATTACATATTGTTTTTCCGAATTTTTTGATATACTTTCCCATTTCTCGCCTAGAGAGCCCCATGAAAATCATCATTATTTCATTTTCCCGTGCTTTTTGAAGGAAGATATTTAAAAAATGATTCAACCTCAGACCCATTTGAATGTAGCAGATAACAGCGGGGCCCGAGAATTGATGTGTATTCTAGTCATAGGAGCTAGTAATCGCCAATATGCTCATATTGGTGACGTTATTGTTGTTGTGATCAAGGAAGCAGTACCAAATACACCTCTAGAAAGATCAGAAGTGATCAGAGCTGTAATTGCAAATAATGATACATGTCATCATCGAGTTGATTGGTTAAATATATTAAATTGAAATTGAAAAATGTAAAACACGTGTCACCATCTAATTTTTTGTGTTAAATTTATTAATATGAATTGAAAATAAAATTAAATTAATAAAACCTGCAAGTAAAAACTAAATATGTAATTATAAATTTGTCTACCTAACACATCATCACTTTCCTTAAAAGTTAACGGTCAATAACTTAAGGCATAAAGTCAAAAAATAGTCCCAACGTTTGATTGAATATTCATTTTGGTCTTTATTCTTTTTTTTAGCAATTCAACCCTCAACGTTTCATTTTGAGTCAAAATGGCCCCTCTGATGATAAAAATTATTAGAAAACTGGTGATAAACGGTTTGAAATGACTTGACAGAATGATAAGTCAACAGAAAAATATATATTTTATAAAACACATTTGTCTATATGATATTGTCATGTCAGCATGCACTGTCGTATAAGTTTGTCACGTCATTTCAAGCTATTTATTGTCAGTTTACTGACAGTTTTCAGTTTTCATTCGTAAAAAGGTCAATTTAACTCAAAATAAAACGTTAAAGTTTGAATTGCTCAAAAAAAACCAAAGTGACTACCCAGTCAAACGTTGAAAGTATTTTTTAATTTTATATCATAATTTAATTAAAATTATTTTAAAAGTTCAATACTCTGATTTCGATGATCAAAATTATATCAAACCTATAATTGGGTAGAATCGGTATAATTGACTGGTCATGGACGTAGTTCACCCTAAAAGAAAATATCCCCAAATCGGAAGCACAGGTACTCAAATATCGAAATTAACTGTGGGTAAGAAAGAACCAAAGCAAGAATAAACTAAATCTTCGGATAAAGAATGATAGACATATGTTTGCTTTTAAACTCACAACATATGTGTCTACTTCACAACCGTGTTTTCCTCGGAAAGAATTACTTGATAAGTTAGGTCAAACTCCAAAATATTACATTAAAGTAAAAACAATATCAACAACGAGCATGATGAGAACTGAAACCCACAAAATTACAACTAAATAAACCATTGGCATTTGCAGCCTGGTGTCACCAAAACAAACCTTGAATTGTTTATCGGTTGGCACTCCTTAACAGTTTATTCCACACTCTTGTACATCCGGCCCAGTAACCCTTGTTGTAAAGGGATCAATGCGCACCCACAACAAAGAGAAAATGGAGGCAAGAAGAATTGACCATACGACAACGATGGTGGGTGTCCGGTTTTGGCGCCCCATCAAACCTTTCAAGAATGGGTAGAGATGGACGATCACCCAGAAGGCAAAGAATAGCTTACCAAAGAGGGGACCCCATGATTGGTAGCCACTATTGATGGCATACGAGATTCCTGCAACAACTCCCACCAAGTTTATGATGAGGAGAGTGGTTGGTGGGATGAGAAGGGTTGTCCATTTGAACATGTAAAGTTCTGCAAAATCCCCATCTTCATCTGATGCTTTTGAAGTGACCGTGAAGTTGGTGTCAATGCCAGCAAGAACCTTGAGAAGCCCTTGGAAAACGGCAAAAAGATGTGCCGACACACCACCGATAACCCAAAATTGTTCATTTCTCCACCACTCATCAATTCCCACCCCACTCCACCTCATTTCTAAAATACCAGTTGCAAAGATGGAAAGAAAGAGGGATATAAACCATATACTCGCAAGGTTACTAATCTGCAGTCACAGCAAACCAAGCAAAATAATTAAGAGTATACAATGCAATAATTTCTAGCTCTCCTATAGCAATACAATAAAAAAAGCAATGCAGATTAGAAATAGAAATTCCGGATAGACTAACCTGTGGGATAATGAACTTGTTAGTGAGCAGACAGACGGCTGGCAGTGTGCAGTACATGAGAAGAGGAATAGCAGTGATTGGGTAGATGGTAGTGTTAACATATGCAAACCGTTCAAGCCACTTGAGCCTACCATTATAACCATACCAGATAGGGCAATGCCTACTGAAAAGAATTTCCACAGAACCAAGAGCCCATCGAAGCACTTGGTTCAGACGATCTGAAAGATTAATAGGAGCAGAACCTTTAAAGGCCGGGCGTTTTGGCATGCAGTAAATTGACCTCCAACCACGGGCATGCATTTTGAATCCAGTAAGAATATCTTCTGTAACAGAACCATAGATCCACCCAATCTGTAGGCAAAAGAAAACAAGGAAGTTTAACTAAATTATGGCAGGTGAAAGGGAGGGGAAATGCACAGAGGATAAGAGATCATCCTGCACAATTAACAATTCAGTACATTGCTAACAAAATTTCAATAGCCATGAAATTCACTAATCAACTTTCCATGTAGTGGAGTCGCAGATTTTAAGGATGTGCCGCAATAAAACATTCTTACTTAAGAAGTAACATACCTCACTTCCCCATTCTGATTTATCCTCGTATCCACAACTGATAACATGAATTGCTTCCTTAAGAAGTGTTTCAGGGGTAGCAGACTGGGGGACACCACCATTCTCCATAAGTGTAGAGGCAACAAAAACAGCAGACTGACCAAAACGTTTCTCCAGGCTCATTTGCGACATCAGTAGTGACTTTTCGTCATCAAACCCAGCCCCTGATTTAAAAAATGCGCAATGGAGGACTTTAGAAGGAGCTTTTCTTCACTAGACCAAATGGTATTAAGAATAATGACCACTAAGCTCAAAAGACAAGAAACCAAATAGTTACCTTCAACACCCTCTTCTATATCCTCTAGATTGAATACCGGTACAGTAGAATCAACATGTTTGCCAGATTTCTTCTTGTCTGATCCCTTCTTACTCGATTTTGAACTCTTCTTACGAGAACCTCCACACAGTGAAGATAGCATCCCTGCTTTTCTATGCTTGGGCTTAAGGGGAGGTTCATATCCATATAATGCTGTTCTATTGAAAACACATCCTGTACCGACATAAACAGGCCCTTGAATGCCATCCAGACCCCTCAAGTTTATCTGTAATTTCACACAAAAAAATAGATGTCTCAAAAAGGAATTCAATAGCCAGTATGTTCAATGAAAACTGACTCACGCCAGTCATTCTACATCAGCAATAACATCATTTACAAGATGCAACTATTTTTTATTGGTACAAGACATGAAGCTTACATCAAAGAAAACAGTATTTCTGTTAGCATATCGATCATTTCGGTCAATACCATCAAACCTTTGTGGAAACTGAACATAACAAACTTGCTTCCCAAGGTTTGGATCCATCAGAAAACACATAGCTTCCCTTAAAGCCTTGCTATTATTTATGTAGTGATCACAATCAAGATTCAACATGAAAGGTCCATTAGTAAGAACAGCGGACACTCGAACCTGAGAGAAAGATTCATTGACAGCAATGTTAGATAAGATAGATACCAAGTAATGCAAAATAACAAGAGATTTAAGCAGCAACTTACAAGTGCATTCATAGCACCAGCTTTTTTGTGGTGTTGGAAGCCTGGACGCTTTTCACGAGAAACATAAACTAACCTCGGCAGCTCATTGCCCTCAGCATCAAGGCCCCCACTCTGACCTAAGAAAACCTGCAAGTTTCACAAAGCCTTAGTAACATTAATAATGTGTGTAAAATACTTATAGCTCAGGCAACTCACTAAACCTCTTTCAAAGTATTGAAAACAATGAATAGGATGACCACATAATATGCATGAAAATGGAATGGACTAACTCAAGCAGATTTGTTCTTGTCTCATGTGTTTGTTAATAAACTTCCTTATGTCCGATTGAAAGGAAACATATAATCCCACTTGTTGAGTTTTTCCAGTCCAATATGAGTGTATAGAATATCATATAATCTAGAAATACGGGAACAATGGCCATCCTGCTCAATGAAGATGAACGAGTTGCATATCTATGAATGCAAAAAACAGGTCCTACCTGGATCATTCCTGGATGGTCTCTGGTGTTATTACCAGGCCATGGTGTACCATCCTGCATAATCCATCCTTCTTCAGGAACTTTCTGTGCCTTTGCAACAAACCCATTAATTCTAACTTTAAATTCTTCATATTCTCTCTGCAATAGAAGCAAAGAAGTGAGCATAATGAAAATTTGAATATGGAGCAAGATTGCAACCAAGGATCTCCAAGCTAACCCTTACCTTCATAGCTCTACGCTCTTTAACAAATGATGTTTGAACTTTATCTTTCAGGTAGTCAATCTTCTGTGCAAAATACCATTCCGGAGCCCGAGGCTCAATGTTATACTTCTTGCAGAAAGGTACCCATTTCCTAGCAAACTCTGATGTCTCAGACAATGCTTCAAATGTTAACATAGCAGCACCATCATCAGAAACATAGCAGGAGACCTTGTCGACTGGGTAGTCAACAGCAAGAATGGATAGCACAGTGTTCGCTGTCACAAGTGGAGGCTCCTTTAATGGATCGACAGTACTCACAAAAATGTCAACAGAAGCTAATTCTGATGGTTCCCCTTCACGATCGTATCTGTTATACAGCCAGGGAGTTGAAATAATAAAGCAGGATTAAAGACGGACTAAAATAACACAACTGCTAAAAATATATTTGATCAGATTAATGAGATTGACAGGAAGAAATGTCTTACCTCAAGGCAAGTCTATCGAGATAGGTTTCACGGTTAACAGGAAGCCACTTAGGAAACTGATCCAATATCCATGATATTGCAAACCAAATCTCACATATAACAGATATCAACCACAGAGCATAGGCATTTGGAACAGGATTTGTTATTCGATAGTGCAAGAAAATGCAGAGAATAATGAGTCGAAGAATGATGACCATCCGATAAGGGTTTATTTTTGACGAGGGGACAGAAACCTTTCTTGATAGAGGCTGCCGAGCTTCATCATTCCTGCAAATTAAGAAGGGTATTGACAATTAAAGTTGGGCTAGAGAGATTTGTAGCAGGACTTAGCTCCCTCAGATATGGAACTTCAGAAGGATTGCTAAACGAGGTTCTCCAAATTCAGAAAATTATTCTAAATCGCAGGATTTAGAAACAACCCAGGCAAAGGAATAGAGAAGTGTGATAATGATTCTTAAAATATTTTAACTTGCCATTGACTAACATGAACAAAAACAAATAATCTCATAAAAGTTCCAGAGATTAATCAAATGGGAACTCACAGTAAAGAGTCATCCACAAGCACATCGGTGCTGGCATCAATATCACCAGCACCCCTTTCAGATGCAGCGTGGCCTGTACTCATAGGAGCAACATTCTTGTCCTGCTTCATCTTCCAGCCATCAACTCTCTCCTTCCAAGCTACATTGCCCATTCCAGGTGAACCAAACTCCCTCACGGGATCCACAACCCTAATATTCGCTGCAAGGAATTTCAATATTTATATCAATTAGCCGTAAGAACCAATAGAGGGAAAGATAGGTTTCATTTTGTGCAATTAATTAATGACATCCATGTAACAAAGAGGATGCATACATTTTCCACCAACAGGCCCGGGAGATGCCATAGAAAGCCGCTCAGGTGATGCAGCAGATAACTCACCAGAAACCTACAATATGTCAGTTGGGAAAGCAAGGTTCCAATCCATCATTCCATTAACGAACAATTACAAAGAACAATCGCTTTAAGACGGCTTATAGACTTACCTCCTGCCCATTGGTGAGCAGGGGAATATGGTTATGAGAAACCTCTTTATCATAACTTGGAGCACTAACATCCTCCCCTCTTCCATAAGTTGCATGCCAGCTCAACATTCTTTCTGTAATTTTCTGCTTCTGATTTTGGTTTTTGTTTTCTGAAGAGTAATTGTAATCACTAGCACCATCATCAGCATCACCATCCTCTTCTCTGTCTCCAAGGATAGCAGGACTACCTGGAACCATAGGAAGATGAAAAATTAGTGATGAATATAATTGGAAAAGCACAATAATGGGAAAATATGTTTGATACTTGGTGTTATAAGAAGCTCGTACTAATAAAAAAAACTCACAAAAGTAAATGCAATACTATATATATATATGGACGTTCTGAAAACCATGTGAATACCTAGTGAGATATAAATTTTAAAATTACCTTTGTGTCTCTTGTATCTGGTTTTGCATTGAGGGCATGACTGATTCCCATCCTTCCTTTCATATTCATAGCAAGGGCGACAGACAGGAAATGCACAAACATCACAAGCAATGAATGGATCGCCATCCACGTTTTTCCCAACAGTATCACCACAGATTTGGCACACCTGGCCACCAAGATTCTTCGTGGCCTTTCCCTGATCAATCAAAGAGTAAAAAAAGTCACAGAGTTAGCGACAGACACCTCCAGCAATCCATGTATAAACATCTAGCAGTTTAGCCCAACTATAAGTAAGAACATGCATCAAAGTGTATAGATATCATTTTGAGCATAACTAGGTTATGAGTTCATAGAAAGTAAGTAAACCACTTGCAAACAAAGTACACTTGAACTACTTTTTTAATTGTGGAACCCAGTGCAATTAATCCAATATGTGGGTAAATTTTCTCTTATCATCAATTTTCCGATCAATAACGCAAACTGAAAATTAGAGAACTGTGAATAATTCTTCGAATACATACCCCAATATCTCCTGATTCCATTGTCACTTGCTTCTTTTGTCAATTGGGAACAATGGATCCAAATCGTTGCTCAATTTTCAACAAGATGTGTGCATACCTTTATTTTCAAATGAAAGTCAAAATAAATCATCCACTTCAAGAGAACGTTTTCCGCTCAAATCTGAAAAAAAAAACGAGAAACAAAACTTATCACTCACCAGCTAGAACTGCAAATAGATAAAAACGGTAACAAAAATCTTGTTGTTAGATAACGACTGTTTATATTTTCTTCTAATGCACTCCAACATTGCAACGTAATTGAATTAACGAAGTCGACTACTTCAGAATTCTAAGTAACCGAACCGACAAATAGCAAATCATTGTAGAGACGAATGCAATTGACAGGTCCAAATCCAAGAATCTTAAACAGACAACCGACACATACAACGAGTTCTAAGACAAAGAGATCACAACATTTCGATTCAAAATAAAAACAGAGAAAATAGCAAGAGTCGAGCACTACGGTTCTAAAATTCAGAGCAAAATCATCCGATGAATGAGATTTTAAAGTGTTGAAACAAATCCGTTAATAAACACCATCGCGATTTTCAAGATGAAAACAGAAATGACCTTGAAGAAAAGAGTTCAAACGGTTAAAAGCGAGATCGAAGTCGAAAACGAAACGATGGCTTCGATCTCTTGGAAATGAGATGAAATCCACATCAGATCTCGGCGGAAAGCAAGGAGAGAAAGGGAAATCTGAGAGTGAAAACTGATCTACAATACGAACCTTGAAAATGAAGAATCCGACGTAGGATGAAAGAGAGCAGGAATGCAAAGGCAGGCAGCAGCTAACTCCCCTCTCTCTCTCTCTCTCTCTCTCTCTCTCTCTCTCTCTCTCTCTCTCTGTATACCTACAAAAAAATGAAATGAATAATTAAGGGGTGGGTTTTATTTTTATTTTATTATCCAACTAATTAGAATAGCTGTCAGCAGAGAAATTTTACAAGAGACGAAAGCGACAGAGAAACTACGATCCCAGCTCCTCCAAAACTCCACCACCGACAATGCTCAAGGGTTAAAGGTTTATTAGAGAGAAAGAGAGAGGGGTTAAGTTTAAGATTTTAGCCTTTCAACGGACAGATCATTTACACCCAATTATTGCTTTATTTGTTTTTTCTTTTTAAATTACTACTTGCACTCAAATCAAATTTATAAAAATAAATACTACCCATATGTTTAGGATTAACTTTTTAAAAATTAAATTTTTTATTTTTAATCACAATTATTTTATGTATTTTAATTAATTAATTTTTATCAAATATATATTTTTAAAATTATCGAAGGTTTTTTAAAAAAAATTATATTTTTATTAATAATATATTTAAAGTAATAATAAATTAAATTTGACTAAAAAAAGTCAATACTAAATATATTAAATGAGACGATAAGTATTGTTTTTTTTCTTCCATCTATATTTTGTTGTGGTTCATGCTCATAAAATTAGTGTAATAATGTAGCTAAAAAATTAAGTAAATAGTGTAATAATGTGATTTCTTTACAATTAAGATAAATTGAAGAAGATGAAAATGTTTATTTACTATGATAACGTTGAATGTTGATGCGTTTTATCATAGAATTTACAAAATTTAGAGCTGAAACATGGGAGCATATATGTTTTATATATGCAATAATTTTATTTTATTAAAAAACTTAATTGTTTTAAAATCACTAGTTATTCATTCACCTCTTCTATAAAAAAAAACAATTGCACCATATGTTCTCAAACTATGATCCTCGTTTTAAATTAGTCCCAAATCTTTTAAACATTTTGATTTTATCCTCAAACTATAACTATTATTCTAAATTATTTTCTAAACTTTTGAACGTTCTAATTTTATCCCAAATTGTCAATATATGATAATCATATCTCATGTTAATAAAATCGTTATAAAAATTGTTAATTTTCATGTAAACACATACGTAATATGTGTTATAATACAATGTGACATAAACAATAATTTTGATGATAAAATTGAAATATTAAAAAGTTTGAAGACCAATTTAGAATGAAAGTTGTAATTTGGGATGAAACTAAAATATTTAAGAGCTTGAAGATCAATTTGAAATAAAAGTTATAGTTTAAAGATAAAATAAAAACATTTAAAATTTTAATGATCAACTAAAATTTTCATTTACCCTACTGAAGAAGCCCTTGCCCCATTCGGTTAACAGAAATAAATAGAAATTCATTTTTTATAACAAATAGAAATTGAAGTTAGTTGGGTAGTTGGAGTTCAATGGGTATTTTGATTTTATTTTAGAGATGTTTTAAATTATGATCCAACCGACAGGGCGTTGGCACTGATCGGGACAAATTGTGGGATCTGCGAGGCCTTGTATTTAGCACACGGTCGGTAGCTTGTATTAAAATTTTAAGGTCCAAATGCTGGAAGAGAGCTTAGTAGAACAAACTTCAAAGTTCAAACCAAAAAAGAAAGTTACATTAGCAAATGTTTGTTTTAAATGTGTTGATTCATATTGTTAAATGTGTGAAGAATCGTTGAGACTGATGGTTTATAAGGTGATTTACATCAAAGGTGATGAAAAATATATTGGACAAAAAAGGGAAACAATTTTAATGTAAAGATGGTAGTTTATTTGTTTTTTAAGGGTGCAATAAATTTTTGAAAGAAAAAATCAATTAAATTATTGAATTTTTTTCATCAAGTTAAGCTCTTAAACTAATAAATTAAATTAATTAAGTTCTTAATTAAACTAAGAGATTGAATCAATTAAGTCCTTTGACTATTTTTTACCATTAAATTTTAACAGTATTTTTCTTTAGATATTACTGACACATGATACACTATAGTTTATCACGATGCATTTATAATTTTTTTTCAAAAAAAATCTTTTTTATAAGTTTTTTTTAGAACTTTTAAAAAAAATTAAATAAAATTAATTTTTTGAAAATGTCAAGATTTAATGGTTAAAATTGGTCAAAAGATTTAATTATTTTAATTTTTTAATTTAAAGACATTAATTCAATTTCTCGATTTAAAGACTTAATTGAGTGTAAAATATATTTAAAGACTTAATTATTATTTTTTCAAAAGTTCGTAAACTTTTTATAAACATATGTTTATTTGTTCTTCGTTTACTCCAATCATCCATAATGATATTTATAGACAAGGGTCGAGCTCTTCGTATGAGTCTCGCTTCTTTATTGTTCTAATCATAAGGCTAAGAGGTAGAGCCACGAATATGTTTTAGCTTTATTTTTAATTTTGATTAATTTATTAAAGGATTATTTGTAAAAATTTAAAAATATTGATTATCATATTTTTGTCAAAAATATATTTTAAACTTATAAAAATGTTTTTCATTAAGATTGACTTGAACCAAATATTACTTTTGGTTGCACTCATACTTTCCAAAACTTTATTTTGACTGATCGAATTAACCCGTATCGCACACTTAATTTTAATGGATGAGTCTCTGAATAAATTTTTTCTGCAACTTGAACCAAATATTAACATAGACCAAATATTGATAACAAATTTTAAAGTAAATTTTAAGTCAAAGTTCACATTTTGTACAGTGAGGTTTCAATACCTCTTTAGAGGTGTCGATGCTTCTACAATAAATTTGTTACAAACTTTTTCAGACTGCTTCACTGTTTCGATACTCTTTCTTAAAGTTTCGATTTTTTTTCCTTTGTGGTTTCGAAACTACCTCCCAAAAGGCTATATTTTGTATGAATTTTCTTTACATGCTTTCAAAATTTTTCGAGAAGATTTAATAATTTTGTGCAGGTGATCAATAAATGCTTAATTTTAGTTGCTTCCACTAGCTCCAAACTCCTTCGAAAACTCCACAACAATTAGAAAAAAGAGAAAATATACAAAAAATACCTCTAGACATTATTGAAGTATCAAGAAAGCTAATCCAATTTTTCAAGTGATCAAAATCTAATTTGTACTCAGTTTTCAGCTTTTTGTGAACAATAACTTTATACTTTCATTGTAGTTCATTTACTAGTGTTTTGGGTGTGTGTGAAAGCTTAATTTTTATTTTTTGTGAAGATTTTCTAAATTTACTTCTTTGTATTAATTTTTGGAAAAAAATTCTCTAGACTTTAAGGTATAAGTCTAAGATAATCATGCAGAGTTATTCATTATCCTAAGTAATTAAGGTAGTAGATATAGACATCATTTAAAGAGTTGAATCACTCTAAATCTCTTTTGTAATTTTTCATCTTTTACAATTAGTTTTCACAATTTATTAAAATCGACAATTTTCCTCTCTTGATCATATTCGATTGATTATTTCACTCATCGATATCTTTTGAAAAAATAAACATGAACGATTTGATATGAGGTGACAGTTTGAATTGGATATTTAATGTGAATTGATGTTTAATGAATTTAATCTTCAGATACCCTTCATATATCTCAGGGGGTGCTGTATTGGTGTAAAGATCCTTGTTCGGTGATCCTTATTGTTGATGTTTTGCCCTGTTGTCACTTGGTTTGTTGAACTTTTTACTCGATAGGTGGTTTTAGATATGTACAATAAGAGTGGTCGTACAAAGTTTTTGAAAAAAAAAAGGGCCCAAAATGAATTAAGTTAAATCCGTATAAGGAAAAACAAAATATTAGTGATAGACTATTGGTAAAATACCTGAAGAAAACAAAAATGTTCTACTATGTATATTTTGAATCATATTATACTCGTTTTTTATTCAAAAGTCAAACTACCACACATACAACAAGTCAACAAACATTTATTTATTTTTTAAAACGAAGGATCTCATTTTAGTAAAATACATAGAACCTCTTAAACCTTTGAATCACTCATGTTTCTAGGGGTGAGCATTCGATCGAGTCGAGTAAAAAAATTTGAGTTATTCGAGTTGGCAAGCCCTATTTTATAACTCAAACTTTATTTTAAATTTTTCTGATTCAAGTCGAGTTTCTATACAAATTTAATTATAATTATTTATAATGATATATTTCTCTAATCATATATATTTAAACACATATCTCTAATCATATAACATATACATATATATTTCTTCATATTATTTTCCACATGTGTGAGTAAGATTTTTAATGTTATTTAATAAAAAATAGCATTTAAAATTCTAAAGTATATTAGGATGTTATTTTTAAGAAATGAACTTTTGAAGATAAAATATTGATAAGAATATAAAGGAGTCAAGAAATTGATGTGAAAAAAGAATTTACAAAATATTATAGTTGAAGGATTAAAATGAATAAAATGCAAAGTTAAGAGACTAAATTGTACAAAGAATAGTTTTTGTTAAAATATAACTCGAAGCTAAATCAGTATTCTACAATGGTTTAGGAGTATTTGGTTTAGATTTGGTCAAAATAGACTTAAAACAATAAAGGAATTGAAGAAATGGAAAAATCATACAAAGTTGAGGGGCTAAATATTAAAAAGAAAAAAATTATTTTAAAAAATATGAATTGAGGCTATTCTAAAATGGTTTAGGAACACACGGTACAGATTTGGTCAAAATAGACTTAAACTAAAGGAGGAATTGAAGATAACAGAAATGATGGACTAAATAGCAAAATTGTAAAATTTAGTTTTTCGATCTTTCGAGTTGGGAAAACTTGAACTCGAATTAAACTTGAAATTTTTATTAGTTATTCGAGTAGACTCGATTAACTCAAATAACTCGATTTAATTAACTCAAAGTTCAAAAAAAATTATTTTTTTTGAGTTGAGTCGGGTTTTACTCCCCTCTACATATTTCGATCCGAGTTAGAGTCATATTTCGTTCTTTAGTTGAGCACGTCGCCTCATGAACGATGTAGAAATCTTATTCTGAAATTAGGTTGAGGGTCTTTATCTTTGAGTATAACAAGAAGTATGACCTTAAAAATCACTAAATTATTTGATGATGTTGTAGATTTGAGAAGTAAAAAAATTAAATTATAAATATTTAGAGATATGAGGAAAATAATTTTATAAAAAAAATTTAGTATAAAAAACGTCATTATCTTTTTTTATAATAAAAAGAATTGCTAACTAAGGTCTTTAATTGTTTTTTAAAAAAAACTAAGGTCTTTAATTACAACAATCGTGTTGTAAAATAGTTAAAATCATATACGATGTTGTAAAATAATTAAAATCATATCCGACAGTAACCCAACAAGTCGTCTCAGTCAGGGGTAAATTTAGGAATTAAAATTTAAGGGGACCGAAAATAAATAAAAAAACTTAAGAGTATAAAAAGTCTTTGAACTTTAAAAAAAATCAATTAAGCCCTTAAACCAATTTTGACTATTAAATCTTAATAATTTTATGATCTGTTGGTGCAATGTATTGTGTCAAAGTGTCTCGACTTGACATTTTTAAAAAATATATCTTTTAAAAAAAATTGTTTAAAAGTTCTAAAAATTATAAAAAAACGTATAAATATAAAAAAATATTTTTTGAAGAAATTTGTAAATGCAACATGATAGAACTATAATGTATCATGTGTCAGTAATATCTATAGAAAAAATTGTCAAGATTTAATAGTCAAAATTGGTCAAATGGCTTAATTAATTAAATTTCATGGTACAAGAGCTTAATTGAGTGCAAAAAAAATTTAGGGGCTTAATTGATATTTTTAAAAGTTTAAGAGCTTCTTACACCTAAGCCTAAAAAGAATAAAAGACTAAAAAACGTCATCAATATGATTCGATTCATTACCTTCAAGTAAAACAAACTTAATTTCTTGTACACACTTTACCACTAAGACAACACCCACTTTATAATAATAAAACAAGTAAAATAAATTATAGTTTAAAATTTTACGAGGGCCAAATTTAAAAAAGAATGGACCGTAAGGGTGGACCACGGGAGCCTGTCCCCTGCCAGCCCCCCATGTGGCTTCGCCCATAGTCTCAGTGGAAAAAGCGAATGATCTTAACCCTAAGAGACTCGGGTTCAATCGCAGTGTCTGCAAGGTGAGTGCTTTGTCAAAGATAATAAATATCTATGAACAGATACTACCTTGTAATCATCTTTACGACTAAACTCTCTTCGTGAGTCATTTTCGCTATCCCATCGACAAATTTATTACTCTCATGCAAAGCACCATCATAAGATGGCAACGAACTCGCTTACAATTACTCATTAGTGTCACGGGGCTAGACTTCTGAACCAACCCAACGGGCGGCCTTAGTCGAGGTTCTTAGACAAACGACTAAGTAAGCCTGAAATCCTTCTTCGGAAGATCGAATACTTCCAATGCTCACAAACACAAGATCGTTCCAAGAGGAACCGAACAAAAGAGAAAGGCAACAAGAACAAGAGAAATAACGCTCAAGAACGCGAAGAACACTACAGAGTGTTTTTAGAGTAAATGCCAAGTGTATTACTCAAATGATGGATGATACAAGTGAGGTGGGGAGGCCTCTATTTATAGTTGAATCCCCATACAATGAACGGACGAGATCGAATCACACTAACGGCCCAGATTGAAAGTCACCTACCAAATCTACACTAACTAAGGAAACTCTATCACTATGATATTCTTTCCTTAAGTTTGTGTTTACATTGAGAGAAATTCTTATCCCTTGGAATATTCCCCGGTAAGATGTCATCTATTAATTTACCAGGCTCAATGTACTTGGGCTTTCTTTCAGTCTCCAACGATCGGACCAAGTCTGGTGGTCTTCTTGGCAAGCCTAGAACCTCTTGGGTTGCTTGTTGCGCATCTGTCTCGGACCCAAATGTGCAGGCCGTGACATTCTCCCCCACCAAATCCGGCGATACCCTCATCGCTGTCTTAGTAAAGGCTTCTCTTGGTTGATCTTGGATCTTCCATGGTACCTTGGCTTGTTCCCAACTCAGAATCGGGCAACGATGTTCCCCCATAAGGAGCGCTCGACTCGGGCTGGGTTGTCTTCCCATACAGACTGCTCGTCTTGGTTCCTTCCGCTGTGTAACTTCTCGCTCTGCATCATTGCGCACATCTCGATGAAGTTTGAGATGCGCCTCCTTCGCGGCATTCACTCTAACCGGCATCAACCCTTCCCTCGTGAAGTTTGGTGCCTCGTTGCCCATTGGCAACTTTTCCTACATTGACCCTTCTTCACACTTGAAGTTCAATGCTTCTTCCACCTTGCCCAAAGGTGATTCTTCCACGGGCCTCATGTCGCTATCTGACTCGGGCAACTCTTGCCCCACTAAAGTAGTCCCTCCAACAGTAGCCTTCAAAGCTATGTCTCCTTGGCTTGGAGCATCCTCGGCAAGCTGAATGGCAGTCAGCGTCTTGGTTCCTTTACCTTTGTCTTGGTACGAGGGCACAACGCAACGTTGTTTGCGATCCAAAACACAGACGATGTCGGCACAAGGAACGATAAGAGCATCTATACGGTCAAGGAAGCTTAGTCCCAAAACAAAATCAAAGTCATCTAAATTGATTACCTTGATGTCTTCCTTGCCCTTCCATTCACCAATCTGCAGTTCCACCTTCCGTGTCGTCCCAACAATTGGAACTTCTTTAGCATTCACAGTCTTGATCTTTGCAGTTGAACCCACAACTCTAAGACCAAGTTTTTCGGCAGCCTTCTTGGACATGAATAGATCGGTTGCTCCGGTGTCCACTAGAGCACTCATCGATCGTCCCGCAATGTTGATGTCGACAAACATCAACCCTTTCTGCTTGCGTACTCTCGCCTTAGCAGAACTCAATATCATCGAGCCAAGTCTCGCAGCCTCGCTCTGTTCGGGCTCGTCCACCCCCTTGGATGGCTTGACTCGATGTGGGCATGCTCGCAACTTGTGTGGCCCCTTACATTGGTAGCACTTTAGTTGCTTCTCTACCCTCGGCTTGATTGTTTTGACACTCGCAATCGCACCAAGTCTCGTCACTTCTTCGTCCGACTCCTCAGACTCATCGCCTTTGACAGCATTAAGACGATCATTCTTGGGGCAATCTTTCATCATGTGCTTTCCTCCGTAGACACAACACACAAGACCTTTCCCATCTTTGACTCCCCTACCATAGCCCTTGCCTCGGGGCTTGAGGGACTCCGCCATCTCGAACTCGGCTATGGATTCAGCTGCGGCCATAGCCTTGGAGAGTTCCTCGACTCCCATCATCTTCAACTCCATTTTAGCCCATCGCTTAAGCCCGTTGTTGAAGATAAAAAGGCTTTCGGCTTCAGCGATGTCCGTGATTTGGAGTTTGAGTTCAGTGAACCGTCTGACATACTCCAGGATGGAACCTTCATGCTTGAGTTCGTTCAGCTTCTCTCGAGCCTCCTGTTGGGTGTTCTTTGGGTAGAACTGTTCCTTGAACTCAGCTTGAAACTCTTCCCAAGTCCCGATGGGAATATCCTTGCTCTTCTCCTCAAAGCATCTGCGTCGCCACCATAAGAGTGCAACGTCAGTTAAGTAAACATAAGCAATGTTTACCTTATCCGCGTCATCCTTGATGTCTGTAGCACGAAAGTATTGTTCCATGCTCCGCACAAAGTTTTCCACGTCCTGGGCCGATCTAGCTCCGCTAAACTCCTTCGGCTTTGGCACGTCCAAATTTGGTCTGAATGTTGCCGTGTTTAACATATCAGTCACGATAGCCTTGTAAACTTGAAGCTCTCCCTTGAACTGCTTGATTTCCTCTGTCATCTCCGCCTTCAAAGCCTTTAGCTCGGCTTCGAATGCATCACTCCGTCTATCCGCACTGTCGGCACACCGGTCAAGGTCTTACACGTTGTTCTTTAGATCCTGCACGCTGCTTTCGAGCTCATCTCCCGAAGAGTCCAGCTCGTCAAGACATACTCTGACAACGTCAATCTCCTCTCGGGCATCATTCATGGATCCTTCGAGCTTTCCCAACCTTTCTTCCAGCGTAGGCATAGTGTTGCTCGGACTGTCTCGCTTTCCATCGTCAGCCTGGGTCTCTGCACCCTTTTGTGCTGCAACATTCCCTCATTTCTTTGCCATCTCCAATCAGTGTTTGTGTTCGAACACTCGCTCTGATACCAACTGTCACGGGGCTAGACTTCTGAACCAACCCAACGTGCGGCCTTAGTCGATGTTCTTAGACAAACGACTAAGTAAGCCTGAAATCCTTCTCCGGAAGATCGAATACTTCCAATGCTCACAAACACAAGATCGTTCCAAGAGGAACCGAACAAAAGAGAAAGGCAACAAGAACAAGAGAAATAACGCTCAAGAACGCGAAGAACACTACAGAGTGTTTTTAGAGTAAATGCCAAGTGTATTACTCAAATGATGGATGATACAAGTGAGGTGGGGAGGCCTCTATTTATAGTTGAATCCCAATACAATGAACGGACGAGATCGAATCACACTAACGGCCCAGATTGAAAGCCACCTACCAAATATACACTAACTAAGGAAACTCTATCACTATGATATTCTTTCCTTAAGTTTGTGTTTACATTGAGAGATATTCTTATCCCTTGGAATATTCCCCGGTAAGATGTCATCTATTAATTTACCAGGCTCAATGTACTTGGGCTTTCTTTCAGTCTCCAACGATCGGACCAAGTCTGGTGGTCTTCTTGGCAAGCCTAGAACCTCTTAGGTTGTTTGTTGCGCATCTGTCTCGGACCCAAATGTGCGGGCCGTGACATTAGTTTCTCCTTACCAACAAACCGTAAAAAGATCATGATCCTTTGGAGGCCACGATACTTAAATTTTCTCATGTATTTCACTAATTTGTGCAAGACATCTCTCATAAGTTGGGCTGACTTTAAAGTTCTGATCCACGTCCCACTTCCATCCTAAGCAGTCATCTAGTGGAAAAGGTAGCTTTATCGCCGCAAGATGAAATAGAATTGGGCAGGAGATGTCGAAATTCCCCCATCTTCATTCTCCCTCATTGTTCACCATAGACGTAACTAGAATCGATCTCCCTAGAAGTTTTTGGATCCAACACATAATCTCGCAAGGGCCCCGCTTCTCCTACCCAAGGATCATAGCAAAAGTTAATTCGTTGGCTATTTTCTAAACGCGATACCAGACCCTGTTTCACATATTCTCAAACCATCCAAACTCCTCTTGCAAATTTGAGCAATTCACATGTCGCAATGTCCTGGGAATTCCTTCACCCACGTTCCACTTCCATCCTAAGCAGTCATCTAGTGGAAAAGGTATTAGAGGCTTTATCGCCGCAAGATGAAATAGAATTGGGCAGGAGATGTCGAAATTCCCTCATCTATATTCTCTCTCATTATTCACCATAGACGTAACTAGAATCGATCTCCTTAGAAGTTTTTGAATTCAACACATAATCTCGCAAGGGCCCCGCTTCTCCTACCCAAAGATCATGGCAAAAGTTAATTCGTTGGCCATTTTCTAGACGCCATACTAGACCATGTTTCACATATTCTCAAACCATCCATGTTGAGGAAAGAAACCGAACAACCAGAATTAAGCGGAAGCACAACCGGTGTTCTTTCTCTCCCTATAACTCAAGTCAATAATTATGGCAAGCACAATATTACAAATATGTTCTCTAGCAGCACTAATCAACCACAAATCATCAATGCAACCATAACACAAGTAAATCGAGACACCGATATTTTTACGTAGAAAACCCCTCTAAATCAAGGGTAAAAACCACGGGATTTTAGAGTCCGATAAAGTTCCACTATAATCAAATGTTCAACTACAAGACTATAATATCCAACCTACAACAAGCATTCAACTCCAACAAGGCTAATAACAAGTAGTCTTTAACAAAAGAGAGTAAAATGAGAGAATATCACCAAAAACGTAGCTGCTGTAAAATGGGGATTTCAGTCGCTACGGGTCTCGGATGAAAAATCCGACCGTACAAAGTTAAGATCACCAAGTCGTCTAGCTGTTTTCCAAAACTCAGCTCAATCGAACCACAGATAGACCTCCGATCGAAGAGTTGATCAAAACTGCTCAAAGTTGGAAATAGTTTCTCTCCTATTTTTCTCTTGAACGTTTTTTAGCTTTCTTCAATCTCTTTTTTTCTGCTGAAATTAGCTGCCCACACACCACATAAAGCAACAAGAAAATTGAAAAAGTCAAACAAAATAAATATGGCAGACATGCCATCCAACAACCCCTTTGAATTTGGGGTGAAACGGTGATGGGTTACCCACATAGTGGGACCCTCACCCAACAAATCTCCCCCTCCCGCTATGTGGGGAATGTCTTCATACCGGCCATCAAGCAGCATGCTTCAAACTTCCCTCTTGGTAAGGCTTTAGTCAACATATCAGCACCATTATCATCAGTATGAATCTTCTCAAGCTCTAACAATTTAGCTTCAAGAACATCTCGTATCCAATGGTACCTCACATCAATATGCTTGATCTAGCATGAAAAGTTGAGTTCTTACCAAGATGAATCGCGCTCTGACTATCACAATATAAGACATACCTCTTCTGAGTAAAGCCAAGTTCATGCATAAATTTCTTCATCCAAAGCATCTCCTTACACGTTTCAGTCACTGCAATGAACTCTGATTCGGTGGTGGATAAGGCAACACACTTTTGCAATCTCGATTACCATACCACAGCTCCCCCTGCATAAGTGATCAAGTAACTTGAAGTAGATCTCCTCGAGTCAATGTCTCTGGCCATGTCTGAATCTGTATATCCAACAAGAACAGGTTTTTCATTACCAAAACAAAGTTTCAAGTTGGAACTGCCACGAAGATATCTCATGATCCACTTCACTGCATTCTAATGCTCTCTGCCTGGATTAGAAAGAAACCGACTAATTGTACCAACAGCATAAGCCAAGTCTGGTCTCGTGCAAACCATTGCATACATCAAACTACCCACGCTTGAAGAGTAAAGAACTTTCTGCATCTCTTCCTTCTCCTTTTCTGTGGAAGGACTATGCTTGACACTCAATCTGAAGTGAGTAGCAAATAGAGTATTCACCGCTTTAGCTTTGTCCATACTAAACCTTTGAAGTACTTTCTCAATGTACCTCTCTTGTGATAACCACAATTTCTTGGCCTTTCTATCACGTGTCAACCTTATGCCAAGAATTTGCTTTGCTGGCCCCAAATCCTTCATCGCAAAGGATTTACTCAACTCTTGCTTCAACTTGTCAATTCTGGAAGCATTACGACCAACAATAAGCATATCATCAACATAGAGTAAAAGGATAATAAAATCATCACCAGAGAATCTCTTAACAAAAACACAATGATCAGAAGTAGTCTTCATGTAGCCTTGCTCCCCCATAACAGACTCAAACTTCTTGTACCATTGCCTAGGAGCTTGCTTCAAACCATACAAGCTCTTCTTCAACCTACACACGTAGTCATCTTTTCCCTGTGCAATAAATCCCTCTGGTTGCTCCATGTAAAGCTATTCTTCCAAATCACCATGAAGAAAAGCTATTCTCACATCCATTTGTTCAACCTCTAAGTCATAACAGGCTGCCAAACCCAATATAGTTCTAATAGATGACATCTTCAGAACTGGAGAAAATATTTCTTCAAAATCAATCCCTTTTTTTAGTATAACCCTTGACGACCAATCTAGCTTTGTATCATGGAGGTGAAGACTTTTCTTCTTGCTTCAACCTGTAAACCCACCGATTCTTCAAAGCTCTATTGCCCTTAAGTAGTTTCACCAACTCAAAGGTATGGTTATCATGCAAGGATTGAAGTTCATGTTTTATTGCTTCAACCCATTGATCTTTGCATTCACTCTCCATAGCCTCTTCATAACATTCAGGTTTTCCCCCGTCAGTTAAAAGAACATATTCGTCAGAAGAATACCTGACAGAAGATCATCGTTGTCTAGAAGATCTTCGAAGTAAAACTGTTGGTGGAGCTATAGGTGCTTGTTGTTGATCATTCACAACATCATCTATGGGAGCATCAAAGTCATCTATGTCCTGCTGGTCATTATTAATATCACCTTGTACATCATCCTGAATAGGATTTGGTGAAGGGTCTAGGGGAACTGGATTCACATCGGTCAAGTCACCACTGTCTTGTGAATCCTCTTTCTATGTCTTGTCAATGTCATCAATGGTCTGATCCTCAATGAAGACAACATATCGGCTTTTCACGAGCTTCTTCTGAACTGGATCGTAGAGTCTATAACCAAACTCGCCATCTAGACCATAACCAATAAAGATGCATTGACGAGTCTTGACATCCAACTTCGATCTTTCATCCTTTGGAACATGAACAAATACTTTACAACCGAACACACGCAGGTGATCATATGACACGTCTTTACCAAACCAAACTCTATCTGGTATATCACCTCGTAAAGGAACACTAGGAGACAGATTAATCACATGTGCCACTGTATTCAAGGCTTCAGCCCAAAACGATCTTGGCAACTTTGCATCTGACAGCAAACATCTGACTCTCTCAATCAATGTTCGGTTCATTCTTTCAGCTAACCCATTTAATTGTGGAGTCTTTGGTGGTGTTCTCTGATGTCTGATTCCCTTTCGCAGACAATACTCATGAAATGGCCTTGTGTACTCGCCACCATTATCAGTACGAATGCACTTTACCTTCTTCCATGTTTCTCTTTCAACTGACGCTTGAAACTGTTTAAATACCTCAAAAACTTGGTCTTTCGACTTCAAAGTGTAAACCCACAGCTTTCTTGAACAATCATTAATGAAAGTCACAAAATAAAGTGCACCACCATGTGACCTTACCTTTATCGGACCGCAAACATCTGAATGGACCAACTCTAGCAACTCTGATCTTCTATGAGGAGGATGACTTCTAAAAGAAACTCTTATATGCTTCCCCGCTAGACAATGAGCACAATTCTTCAATGTGGCATACTTCAACCCAAAAAGTTTATTCTTCTTGGCTAAACAATTAAGCCCCTTCTCACTCATGTGACTAAGCCGTTTATGCCACAACTCAGTTGAGTCATTTACTGTCACATTCATAGTGTCTCTAGAAGTCAAAGCCTGCATCAAGTACAAATTTGAGCTCTTCTTTCCTCGAGCCACAACCAAGGAGCCTTTAGTCAGCTTCCACTGCCCCTCATTGAAGGTGTTACAAAATCCCTCATCATCAAGCTTTCCTGCAGAAATCAAATTCAAACGGATATCCGGTGCATGTTTGACATACTTGAGAATTAACTTTGTTCCATTATTGCTCACCAAGCTAACATCTCTCATGCCAATAACTGGAATCAAACCGTCATTACCCATATTTAATACTCCAAAATCACCAGGAGTATAAGATGTGAAGAAATCCCTCCTCGACGAGACATGAATTGAAGCACCAGTATCAATCACCCAACTAGTCTCATCGCATGCTAGGTTGACCAAATTCTCAGAACAAATGACCAATAGATCTTCATGAGTAGCAGTAGCAATACGCTCAGATTTTTCATCATCATTTCGATCATTTTTATCACCACCGCTTTTGTTCTCTCTCTTCCACTTGTAGCAATATTTCTTGATATGGCCTTTCTTGCCACAATGATGACACTCAAGATTCTTATATCTCGATCTTGACTTACTTCGACTTTTATCTCTACCCTTGCCATCTTTTTCTCTATTTCTCCCCATGTTCTCGGTAACCAACACCTCAGACTGTGATGTAGAACCCTGAGATCTTCTTCTAACCTCTTCATTCAACACACCACTCTTAGCCAAATCCAAAGTAATAATACCATGTGGAGCAGAATTAATGAGTGAGACCCGAAAAGTCTCCCAAGTGTCCGGTAGGGTAGCAAACAACTGATTCATCACACTTTGAAACTCACTAACATGGTCAGCTGTAGACGTTCCTTCTCTGTATTTCAACGCCATCATTTTCTGCATGAATTCTTGTCTTGTGGCTGCCAATTGCAAGCCTTTATATAGGCAATGAGTGGGGTTGGGGGTAAGATGTGGAGCACCCTGCTCTATGCAATTTTCTTTTTTTACTTTTTAATTTTTTAATTAATAATAATATTTTATTATTTTTTATATTTTTTTATTATTTTTTTGATTTTTTATTAATTTTATATTAATAATAATATTATTAAAATAATACTAATAACACTAAAACCCGGTCAAAAATGAATGATTACAACCACAAAACCAATTAATGAATCTTGACCATTTTTTGGTAAAAAAGAGATACGACGTTTATTAATTATTCAACTAGGTGTTAACAGCACTAGCATCAACATCGTCACGTAACAAAGACAATACCTCATCAGGAGGGAAGGAAAATAAACGTGAGTTATAGCTACTTATGAAAAAAAGCTTAGACATCCTATCCACAACCTTGTTAGCTTCGTGAGGGACATGAGCAAACTGAGCTCTCCAAAGATGTTGGAGAAGGTTGAATATATGTTGAAGAAGCGTAGATCATGGTCATGATATGGAAGATCCATTAAGTAGCTGGATCACCTATATACTGTCAAAGTCCACAATAATCGAATCCACATCCAATGTAGCAACACATTTTATGTTAAAGTATGCCCAAATACCAATCATAAGATGATTGTAAATGACATTTGTTTTTATCTTGTTTATTCATAAAGAGGCATTGTCATTATTATTTTTAGTTAAAATTATGTATGTATTAATAAATTAAATTATAATAAAGTCCTTAGAATAATATGGTTATTCTTAAATGTCCTTAGTCGAGTATTATTGTGGGAATGAACAACAATAATGCATTAAGACTAATATGTAGTTGATTGATGTCAAAGTGTTGTCATTGACATAGAGATGTTAAAATCAATACATAAGCATGTGTTAGAGAACGACATACTGGACTGACCCGCTATGAGCATGTTTCTTGGATTATTATGTGACAGCCACAATATTGCTCATAGTGATAACTACATGTATGGTCCTCAGACTTGAGATCATCATTATTTCAACATCGTGAGTAGCATATTTTGATATAGTCAAACGTGTGTCGTAACTGACTACTCTATAAAGACTGATACCGGATATGTCACAATCTATATAGTGGGATATTATTGATCAAGATAGGATTTGTCACTCGTACATAATAGGAGTAATATCGTAGGTCACTTGATTGAGTGAGACCAGAAATGCATGACCATGCTCGAATAAGTTGATATGAAATATTATAGTTATTCGTTTATAATAGTTTACTCAAGATATCAAGAAATATTAGATAGACTATACAAGTGTGATTGTTCCATGACTTGTGTCCAATCTAGATATAAAGGACAAAAAGATGTAATACATGAAAAATAGTTAATCACGAAAAGGTTATGTCGAATTATGGTTTCTTATAACTTAGGTGACAATGACATATTGTTAGATGTCACTCATTGTTTGTAATATTAGAAATGTTCTAATATTTACTACTAACGTTACATGAACCTACAAGGTCACACTCACAGTTGAAATGAGCATATATTAAACGAATTATATATGTACAAATTTTATTGTACACGAATTTAGTTAAATTAATATATAATTGATATATATATAATTTAACTATTGAATAAATATTAAAAGAAAATAATTATTGTAATTATGACTCTTTTAATATATAAATAATATAATTCGATTTAAATTAATATATATATATATATATATATTGAAATCCTAATTAGTTGAATTCGGATTGAAATCCTAATTAAGTTAAATTGGGATTATATATATTTAATATATATATATTGAATTCCTAAGTAAGTTGAATTGAGATTATATATATTTAATATATATATATTGTAATCCTAATTAAAGTTAAATTAAGATTATATATATTAATATATATTGAAATCCTAATATGAGTTGAATTAGTATTTCAAAAGCTATATAAAGGCACGAAGCTAACCCATCCAAGTCGCATCTTGCGCCATCAACATTGAGCTTCTACGAGCCAGCATCAAGAGGAACCCACACTGCCGCTTGTCTTAGCACGCGACTTTACCCAGGCTGCATTAGACCTTCACGCATTAGAGCCATGCACACTTCATTTTCTAGCCGCAAGCTACATTCCAACATCGTATCGCGCTTAATAGCATCCGGGTCAAAGACTTTCCGGTTACGGAACAACCAAACGTGCCATAAAAATATACCAAAGGAGGTCCCATACTCATTCGAGCCCTCTAGAAAATGCCCAGGCTTTTATGATGTTCACATGGAGCCAATCCGCAAAACTCATCTCAAAAAACTCAGTTAGCTTACTTGGCCTAACAACTTCCTTCCATGCCAAAGCTGTACCTGGGCAATGTCTAAAGACATGATCCATGTCTTCTATTGTTGCCCCACATACAACACAACGTGGTAAATTCGTGAGATGTCTCCTTGCTCTTTCCCTATTGGTTAGAATTCTCCACTGACACATTAACCATAGGAAAGCTTGTACTCTGCGAGGCCCTTTGTATTTATTAACGATAGGAAATCCGTGAGATGTCTCTTTGCTCTTTCACCATTGGTTAGAATTCTCTCCTGGCACATTAACCATAGGAAAGTTTGTACTCTGCGAGGCACTTTGTATTTATTAACGATTTAATCACTTAGTGACCAAATATATAAAACTAAAAATTCAAAGCCAAATTAATCAAAAATTGCCGCCGTTCTCTTCTTCAATTTTGGTTTAGCCGGCGATCGACAATCATCCAAGTGTTAGTTGTCGAACGCCGGTGTTCATTATTTCTTTTGTTTTTTATTTGTTATGTTTTTAATTTTTTCTTGGAATTTTTCTTTATTAACGAAAAAAAACAATCATCTCATCGAGCCATTAACGATTTTTTATTAAGTTGTGTTACAATAATATTCCCAAGACAAATATTAAAATTTAAACTTACACAAAAAATAAAACGGATGAGCATCCATGACCACAAAACCAATTAATGAATCTCGACCATTAACAATTTAATCACTTAGTGACCAAATATATAAAACTAAAATTCAATGCCAAATTAATCAAAAACCACGGCCTGTTCTTTTCTTCATTTTTGGTTAATTAGAGATCGACAATCATTTAAGTGTTGATTGCCAAACGTTGGTGTTCATTATTTCTTTTGTTTTTATTTGTTATATTTTTAGTTTTTTTTGAGTTTTTCTTTATTTTAATCTCTGCTCTCTTGTGGCACACATTTTCTCTGTCTTTGTGACACTCTTTTCATTGACTTTGTGGTTCTTTTCATCTGTCGTTTGGCACGATTTCAGTATATCTTAGCGGTCGTTTGGTACTCGTATAGAGATTCTCACGATGCTAGCTTTCTGATTTGATTTGTCGGTGGTCATAGAAAAAATTGATCCCCAATTGTTTGATGGTTTGTTAGCCGATGTAATCAGAACTATGTAGCACAACAATCTGCCTGATAGTTGGATTTACTCACCACTCATTTTTCATTTCGTAAAATGTCTAGTTTAGCTAGAGACAAAGAGATTCATAAAGGTTTTTAGGTTTTGATGATATACTATTTTTTATGAAAGTGTTTGTTTTTTTACACATTTACATGAGATTTTTAGTGAATTAATTTTTTTGATATATTATTTTTATAATATTTTATGGTATTTAATAAAATTCAGTTGATATTGTTAAAAAAGGGTAAACTACCATTGTGACCACCGAACTAATTGAAGATACTTATTTTGACCACCAAACTATCGAAATTGTCAATCAAACCACCAAACTTATTAAATTAACCTATTTTGACCACCGCCGTTAAAAAATTAACGAAAGGATAACGGAGGGGTGAAATGGTAGTTAACAAAAATTTGTAAAATTACACATTTGGTCCATGTTATTTACCTGTTATATCAATTTGATCATAGTTTTAATTTAATTAAATAAAATTAGCCAGCCAATCATATAATAACACGTGTCATCACCCAAGTGGGTAAATTTACTCAAATTTTAGTTTATATAAATTAATATTCACCACCTGGTTATAGGAAAATTAACAAATTTGGAAGAATGGCTCTAGGGAAATTTGAACCTGAAAAATGTGGGTTTTAAACCCACACCTTTACTATTGCACCAAGCTTCTCTCAATGACATGAATCGCACCATTTAATATATGTTACAATGCAGTAAATGTTAGGAAAAAAGAAGTAAACATGGTTGAAAGGGGATTCGAACCTAAATCACTTGGGATGTGTATAATCACACAAACATTCGATTTAATTTAAATATAAAAATTATTAAATATTCGATTTTAAAAAATATTCGATTTAAAAGAAAAGAAATTCAATTTAAAATATTCAAATATTTTTTCTTTTTCATATTTAAATTAAATCGAATATTTATTAAAATATTAAATATTTGATTTAAAAAATATTTTATTTAAAAGAAAAGAAATTTGATTTAAAAAATATTTGAATATTTTAAATCAAATTTAAAATATTTTAAATATTCGATTTAATTTAAATACTTTAAAATTTTGATTTTAAAATATTCAAATATTTTTTAAATCAAATTTCTTTTCTTTTAAATAAAATATTTTTAAACCAAATATTTATATTTTAATAAATATTCAATTTAATTTAAATATGAAAAAGAAAAAATATTTAAATATTTTAAATCAAATTTCTTTTCTTTTAAATCAAATATTTTTTAAAATTAAATATTTAATAATTTTTAGATTTAAATTAAATCAATGTTTGTGTGATTATACACATCTCAAGTGATCTAGGTTCGAATCCCCTTTTAACCATGTTTAGTTCTTTTTTCCTTAACATTTACTGCATTATAACATATATATATATATATTAAATGGTGCAACTTATGTCATTGAGAGAGGCTTGGTGTAGTGGTAAAGGTGTGGGTTCAAAACCTACATGTCTTAGGTTCAATTCTCCTTAGAGCTATTCTTCCAAATTTGTTAATTTTCATTTAACTAAGTGATGACACGTGTCATTATCTGATTTTCTGACTAATTTTATTTAATTAAATCAAAATTATGATCAAATTGATATAATAGGTAAATAACATGGACCAAATGTATAATTTTATAAATTTTTGTTAACTGCCACGTTACCTTTCTGTTATTTTTTTAACAGCGGTGGTCAAAATAGATTAATTTAATAAGTTTAGTTGCTTGATTGACAATTTTGATAGTTCAATGGTCAAAATAGGTATCTCATTCAATTCGGTGATCAAAATAAATATCCAAATTAGTTCGGTGGTCACCGGTTAGTTTATGCTTAAAAAAATTCAATGCCAAAATTGAAGCATCTATTGACCTAGTCGATGCATAACCACATAACCTCAAGTCCGGTGACCCTATTCTTTTCGTGCCATTTTAGGCCCAGCCAGCCAGGTAATCGAAACAGCGTGAAACTGCCGTTAGGGTTTCTGCGTCTGAAACACAAAACAATGGCGTCCTTTGGGTCCATCAAGTCCGCAATATTCGATAGGGAAGAGAAAAAACAGTTCCGTCTTCTCTTCTCTTCCAAATTCACTATTCTTATTATTGTTCGATTGAATCTAACAAAAACACTTGCGCATCATTTGAGCTCACTTCATTTTAAATTCTCAATCTGAATCCCAGACAGTACCAAGCTCACATCAGCGGCCTCAACGCCTACGATCGCCACAAGAAGTTCTTGAACGATTACGGTAAAGTTTCCTTAATTGAGTTTCTTGTAGTAGTTAATGCTTTGGTAATATATCATGTATGATCTTTGCATTTCCTTGATATGTAATACTCGTCAAAAATACTGGCTGCACTATTTATTGCTTCGTTAATTGGGAAATGGACACGAAAGGAATTATGCAAATAGTAAGCGCTTTATTTGTTACATCCTTGTTTATGTCCTAAAACAAGTGGATGATGAACAGTCTTCTCCTTTGAGAATGGAAGGAGGCTACAGTCAGCCACACATTTTAGTTTCAATGCTAAAACTAGTGGATGATGAACAGTCTTTATTGTTATAGTTGATTTTTCCCTCTCTTTTGGGTGTCATATGTTTGCTTTTTCTCACTGTTTTGCAGTTGGCTTCTATGGAAAAGAAAAATCCATAGATGTGAAGTTGCCAATTAAAACAGATCATGATACCCTGAGGGAGGGATATCGGTATGCTTTTGTTGTTTGTATTATCGGACTAACACGTCTCTATGTCACTTCATAATTAGTGCTTACATTCTTCCATCTATTTTCTATTTTTGTTTTTATACATTCTCTTGAGGGTTCCAGTATTTGATGTGGGTTATAATAGTGTTACTTGTATAAGTTTATATTACCTACGACTCTTCGAAGTTTGAATGAAACTTTTAACTGTTCTTAATCTGTGGAACTAGTGCACTACCCTCTATTTGCATTGAATTGAAGAGAACAGGCACGATAAAGTCTATTTGTCTTACTTTGTTATAGTTTCCGTTTCAGGCACAAATTGCGAAGTATAACTGGGTAACTTTAGATGTAGATGGGTGCCTTTATTATCAGATATTAAACATTTAATTACATTACAGTAGAAGACAAGTGGATTCTGAGCTGATTGAGTAATTTGATAAATACCCATGAAGTAGATTTATGATCAATACATGTCAATCTAAGTCTGCTTTGTGACGAGGATGAATAGTTGTTTAGCATTTTCGGGATGATCTTAGATGGGGAATGGTGTTGGCCTCGGTAAAAAGTGTAGGATCAAGAAGAATTACACAAAATATTGTTAGCGACAGTTTTATATTGCTTTATCGCCTTCTGAAAATCAATATGGTGGTTATTTTGGATGCTGTGTTTTTTCTTGCTTGAATTCATGTTCTTGACAAAGCGCTTTTTTCAAACGCGGGACATATTGTTAAATGGTACTAAGCTTTGAGCTTTTTTTCCTTCTTCACATTTAACAATGGCTGAAGCTTTATACGATCTGAGGAAGATGATATAAATCCATCCTGGGAGCAGAAGCTGGTGAAGCGTTACTATGATAAGCTTTTTAAGGAGTATCCTTAGCTGTTTTAATTTCTCGCTTATTTTGGGGTATTGAAAATAAAAAATCTCAATATATTTATGAATGCTCTGTGTCTTCTTATTTCCTAATGGCTTTCTTCTTCATAAATCTCATTTGGAAAGTTGGGTCAGGCAGTGGCAGATCTATCTACTAAGGAATTCATGCATTACTATGGTCTCTGTAGAATTTAGACAGCTAGTGGATTAATGAATAAATTGGCAAGTTTCTTCAGCTTTTATTTCAATAAAAAATTAGCCGTGACTTGTTATTTGTTCCCTTAAGCTCATTTAAGATACTGCATAGCTGACATGTCACAGTATAAAAGTGGTAAGGTATGTTGGTACTTATATTTGTTAGATAGATGTTTTAAGAAACTTGTCTATTTCATGATAGTTGTTTCATACTCATTATGGAAAAAAAATTCATGTCTAATGCTTTGAGACTTGCATAATAATTGGTACCAACCTGAAAAAAGAGAGCAGGAAATTGTCTCTGGTTTGGTCTAACTCTAAATTTATTGTAATAGTGTCGAGTGCAATCTGATGCTGAAAATGAAAAAGCAGATCCATAGTTATCTTCTGTCCCATCTCTTTGTTCTTTTTTACTTTCATGCAAGTGTCCAAATTTGTCCTCTTTAGAATGTTTTTTTCTATGAGGATGTTATTACAATTCAAGTTATTTTTCAATTTTAAGCCTTTTCCTTTTTGATGTTGTAGATTGGTTTGAGGTGGCGAACAGAGAAGGAAGTTATATCTGGTAAAGGTAAATAGATTTTTCTTCATTGTTGACTGCTTTGATTAATACAAATCGGTATGACAAATACATTTCATTTTAGTTGATACTCGACAGTAATTTATAACTAGTTTTTGTTTTGGAATATTATCTTTTGCATTGTTCCAGAGTTACATTCATATGCCAGTCTGCCTTGTGTATATCAGAAAGCTATGCAATGTCATTAATTTGAAAGAAAAAAACTGTATATATATATATGGCTATAGTTAATCTGCAAAACTTTTTGGGCAATGGATCTACAAATATTATGTGGGAAAAAATGATAGTGGTAGTAAAGACGGGGTAAATAAAATTGGTTGAAAATTGGAGGGCTAGATGTACTGAAATATGTTTTGGCAATTGCTAAACCTGTCTCACTGTCATTTTCAGTTGTACAAGTAATTTATCAAGAAGATGGATTAGAGTTGTGTAGTAGAAATGTCCTAAAAGCAGCAAGGAAATCTTTATGGCCTTAACCACATATTTAATGGTACATAAGCATGTAATATATATATATATATTGGATAAATATGTAATTTATATATTACTTTTTTCTATCAGGACAGTTTATATGTGGTAATAAGCACTGCAATGAGAAAGATGGCTTAGCAAGCTATGAGGCAAGTGTTTATACTTTCTAATAACCATTTGGCATTTTACTAGAAATCATCTTTTACTAGGGATATGAATTTTTGCATGGTTAGGTAATATTTTTATGTGGAACTGCTATCTCATCTATTAATAGCATTAAGGATGTTGCGGAGTTCCTTTCTAACTACTGAAATATTTTGTTATGAAAAGAATTATATTCTTGTGTAATTATTAAGGTAACGTTTTTGGATAAAATTTTCAGGTAAACTTTTCCTATTTTGAGGCTGGAGAAAACAAGCAAGCCCTTGTGAAGTTGGTAACTTGTGAAAGGTATGTAGTGATATCTTATTTGTATGATTCTGCAATTTTCTCTCTCTCTGTCATTCTCTCCTCTCTGTTGGGCCAGAACTTTCTTTTATCACCTAGCAAGTTTGTGCACAAATCTTTGTTAACTTGTCACTATTCTATGATTTATTTTCTCTATGTTTCGTCTCGGACTAAAGTTTTAAGTTCCATGGAGAAAACTTGCTGGAGAACCGGTGAATGCATTGACCATTGTTGTTTATTTACGTTTGTTTCATCATTCTCATTTACTAGTTGGCATATAAAAGTTTTAAAAAAACATAACGGACACGTGGGATGTGTGGGTTGAGAGTTTAGACGATGTAAATCCTAGTCAATGCAGATCGTAGATGACCTGGAAGAATGTTTGCTTCTTTCTTTTTGTTGTAACTTGTAAACCCTAGTCTGCAGCTTGTTTTTTCAGATATGGATTAAAACCTATTTGAATAAGATACTATAATTTATCTTAGAATACACTACCATATTGTTGGAGAAGGCACAGCTTTCATCTTAGAGGAGTATAATATCCAATCTCCTCCTCTAGCTCTTTAGAAAGATGTTCCAATTTTTGCACGGGAAAAGCTCTTATATGATTAGTGATTTTTGTTTTTGGTTAGTAGAATTTTTGTGTTCTGTTGTCAATTTTTCGTTTCGTTAATTTGATATAAAACATTTTCAACATTTTGTTTGATACGCATGAACTCATGCTTAAGCCTTAGGTCCTTGACTGCATTCTTTTTGTTGACTGCTTGAAATAGATGCGCTGAGAAGCTTCATTACAAAAAACGGAAGGAGAAGGAGGAATTAGACAGAAAGCAGAAAAAAGAATACAAAAGAAAAAGGTGTCAACTTGAGTCCAAAAATCTTTTCACTAGGAATTTGTTCTCCACCAATTGGAGGAGCATAGTGTCTCAGTTCACCTTTCCATATTTGTTAGTTGACTCTTGCACTATGTTCAGGGATCAGTCAAAAGACAAAGATGACACAGATGATGAGTATGAGAGGAGCAGGGAGAAGAGAAAAGGTTTGGAGTTGCAATCCATGGTCCATCATTCATTTTCATAAGTTATTGCTTATCTTCTACAGCAGCATACCATTGTTGTTACACTAATTCCCCCACACCCCCGAGCAAGTCACCCCCTCCCAAGATATATACCCAATTGGTTGGGAATAAGGAGTCTAGAACTTCAACTGTCAGGAATCAAGCCACATTCAGGGCTAGGAGGGTCGCATATGATTGGTTATCTTTATGTTCAATCCTTACTAGTAGTAATGTTTTATATCGAGAAAATGAGTAGTAAACTGATTGAAATAATTTAGATGAAGTTTGGTGGATGTGGTTGTTGGCGAACTTGGCCTGGAAAGTTTTAAGACGCGTGTTTTTTGCTTAGGCAAAAATTCATATCCCAGATTAGCTTATGTTCATTAAGCTAAAAAGGATCCAATCAGGTTTGATGAGTGTTGTGATTACTTATAATTTGGCCCTGCCAATCTCAGCCTGGCTGGGGCAATCGATGGCACCCTTAGGCCATCTATTTGACCTTTAGATTTTTACATTTTAATGTACACCATTATTTATCATTATTATTACTAGTAGTTTCTCCTCTCCTTTTTTCAGGTAAAAGGGCTTCATCATCAGCTGTCAATCAGGAAAGCGACGATGATGAAGACTTTGATAAGTACCTTGAGGGCATGTTTCCATGATTGTTGGTGAGACTCAGCTGAATAAGTGAAGCCTTTTAGAGTATTTATTTTCTGTGCTGACACCATATTGACCTAGAGAGATGTTGAACTATCAAATTGAGCTGAAACTTGTAAATTTGTCCTTGTTCATTCTGCTGCTGAGCCTGTAAATTGTGCTTGTGCCTGTCAACGCCGATTAGAGGAAGAGTGGTTTATATAAAGCCTGTGGGAAGAATAAGAAGTTATCAGGACTGCTTATCAATATGAAAGACTGATGAGCATGATACGTATTTTGTATTTTTGTTAGATGAGGGAGACTGGAGGTTTTTCTTAATGTATGCAATTTAGGTATAATAACTGGACTTAATGTAAACGCAAATGAGGTGGTGGTTGGCTAGTCTTGTTTTCTTTAAAAGAGAAAGGGAAACGCTGGTCTTTCTATTTATTTGCAAGTCATAGCGTGAGAAGGGAGCAAGGTTCAATTGGTTTGATGGTCGCTTCCTAGCCGGCCTTAAGTGACGGGACAATAGAGGGATTATTGAGTTCAGCCACTGCCGGCCTTTACTGTTTTAGACGTTCCTGCACCTTTTCTTGGTTTTCCATTTGACCAAACAGTGCAATTAGTCAGTTTAATTTAAGGCTAAAAACTGCTAGTTTTGAAATTTGTCGAAAACCACTAACTTAGAAAAAATTAAATTTTGAAATTTGTGGAAAAAATGCCAACTTAAAATGTTATAGAAAAAGTATAATATTATATGTTATTTAGACAATTTGAATTTTTAAGTTTAAATTAGGTTGTACTCGCACGCAATTAGTAATTGAAATTCGAAATTCTATCACAGGCAATCTTTGCAGTTGTACTGCTCTTCAGGAATAGGTTTTTATTATTAGCCACTCTGTTGACAGCTGAGCAGAAATTAAAAGGCAAGAGGAAAACTGTAGATTGGGGGGCTTCGAGGGTAATGTTTAGGTTAGAAGTCAAGAGATTAGTAAATCTTCCTTAATACGTACATATGTTTTGTCACCTAGGATGAATACAATAGGGGGAGACATTAAGAAAAGGGAAGCCCAGCAAGACAAGTTTTTTTCTAAAATGAAACCGTTAAAATAGGATAAATTGAAGCGATATAGAAATACTTATAAAAATAATAAAATTGTGTATCGACTATTATATACATATAAAAATATTTACAAAAAAATAAATATTTGTGTATATATTAAAACTTTTATTATTTTTGTAAGTATTTTTATATGTACATAAAAGTAGATATATAAATTTTTATTATTTTTTGTAAAAAAAAAATTTGTACCGTTTCATTTTAACTTTATTTTAGTTACCTTATCCTAGAACCTCTCAAGCAAGGTATATGGTTTGGCAATTGGCAAAGTAGAAAAGGAGGTGTCGAGATCTAAAAAAACATGGACATGAGACGTTGTGCGTGCATCACAGCTGGCCACCATTCCCGTTCCCACTCCTCTCTCCTTTTTCTTTCTGTCATAATAATAATAATAATAATAATAATGCAAACAAAACGCCGTCTTGTCTGTCTCAATCCACCTTCGACTCCTAACCCAACCCTAATTCCCATTCTCAACCTTTTCTTCGTTTGGATCTATGCCTACCCGGCATGACCATGTAACAATTAATTAACAAGGTTAAGGGTTTGTCCTGACAACAATTTTGTATGGAGTGATGAGTGGGGTTGGGTCATTAACTTTCCCTCCAATTAAGAAATATTAATGTGAATTAAAAGTTATTTTAGGTGAAAATATCTGTTGATAACGCCTTCTCAACTATCTATACTCTTCCATTTCAAAAAAAAAAAAAAAACTATCTATACTCTTATGCAGCGACGGAAGCTTGGGGGATTTCCCTCAAAATTTTAGAAAATTAGTATTTGACTTTTAAAATTAAAAAAAAATAATTTGGCCTTCTTATAATTTTTAAAAATTTATATTAAATTTAATTTTTTTGAATATTTTAATTAAATCATATCTCATTATTTTCTAAAAGTTTTTATTAGATTTTTCAAAATTATTAGAAATTTAAATTTTTTAAAACTATGCTTTAAACTTTTAATTTTCAAAAAATTTAAATCAACCCTCTAATTCTTACTATAAATTTCGTATGATTATTGAAAAAAAAGTTCTAAAAAAATAGTGTAGGTTAAGCTTTCCTGAAAATGTTTTAAACATGGAAGAAAGAAGAAAAGGGGGACAGGTGGAATGTATAGGTGACGAGTGGAGGAGTACTTGGCTTGCTTACTCATTTGCTCACCCCATTACCATTATTACCACAGGCCCATTTATTTATCATTATCATTACATCTAATTAACTTCATCCCCATCCCACTACCTTTTCTATTTCAGTTATTTATACCCGATAACATTGAAAAGTTATCTATTTCCCACCGTCTAACCTTTCTTTATATCTCATTAAGGTGTTCATTGTTTTTTTATTTGTTATGTTTTTATTTTTTTTCTTTGAATTTTTTATTTTAATAAAAATTTATTTTTTTATAGCACGCGTTTTTTGTTTTTGTTTTTGCAACGCGTTATTTATTTATTTTTGTGGTTCATTTTCGTCTGTTATTGGGCATGATTTTAGTATATCTTAACAGTCGTTTGATACTCGTATAGAAATTCTTACGATGCTAGTTTTTAGAGGAAAGATTAATTCTCACTCGTTTGATGGTTTGTTAGCTAATGTAATCAGAACTGTATAACGGAGCAATCTGCCTGATAGTTTGGTTCGCTCATAACCTTTTTTCATCTCGTAAAGCGTTTGGTTTGGCTAGAGACAATAAGATTCATGAAGTTTTCTGGACTTTGATGATATGTTAATCTCCATAGAAGTATTTATTTTTCTTTACACATTTGTATGAGATGTCTAGTAGATTAGTTTTTTTTCTCTTTCTGATATATTGTATTTGTAATATCTTTTGCACTGTTTAATAAAATATAAATGTTATTATTAAAAGAAAATATAACACTTTAAAATACATGTCGTGTAAATTAAAATTTACACAATTTCATTAAATTTAGAAATTAGATATTTAATGTAGGTTTTTCTATCAAATATTTAATGTAGAATTTAAGAGTTTAAATTACAAATTTAAAATTTAAATTTAAGATTTAAGGTTTAAAATCTAAATTGTATATTTTAAATGTAAATTTTTTATTTATTATGTATCAAAATATAATTTTTATGTTTGATAAATAATAAAAATAATAATCAGGGTTTGCATTCACCTAAAAATAATAATCAGGATTTGCATGGTTAGGTTATACTTATCCCTAGACCCTAATATATTTTTATATTTTAAAGGTCCGATCCTTTTTAATATGTTCTGATTTATAACTTAATTTTTAACAGTATAATTTTATCTTCTGTTCTGGTTGGTATAAAGAGTGAACACTGTTAACAAATTCGCTCAAAATATAACGACTCGGGTTCCTCATTTGCTACTTTGTCAAATTTCGACCTTTTAAAGGACCAGAAAGGAAAGGAAATTTGACATTTGGGTCAACTGATCTGAAACAGATATAAACATTACTTCAAAATCTTAAACATAAATTATTTAAGTTGGAATACTCTTGTCTTTCTCTGTTATGGTTGCAGAGAGAGGGAGAGCAAAACTCCACGACCCTTTGCTTCTTCCTATCCAATCCTTTCACTGTAAGTCCTTCTCGCTCTAAAGATCTTTACTTTAACCCCTTTTCTACTCAATGATTTCGAGATACCTTAGGGTTTTAGTTTACCATCTTTTTCTTTTCTTTTTTTGGTTTGATTTATGGGAGTTTGTTCTTTGGCTGATGAGAAAATTCGTGGGAAGAACAAAATTAGCATGAATTATGGGGTGGAATTAGAGATGCCCAGATATGCAAAATTGTATTTAGTCCCCCTGTATGTTAATTCACGCTCTCTGAATTCTGAATAACATCTTTTGGTGCATTTGTTGATCTTCTAACTTTGAGTGTTGAATTCTGAATCAATGGAATGACCACTCCCCCGCCTTCTTTTCTACATGATTTTAATTTTTTCTCCCGAGAATTTTCTAATGTTGTTTGAGAATTTTCTATATGATTCATGTTTAATCTCTCTCTCTTTGTGTGTGTGTGTGAAGGTTGATGAAAGTGACATTAGATTTGCATAAACTGATGTTGTAGTAGATGACAGTGAGTGACAAGCTGAGATCATTGTTGATTTTGCTATGTTTGGGCTATTTAGCTCTCTTGATTGTAATTTCAGAATTCCAGAATAAGGTGTGAGCAATGCCGGCAAAACCAGGGAATGATGATCAGCAGATAGACCATGGTGCTCAAAGTGTGTTGCAGTCAACTCCCTACTCTGAACCCTGGTGGAAAGGAGTTGGGACTAACCCCTTTGGTGAAGCTGCCTCTAAGTCACCTTCCGTAGAACAACTAAATAGTTCAATGGAAAATGGAGCTGTGCATTCGCAGGCTCATGTTGGCTTGGGGAATGAAGGTAATTCCAGTAGAGAGGATCTGATCTGATCAATGTAGGATCACAATCTCGGATTTCTCATATTATTTTAAAGATGGAATACTGCTTTTTATGTTAAAAGACCACAAGTGTAGTTTTTGGACTCGGCAAACTTTGTGATTTGGTATGGGAAATATGCTTTTGTTTATCTTAATCCCTATTTTGGGTCCGTGAATCAGCTTTATTCTTCACACGCTGGTAATAGGTTATGCTTCTACAAATGGAAGAAATGAATATGTGATTTGGTATGGGACTGATGTTTTTGTTTATCTTAATCCTTGTATTACAAGAAATGGAAATTTGTTTTAGAATTCGACTAAGAGGATGTGATCATCTCACAAATAGAAAAAGGGGAAATGGAAGAAAGATGTAGTAAGGCGGCAAATTTTAGGGGTAAAAAGTGACTTTTCTAAGTACAATATAACTAGGAGGAATGATGCTTCATGTTAATAGGCCTTCTTATTTTTACTATGATCTCTAGTAATAATGCGTCATTACCAATAGGTTACTGCCCTGGTATAGGCTCTTGGCTTGCTATTTTCTTCCAACTTGTGTGCATTCTATAAGCTTACTAGATATGGAATCCATCTCGGATTTCATGGCTTCTAGCCATTTCTCAGAGTTTGGGCTCTCCACTGCTTCCTGATAAGTCTTAGGCTCATCTTCGTCCACGAGGAGAACATCTCCATGCAATGTGGCCTTTTAACCTCTCTTTTTTCCCCTGGATGCTCAACAAGGTTAGTATTTTTTGAATTGGGAGGGAAGATATGTCCTTAGTGTTGATTTTTAGAAGATCACATGTGTTGTAACGACCCAATTTCCGAATGGTAAATCGGGTCTCGGATCCGGGTTGTGGATTTTTTAATTTGATTAGTCAATTTAAGGAAAAATTAAAGTGGGGGAGCTTATTTGGAAAGAATTTATTTTGGGATCTTGATTTAAAGGAAATTAAAGACTAAATTGATTAAGGAAGTTAAAGTTGAGAGCCTAAGTGGGAACAAGGGGAGGATTAGTATTTCATAATTAGTTTACCCATTTTCTTGGGAAGAGAGGTATTTGAATTAAAGGTGGCTGAAAAGTGGGGAAAGGGGAAAAAGATGTGATATTTTGAAGAGAGAAAAAATAAGGGGTGGGGGGTTAGAACCCCGAGCTGATGTCGTTCAGACTGTCGTGCACGACACTGCTGGTGCCATCATCTTCAGCTCGATGAGGCGAGTTGGCCGGTGGTCTTCCTGCCGTCATTAGAGTCGTTGTTTGCCGAAGTGAAGAGAAGTTTCGGAGAAGCTAAATCGTCAGGTTCCACCAATCACTGTCGAGAGTTGTTGCCGCCATCAGAATCACCAGCTCGAAGACAGTAGACTGGTGAATTTGGTCGCCGTCGAAAGCTGCGCACACGCCGTGCTGAGTGTGGGCGTGCGCAGCAGTGGCGGTTTGCTGCCAGCATGTTCAAATGTTTTAAATTAAATTGGAATTTCTTTATAACGTTTTGATTATTTATCTATATTTTTAACTATTTAATTTAAATGATTTTGGAAAATATTTTATTGGGCTAAATCGAATTGAGAAATTTTATAGTAACAGGTTGGGCTTAAGGCCCAAATGAGACATTTAAGTTTAGGGTGTTACATGTGCAGCCTAATGTTGTTGAGGACAACAAAAGCCATGTAATCTAGGTTACAATAGCTGCCACCTGGCAATTATAACTAGTCATATAACATATGTGGTCCTTGCTTGAAATTGAGTTATACAAATCATTTGTTTTGCATTCATTGGATATTGATGCTATCTTAGTTTTTTTTATCAGTTGGGAGAAATCGAAAAGATCACCAACATCTCAAGCATGTTCCTTCTGCAACACCCCTTACTTTGGGTGAACACCATGAACCTAATTCTGAAATGGAACTAGTTGGTCACTCAATTGTAAGATTCTCTCTCTCTCACACACACGCGCTTGCACAGACATCAACCCCCACATACATTTATGTACAAATCAACCTACACTTTTGTGCTCTTTAAATGTCTATGAATTTACATTGATTCTCTTTTTGACTGTGGAAGAAATCTTGCTCCGTACTTTCAGGTCTTGACATCGTATCCTTATTCAGATCTTCAGTATGGTGGAATACTGACTCCTTATGGGCCACAAATGATGGTATGGTCCGAGTTTTATGTTGTGGCAAATATATTGGAGAACGGGAAAAGAAAAATATAGTGATTATTACTTTGCAGTAGATACGGATATCTGGTTGCTAGAAAGTAGATTTGAGCTATAATTTGAATAAGACAACGTGTCTTGTCTCCTTTGGCCTGTTATGAATCATATCACTTTAAAAATAGGTTGCTAGAAAATAGATTCTTTTGAGCTATAATTTTAATAAGATAACGTGTCTCGTCTCCTTTTGCCTGTTATGAATCGTACTGTAAGAGATACTACTTTGACAAAAGCTTTTGCAATGGTGATGCTTGTACATAGGATTGTGGTTCATTTACTTTGTATAATGCTGCTATACCGTGGGCACAAGTAGTGCTTACAAAGTTCATAGAATATAAGCTTATCCTTTCTTTCCTTGAGATCAAAATGTTGTTAGTAATTTAGAATTTATTTGCTAATTATTCACAGATCGTTTACAAATAGCTGAAGAGAAATTTTACCATCTGATTGATCCAACCATCATCTAACCTTTTCCAGAAGTATAAGTATTTTGGCATGATAGTTGTTGGTCACTGTTTGCAACTCTTATTTTAGGAAATTATTTCATCTAGACGAGCTTCATGTGTTTTCAGTAATGGGGATACAGGTTATGAGCTTACTATTTTAAAGGTTTAGGAGATGTCCATATTACTATGCCACACAGAACTAATGAACTTTATGCATTCTATTTCTAACCATATTCAGGTGTCACCACATCTCTACGGAATGCATCATGCCAGGATGCCGTTGCCTCTTCAAATGGAAGAGGAGCTTGTCTATGTAAATGCGAAGCAGTATCATGGCATTTTGAGGCGAAGACAGATACGTGCCAAGGCTGAGCTTGAAAAGAAAGCCATTAAAGTTAGAAAGGTAGGTTTGGTATTGTTTTAGGTTTTTTCCCCCTTTTCTTTTAGTGGTGCCTGGAAGAAATGTACAACATAGGAAGGTTTAGGACTCAATTATGTTGCCATTGACTACAGCCATACCTTCATGAGTCACGGCATCTACATGCTGTGAGAAGGGCTAGGGGTTGTGGAGGTCGTTTTCTTAATACGAAGAAGCTGGCTGATGATGTTACTAGTCCCACCTCAGGAAAGGGCATCTTTTCTGGGTCTGAGCGTGTATCTGCCAATGGTGCTGGAAATATGAATTCCTTCTATGGCCAGCAAGAAGGAAATTGTGCAAGGGATATTGAGAACGGGAATGGGGCACAACATGGGGCCCCTTCTATCGAATGAAATTCATCGTTGAGGTGGGTGATTCTCGTCAGCAGGTTTGGCGATGTTATTTGCCATTGTATTAAATGAAAGAATGGGTCATTATTTGTGTTTGCATCTAATGTGGGGTCTTATTGTATGTAGGCAGCGCCGGAGGTATTTGGCCCTTCGATCTAGGGTGGTGGCGGAATCCCTCTCAGGCAATTCATTCTTGGCTTTGGTTACTCATGGTTAAGGGGGTTATTATATGACTATGAGAAGATATGTGGTGTTTGGTTTTATCTTCACTTTGGTAAGAATGGTTTGAACTTTAGCATGCCTCCCTTTAGCATGCGACTATGAGAAGATATGTGGTGTTTGGTTTTATCTTCACTTTGGTAAGAATGGTTTGAACTTTAGCTTGCCTCCCTTTGACCCTTTTGTAAAATGATAAAAAAAAAAAGGTGTTGAATCTACCGAGTAGCAAACAGATGTGAATGCGCAAAATATCAAACAAATCAACATTAATAAGTGTCAAAAGGCGTGGAGACTTATGTAAGAGCTTTAAACTTCTCCAGCAGTGTGGACTTAAATAATGCAAATGGTGCGTCTTTTGCTGTCGCATTGTAACGACATTTTTGAAAAATCGATAAGAAGTATCTCATGTTTTGAAAAATTGAATTTGAAAAAATTTTCTTTTAGAATTTGTAATTTTAAAAATAAATTTAGAGTCGCTACCGGTCACTTAGATAAGGTAGACCGGACATTATAAAATTAGAGATTCGTTTAAAAATGAGATCGGGAATTGATTACATATGAAAAAAGATTAACACCCTCACAATGCTTAAAATTGATACCAAATCATTCGTTGTTTTTTGTCAGACAAAAATTATTGAAATTTAAAATCAAATTTAAAAGAGTGTTCTCCATTGAATATAAGTTTTAATTAAATGGGCCTTAACATTTGATGAGCTCGAATTAATTGAGCATTTAATTAATAAGGATGATGTAAATTGAGACTATAAATTAAACTGATATCAATTAAGTTTGACTGTCGTGTTAATTTATAGTCCGTCGAGTACATCATCTTTCTGCATGATGCAAGCAATTACACATGAGGTTATGACTTGTCAAATTTTATTTGTTTTGAAATTTACCTTTAAGCAATATGAATTAACTCAAATATTTGGTCAATATTCATTAAGTCAACATATTACGACATAAATATTCGAGCTAATAGGTATTTTCGTTTTATAATTAGAGTTAGTTGATTATCAAAATACACATTAAAATATTAAGGCCAAATGAATAATAATTAAAAACATATATAAAAAAATAACAAATAAACATGACAAGAGAAGCAAACAATCATATAAATATAAACGGATACGGGCAAATAAGAAGACATAAATATTAAACATGAATATCATACAATAAATGGATATACACATAACCAAAGGGATACACAAACACACATACTGCCAACACCTATATGTATATAATACAATAATATATAAGCTATATTATATAAAACAACATAGTAATATATATGCATGGAAAACAATATAGCGTATAAAAAACACATATATTACCTATATACATATATGGTATAAACATACTAATTTAAAAGCATTTAAAATATATGATATGTTACATATAATAAAGGAACAAACTTATAATATATAAATGCGCATAAATGTACTGGGCAAGAAGAAAAAGAAAATCAAATAAAAATGGCACAAATGAGAAATAAAAAAGGGATTGGATCTCATATTTCAAATATAGAAAAATTAAAGGGCTTTCTTCCTTACCTTCTGTTCTCTCAACCTCAAACCCTAAAGTTTTCATAGCCGCCGTCATTATTGCTGCTCTGTCATCCGCCGTCGCTCGGGAGACTCTTCCCGGCCAACGATGGTCACAAAATGAGCCTCTCGTCATCCTCGTTCTCCTCCACGGACCGGATTCGCGAAAGCGACCTCAAATCTCACGAAATAACCTTGAGTCTGTCAAGCTTACTTGTCACCGATCTGAGCAACCGGCTGTCAGATCGACTTGGTTTCGAGATATGTTGTTATCCTCACCAAGACACCTCAGTCCATCGTTGAGATCGTCGATCAGAAGCTCCGATCGCCGAGAACCTCTTGGCCAAGAATGGGTAAGCTTTTCTTCCTCCTCTTGCTTTTTATTTTCTTATAGAAAAGCTTTGTTAGTGTTTTATACAAACCGAAAACATGACCCTTTGCTTTGCATTTTTTATTTGAAAATGAAAAAATTGGATTCATCAACTCTCTGAAAATGCCTCCTTTTTTCATTTTATTTCCGATGATCTCCTTTACAACCTTTACAAATGTTTAGGGCTTTTGATTTTATAGCCGAATGATGTTACATTTCTTTGATTGAAATAATATATATATATACATATAAATACATTGGTTGCTTTCCTGGATCTATTATGGTATTCTTTTTCTTGCCTTGTTCTTTCGTTCCTTGTAGATTATCACAATGGGGAAGACGTCTGGAACACCTCTATCATGCAAAAATCTTGGGGGCTCGAGGAGTCACGGATTTCTCTTGGTGGTTGAGGCTCCATCATGACTGTTGACGAGGTTTCCATCTAATAGTTACGAGTGATTGAAAATTTGATGATTCGGATCATTGAATGCTGGTGACGTGGCTAGATCCAACGATTGGATGATTTTCGAAGCATTGACATGCCCCCCTTGAATGTTGTGTATAATTAAATTGGTTTCCTTAAATCTCGATCTGCATTAAAGAAGACATTCAAAGAGTCAAAAGCTTTGACGGCTAGGGTTTAAATTTAGATGATCATAATTTTAGATTTTTTGGTATTGGGCTTAATGTAAATGGGTCATAAACTGATTTTTATTTAATTAATCGAGCCTTCATATATTTCTAATTAGTTTTTTGTTTGATTTCATTTAATAATAATAAATATAATAATGCCCCAATCCTCGGTGGAACCTGGGCATTCCATCTTCAAAGCAAAGTAACCCTTTTTTAATAAGGCTACAAACGCACAATCACCATAATGAAAACCACATGCTATCTTGGTACCATACACACTAGGATTAAAATAAGAGTAGTGTTTTGATGGGGACAACTCCAAGAGCTTGTTCTGAACTAACAGGGGTAACAACTCAGAATACATCATCGAGATTGTCGTCTTTGTCTTTTTGCCACTCCTCTTGGTGTCCTCAATATGCATTTCTCCATTCTCCGCTCATTTTTTCTTTGACTGAAATTGATTTTTCTTGGGAACATTCTTATTCCCAATCATTGTTGCCTCTGTTGAATCTTTCAGTATCATTCTTGACTTCTCAAGTGATTTCACTTGTCAAATGCATCTTCTTTCTTGTCCTCATTGTCTTGATCTTCATCTAATTTCGTAGCTGGATGATTGATCTTCAGACCTAAAACTGTTGGTTCAAACTCTAAGACCCCGATATCTAAGAGGTGCTGAACTTTACGCTTAAAGTTTATGCATTTCTCGATGGAATGGCTCTAAATTCTAGCGTGAAATTCACAATGATCCTCCTCTTTGAACCAACTCGGATGCAGGGGTGTCTGAGGCTTGACGAAGCACGGTGCAATCAATCAAGCGTTCAACAATTTGGAAAATAGTTCTTGGTAGGTGAATGGAGTAGGACTGAATTGAAAGTCCTTCGATTTTTCCTTTTTCTCTTGAGAATCAGAATCTTGATTAATCAGTAACTAATAAGAAATAGACGACACCAAAGGTTGACTTTGTGTCAAATGAGGTGACACTTCAGATGCTGATGCACTCGACATATTCATCATCTTGTTGCATTTCGCATTTTTTCGACTTGTACATCTATCTTATTTGAGCATTCGTTCACTAGAGACAATAAGAACTTCCAGAGAGAGTCTTCAATCTTATCTAATATCAATTCAGTGGGACATTCTGAGGCGGTGCACACTACCTCATACTGGTTGACGATAGCTTGGTCTTCACTGGATAAAACCTTTTTCGCTATAAAGTCGTAGTCCCAATTCTTGCTTGTTTTTTTCAATCTCTTCTTGCACGAATGAGTCTTCCGCCACATCATTTTCTTTGGTTATGGTAGCTATCATACCCATCAGTTCATTGATGCCCCCTTATTTCATCTTGAAACTTTTTCACATATGTTATTATCTCTCTTTGATTCCAGACCAAATGTTCTTGGAGCTTTTCGAGCTTATCCACCCTAGCCACTAGGTCATTCATGGTTCTAAAGTTGTACTGGCGAGAAATTATTCTCATGTCACTTCTACTTTCTCTGAGACGAATGTTTCTCCCAATTAGCAATGTATACATGCGATGAATGCACTATTGAACGGAACTACCAATATGTCATAAAATAAAAAGTAATAATGCTACCATGAAAGAATGAATGTAAAGAAGTGTTGATTGGCGAACATCCTCATTAAACAATTTTCGATAACGGAGATCAAGTCTCATTACAACAAGAAAAGAATAAAACTATACATAGGGTACAACTTTCATTAGGTTTTGCTCATATTTTTTCTCTAAATCAGCGAATTCTTGAAGCTCCGTTGCTATCCGTGCTAAGGCTTGGATACATTGAGGTACTCTTTGCTTGGACTATCAAATGACTTGACTTTTAGGGGTTTGAAATAAACTCGATCAACTTGGATCTTCAAACATGGTAGCACATCAAATTGGCCAATGCTAACAAAATTAGCTAGATCTGAGACGTAGTCATGTGAAACATTGCCTTCATTGTCTTTGTTCATTCCCTAATCACTCTTGAACTTCGGGATTCTTCAACTCATTATTATGGAATCTTTCTCCCATTACTAAAACCTTCAATTTTATAGTGTTCTTGAATCAGCACTTCATATCGAAATGCCATGAATATGCATAACAAATAAACAAAACAAGTAAAAGAACACCGAGAAAGAAATGTGTTAGTAATGAAGTAAATAATTAAACGAACAATAAGCAAATACAAAAAGAGGTAAAAACAAAATTAATCACAGGGAGAAAAACATTTAACTATAACAAGACAAAATAAAAAAACCTAACAGCATGAATTCTAGTTCTAAGGTTATCCGCATGGCTCTAATGGGGTAGGCTTCTTAAATTCTCACACATGTGGGTTTGGTTCTAGACAAGGGTACCCAAACCTATCTTATTACATACAAAGGTAACAAGAACCCTAATTCTGGCCCATTACCAGCTTGCAAATTGGATTCGGATTGAGGGAAAGCACGACCTAGTGACGTGGAGGGCTGTTCACATATCAAAAGATGTGGATTCCAGAAGTGAATTACTGACCCGTGAAGGGCTGCTCACGTGGGTATATAGCGTTTCACTCCCACTCAAGGGACAGAGCTCGGGTAAAAAGCTTGACGATTATGATGCAACACATATCGGTGATTCCTTACTAATTAAATGAACAATTAACGCAAAACTACCAATTATCAAGGCCCACTTAATTAAAGTGTTATTTTCAAGAAAGAACAAATTAATTAAAATCAACTTGAATTTCAAAATTTTAATCGATAAAAGTAATGTATGTTTTTTTGGCTTAACTCTCTAAGAAATTTCCCCAGCGGAGTCGCCATGCTGTAACGACGTTTTTGAAAAATCGTTACGAAATATACCATGTTTTGAAAAATTAAATTTGGGGGGAATTTCTTTTAAAATTCGTATTTTTGAAAATAATCTTGGAGTCGCCACCGATCAATTGGATAAGGTAGACCAGACACTATAAAACTAGAGATTCGTTTAAAAGTGGGTTCGTGAGTTGGTTACGTGTGGGGAAGAATTAGCGCCCCACAATGCCCGAAATCGGTACCAAATCATACGTTGTTTTCTACCGATGGAAATCATTGAAATTTAAAGTGGAATATAATCAAGTGTTCTCAATTGAATATAAGCTCTAATTACGTGGGCTTTAACATTTGATGGACTCAAATTAATTGAGCATTTAATTAATAAGAATGACATAAATCCGAACCATAAATTAAACCGACATCAATTAAGTCTGAATGTCGTGTTGCTTTATGGTCCATCGAGTACATCACCTTTATGCATGATGCAAGCAATTACACATGGTGTTATGACTCGTCAAATTTTATTTGTTTTGAAATTTACCTTTAGACAATACGAATTAATTCGAATATTTGGTCAATATCCATTAAGTCAAGATATTACGAAACAAATATTCGAGCTAATAGGTATTTCCTTTTTATAATTAGAGTTAGTTGATTATCAAAATACCCATGGAAATATTAAAGTCAAATCAATGACAATTAAACATGTCACAAAAAACATGATAACAAATAAACATGACAAGAGAAACAAACACGCATGTAAATATAAACGGATACGGGCAAATAAAAAGACAAAAATATTAAACATGAATATCATACAATAAATGGATATACACATAACTAAAGGGATACACAAACACACATACTGTCAACACCCATATGTATATAATATAATAATATATATAAGCTATATTATATAAAAACAAGAACATAGTAATATATATGCATGTAAACCAGTATAGCGTATAAAAAACACACATATTACACATATACATATATGATATAAACATTCTAATTTAAAATCATTTAAAATATATACATAAATACTTTATACATGTAGGGTAACCGTACTAAAATATATTAGTTTTAAAGCATTTAATATATATATAAACGTATTTGCAAGAAAAAAAAGGAAAATCAAATAAAAATGGCATAAATGAGAAATAAAAAAGGATTTGATCTCATAATTTAAATATAGAAAAACAAAAGGGCTTTCCTCCTTACCCTATGTTCTCTCAACCTCAAACCCTAAAGTTTTCATGGTCGCCGTCATTATTGCTACTTCGCCGTCCGGTGTTGCTCTGGAGACTCTTCCCAGCCAACGGTGATCATGAAATGAGCCTCTTGTCACCCTCGTTCTCCTCCATTGACCGGATTCGCGAAAGCGACCTCAAATCTCACGAAATGACCTTGAGTCCATCAAGCTTCCTTGTCACCGATCTGAGCAATCGGGCGTCAAATCGACTTAGTTTCGAGATATGTTGTTATCCTCACCAAGACACTCAGTCCACCGTTGGGTTCACTGATCAGAAGCTCCGGTCGCCAAGAACCTCTCGACCGAGAATGGGTCAGCCTCTCTTCCTCCTCTTGCTTTTTATTTTCTTATAAAAAACTTTGTTAGTGTTTTATACAAACCGAAAACATGACCCTTTGCTTTGCATTTTTTATTTGAAAATGAAGAAACTAGATTCATCAACTCTCTGAAAATGCCTCTTTTTCATTTTATTTCTGATGATCTCCTTTACAAATGTTTAGGGCTTTTGGTTTTATAGCCGAATGATGTTACATTTCTTTGATAGAAAAACTATACATAAAAAATACATTGGTCGCTTTCCTTGATCTATTCTGGTATTCTTTTTCTTGCCTTGTTCATTCGTTCTTTACAAATTACCACAATGGGGAAGACGTCTGGAACACCTCTGTCATGCTGAAATTCTGGGGGCTCGAGGAGTCACTGATTTCTCTTGGTGGCCGAGGCTCCATCATGACTGTTGATGAGGTTTCCATCTAACGGTTACAGGTGATTGAAAATCTGACGATTCGGATCGTTGAGTGCTGGTGACGTAGTGCAGATCCAACGGTTGGAGGATTCCTGAAACGTCGACGTGGCTACCTTTGAATGTTGTATATAATTAAATTGGTTTCCTTAAATCTTGGTCTACATTAAAGAAGACATTCAAAGAGTCAAAAACTCTCACGGCTAGGGTTTAAACTTAGCTGATCATAATTTTAGGTTTATTTTGGTATTGGCCTCGAGTGTATTGGGCTTAATGTAAATGGATCATAACAACAACTACGAATATCTAAAAAACAACAACAAATATCTAAACAACAACAACATTAATTCGGAAAAAAAATAATTATATATGTGTGTTTCTTGGTTGGTTGGTGACTATGATTTGGTAGTAGGGATGGCAATGGATCGAACTTTATAAATTCCAAGTCTAATCCAATTAATAATCGGACTTAAAAAAATTCAAGTCTGAATCCAAGTCTGATTACATTAATCCAAGTATGATCCAATAAAATATCTAAAATCTAAACTCGAAAGTCCGAATCCAATTAATTTTTCTCTTTTTTTTAAAGTAGCATCTTAATCAAATATCTTTAAATAAAAAATAATTTTTATCAAACTTCTCTTACTACCATCAACCATGCAATCCTCATTATTTACAGTTTGAATACATGCCTCTTTTTTCTTTTACTGATTCATCTCCTAAAAGAGAAGGAGAAGATACAAAAAAAGTAGAAGATTTTTCATCTCGCATTCTTATTAAGATTATAACAATAAAAATAAATGAATTTATTTTTTTATAGAAAATTTTAATTGGAAATAAATAAAAAAATATAAATACCAAGAGTACATTAAACTAAAAATTTAATGTGAAAAAAGTATGTAACATACCACTACTTTTAGGATGAGTCATTGATGCTAATCAATAAAAGTTGACTGTTAGATATATAAAATTCTCTAAACTATTTAGATAGTTTTTTCAATAAGCATTAGTGATTGTTAGATCTTTCATGCCTTTATATAGCCTTTGTAATCCTAATTCAACTTTTATATAGCCTTTGTAATCCTAATTCAACTCATATTAGGATTTCAATATATATATATATTAATATATAATCTCAATTTAACTTTAATTAGGATTTCAATATATATATATAATCCTAATTCAACTTAATTAGGATTTCAATCTAAGCATTTTAAATGTTTTTATTTGGATTTATATATGGATTGGACTCGGATCAGATATGAATTTAGATCGGATTCGGATCGGATCATGACAATGTCCATATCTGATCCACCTCCTATTAGGATTCAGACCATTTTTTTAGATTTGAATTCAAACTTTTTTCGATTGAATTTGGATCGATTTTTTTCGGATCGAATCGGATTTGGATCCAATTCGGATTATATTGCTATCCCTATTTGGTAGAGAGCGGAATTGTGCATTTTTTATGGCTATTGTTGTTGACACCACACTTGGGCTAAGCCCAAACCAAATGTAAGCCCTTGGCCCATAAAAGAGCAGCCGGATGAAACAGAGGCGGTGAGAAGGGTTGGTGCTCCCTTTCAATGGTAGAGAGGTTGAGGAACCAACCAGACCGATCCCTTGTATTTCACTTGCATGCTGGGTTGATGCTTTGGCAAATCCTGAGGGATCATTCATTCATTCTTCCTCCTTTCTGGGTTTTGCTCCTTTGATAAAATAACCGGATGAAACTTCTATCTTCATCTGTTTTATGTGTATATATAAACCCTGCAAAATTCAAAGCTTTCTGCTAAAGATCTTCAAGTTTTCTATTTTAATAATAATTATGTAGATAGGGGTAATGTCATGTGTTTACATTCTCTGTATTACTGAATCATTCATTCATTTGGGTTATATGATGATAGTCTTACATTGCATCCGTCGGTCTGTCACCGTTTGTACTAGATGCTCATTTTCCTGGCATTTCTCCACCCGCATCTTCCATATAGGAATAGGAGTGTTTTTGCAGCCACTTTCTATATAAAAGGCTTTTTGCAACAACACCCACTCAAAGAGCTCCTTTTTTTTTACCAACACTCAAAAAGCTTCAAAATGGAGAGTCCTACCTTCTCAATTACGACTCCGTTAGTATTCAAAACGAACAATTCAGAAGCTGCAATTGAGTTGGGTATCGGATTAGTCGGCCCCCATAGGGAGTTATGGTGTTATAAACAAGTCTTTATATGAATTCAGTCAATAGATAAATACAGGTGGAGATTTACTTTCACATGACAAATTCTTAAAAACAATTAAAAAAAGGTGATAGTTTGTTGCAAAATAAAGATATTGTGAATGGCATAATTAAGTTGAGAGCCCTTATATAATTAGGGTCTAAATAAGTAGAATGTTTGATAAATTGTTCTTATAATGTTAGTTTATTAATTTAAATAAATGATGAGTATGGACAATTTTTTTATGTTCGTTTAATAAACGAAACATGACCAAAGGTATATTCGATTTGTTTATGTTTACAAACAAGTTCGTTTATAAGCTCATTTATAAGTTTTTTTACAGACTCATTTATAAGCTTGTTTTTTTTATTTATTTTTAATTTAGTTAAAATTTTTAAATATATAAACAAATATATTCGCAAATAAAAAAACGAACATGTACGTGAACACTTAAATAAATACGTTCACAAACACTTAAACGAACACGTTCGTAGACATTTAAATGAACATATTCGTGAACACTAAACAAACGAACACAAACACTTTTAAAAATAAATAGAAGAACACGAATAAAATGTTAAAATTTAAACGAACACGAACATAAAATAAACACTTATAAAAATACACAAACGAACACAAACATAATCTTGTTCGTTTAAGCTTATTCATTTACACCCCTATTTTAATGTGTTTTTACCATAATTTAAATTAGCCATTTAATGATTGGATTAATAACATAGAAGGATGGGGAAAGAGTCGAAAAAGTAGCTGCAAAAAGCCAAAGCCGTTCACTCAATGCCCTCCAAAAATTGCTTTTCTTCTTAATTTCTTTCTTTTTTTAATAATGATGGTCGGCTTTATTAAAAAAACATATACAAATACAAAGAAACACGAGAAGAGTTCAAACAAACTCAGAAGAACAAACAGGAAAACAGCATCAACGAGCAGAGGAAAGGAAAACGAACAGCACGAAAACAAAACACAACAGGAGAAGAGACAGCAGAAAGTACAGGCTGCATGAATCCAAAGCAAAGCAGGGTCAACATTAACGATCTTCAACTGTATGTCGAACCAGAGGTCACTGAAGGATAAATCTTGAGGAAAAATACAACAACCAACGAGGACATCGCGTCATGATCCAACGAATCATCGATGCCTGATGGATTCAGAAAAAGGGTAGCCAAAAATCAAGTTAAAGTGGACTTCCGTCAGAGAAAAATAAACCTGCAACAAAAAAAGAAGAAAAAACAGCAACACAAACAAGGAACAGAGGAAAAGCCCTATTTTGCCTCTTCCTCTGCCTCCAACACAACAAGAAACCCCCTAACTCCACTGTTAGACGATGATCGTAAAGGAACCCTGGACGTCAGATAAGAAAAGGCAACAAACAGACTAAAGAAACAATAACAAACCACCAGTAACGAAAAAAAGAAAGGAAAACCAAAAGAGAGGGGAGTAAAGGAGAAAAGGGGAAGAAAGAAGCCAGACAGCTCTCGAAAAAACCAGATCAAGAGAAGATACGGTTAAAGTTAGAGATGAGAGAAAAAGGAGAGAAACCGCTCAGTTAATCAGTGTAAATTTGTGACGATAAACTTCCTCCTCCATAAATAATAAAGGCACAGAGAAACATCAAAAAAAGTAGGCAGAATGGAAACGTCGATCCTTGAAACTATTCAGTTACCTACACTGATATCAGTAACATAAACTTACAACTTCGTCTCGTTTCAGTTAACCCAATTCTCAATTTCAGGTCCTATACCGACACTACCAGCACTCCTAAGATAATACAGACAGAAAGCTCATTCAAGTAAAAACTAATCAAAAGCACTTTCTATGAACAATAGAAGGCCCGGTCTCATCATAATCTCCCTTCGTTACATGCTGATTTTGTGGAAACACCACTTTAGCGAGAATTGCGCCTCCCACCCATGCCGAGTACAGTGCCAAATTCTCTGGCATGTATTCTGGAGGCTACAATTAGAAAAAAAGAAGAAAAAAAACTCAGAATGCTTAAGACAATCAACAAGAAAGCTAGGTCACACAATTAGACTGATATATTTATTACCTTCACTAGACAAGGGCAGATAGCTGACGAGCAGAGGCTTGCTTCTTTCTGGAACCTAGATTCAAAACCTGGATTAAGCATGGCAAAAACGTTAACAATTGTGAAGCAACGAAAATAGTATCATCATAGGGACTACACCCAATGACCCAAATTTTGCATCCAAATTCCTAATAGAACACTTATGTTGTAGCTAGAGTATAGGGTTACTGTACCATTTGGTACTTCCCAATTAAATACTTGTGTTTGGTTTCTGTTACACAATTTGGTTCTAGACGTCAGCTTTGTGGATGCGGCTCAATGTATCGGACACAAGTTCTCCAATGAATAATTGAAGGATCATTTTTAATTGGGTTAATATACTATTTGGTACTTGAATTTGGCTTCAATGTTTACTCGAGGTTTTTTTGCCCCAGTCATGTACCTATATTTTTTACAGGAGCACACATGTCAAATATTTATTGGGCCACATTTACAAAGTTGGCACGCTTGGTAAGTTGTGTAGCAGAAACCAAACATAGATACTTATTGGGGCAAAACAAAACTCAGGTAATAAATTGACTATTGAAGCCAAACTCGGATATCAAATAGTACATTAACCCTTTTAACATATTATTGATAACTGCCTTGTAAGAATCCAGAAATAACCCTCTTCATCATCTAAAGTAAAGGATCATAGGATATGATTCTCACCTGTCATAGATGTAGTCCCCCCACAAAGAACGGTATTTTCTAACAGCTGCTTCTGGTTCTCAGAAGAAACTGTTGCAACACTACGAACAAGCTGCTCAACAATTCCATGAGCTTCTAGACTCAATATAGAGGGTTGGAACAATGCCTCACCAACGGTATATTTTTCTCTTCCAATTCTTATCACCTGAATAGTCATTTGAAGAGTCTTACAATCACAAACATAACAAGTCATAGATTCTAACTGCAGAAGACTTGTCTAAAATAAGCTAGTGGGATAAATGGATAGCCATGTTATAAGTAAAAGCAAAAAATACCAATAGTACATGTAAATAAGATCAGTCAATAAGGGAACCACCAGCTTATTACATCCCTGAAAACTGGCAAGATTGCTTGTTTCTTGGTAAACTTGTCATTTTAAATTCCAAAAATCCTAACTGGAAGTAGCAAGATTATAAAAATCTTTTAGGATGTGGGGCACAAAACTAAAATGACTGACTATAGAACCAGAAGAGCAGATAAGACAGGCGTTTCCTCGTTCACTTTGATAAGCTCATTACATTATGTACTCTTACCATGTTCCAACAATTCAAATTTGTACTATCTTTCGGAATTTAACAGCCAAATTCAATAAAAACCATCGTAATTACTAGTACATGTAGATATAAGACATAGAACTGATGATAATAGATCATAAAGTACTCATCTCTCACAAAATCCAAAGACATACACATCTCATATATCATTTTTAGTCAGTTTCTCTTCTCTCTCTCCCGGCTTTTCATTTTGTATTATTACATTGTATAAAGAATACTCCACTTCTTTTTCTCAAGTATAATATGCAAATTTCTTATACCCATAACTCTTTATGTCAATCTTCTCCACACAGGTCTACAATAGATTTAAGGAGTTAGGTCAAAATCAGAAACCTAAACAAGGGAGGGCAGAGAGAATAAAAGGAAAAAGACAAACCTGCCCATCAGGAAGGGTATGTTCCTCTGTCTCACATGCTCTAAGCATTCTGTCATAAGCAACTTCATCCTCAGCACAACATGCAAATTGCTCTTTTAGTTTCTCAGCATCAGAGATGCTGAGGTTCACCGTAGGATTTGATTTACCCAGCTCTAGAGCAAGTAACTTTGTCAAATCACTACCTCCAACTTCAAATCTTCTTGAGGCAATGTGTTGGACAGCACCTTCAAGTACTGCAGCTATGTCTGTTGATAAAAGTGCAATTCACATGGCAGTACAATCAATTAAAGAAACAAAAAAGCCTTTGTAGCTTAAAGCCAATTGAAGGCAATTCCTGAGATATCAGCCACAGCTAACTTCCAACTCTATGAGGTAAATAATCGCTTGACCAGCTAAATTCTTATGCGCTTGAAAAGGAACTGGAAAGAGTCGAAAGACAGCTTCACACTGGTCATATTTCCACCGGTATGAGCCAAAAGACTTATGATGTCCACAACAAACATGAACCAAGCAGCCAAAACCTTAAAGAGCACATTCTTAAAAGGCATACAGGTACATACCTATCTTCCCATGACCAATATCAACAGTACAACCTGAGATACGCCCAACAGCATAGAGAGATAATACTGCTTGCTCCGACGCATAAAATCCCGAGACATTAAAAGTTTCAAACAGCAATTGCACCAGTTGTTCTCTGACAGCCTGGAGATGGATCACTTTTAAGGAGCAACAAAAAGTATTTTGATTTTGCACCATTTATTCGCATGGTAATCAACCTCGAACAGTAATAAAGTTGGCTAAAATGTTAAAACAGGTTGTAACATAATTGTTGACAGCCTTAACCTTAGGTTGACAATAAGCAATATCTAACATAGGTGCAAGAGTACAACAAAATATATCCACAACAGCAGCAATGCATGGTTGATGGTTCATAGTGCATGTTTGGCCTAACTTCTGGAGCAGCTTATTACAAAAAAGCCTGAAGATGGCCAAAAAGGGTTCACAATTTTATAAACAAATTCAAGTTGACAGCACTTGGAAGAAAGAATACCATGTAAAAACACCTCCTCTTGCAGCTACAAACTGGGTCAAACAGGCTTCAATTCTTTAAAATACCTCATTAGAACTCAATAAAATGGGGATGGCTGGGAATATGGGGAGGTACAAAATGATTTAATAGTTGCTAAATCCCTTCTACAATTAAAAGCCATGATTACAGCATATGCCTGGGATCTACATTTGGCAAAACCTGGCATAGTCTGCTTTTACCATGAATATGCAAAATCAACCTTAGAACTGCATAATGTGAATATCAAGATTATCAAGAATAGTTAAAGGCAACAAACCTTGGGAGTACAAAGTGGTTCCGTAAACAAAATTTGTCCTTCATTCCCAACTTCCCATTCAAGACCAGTGTATAGAATATGATGCAACAAATCTTCCATTGCATCCCAGTCGTTAACGCATCCTCGCATGACCGGATCAACAGTGACATCTTCAGACATTGAATTATCAACAGAGGATCCATCGTCCAACATGCGTTTCATTTGAGTAGGAATTATCTGACCACAATTCAAAGAATGCAAATTGCCAAGCCTCAAACCCATGGAAGCAAATTCAACCAAAATGAAAAAAACAAAACAAAATTAGGAGGAAAAAATAACTCTTACTCAAACCTTGTAAAGAAAGAGATTAGTAAAGGAATAGAAACAAAACGTTTGCCCGAGTGCCTTAGTTAAAACCTAAACCCTAACCTTCAAATACTAAATTCTAACCCAAAACCATAAATTCTGACCACAAACTCTAAATTCTAAACCACTAAACCTAACTCCTAAACTCTGGATATTAAATTAGATATCTAAATCCTAAAACTAAGGTGCTTGTAGAAACTTTTTGTTTTCATATCGAATATAAACCCATATATATAATTATTTTGCTGGGCTGATGTTTCTTTAGCTACTATCATGGAGGTTTCGAAATAAACAAACATACCAAGGATGGAGCCTGATCTGGGATAGCGAATCCCGCCTTGAGAATCTTGGAGCCAGCATCGACCACTGCCGCCTCCATTAGGCCACAAAGAAACGAGCCCCAAAACCAACACCCTAATTGTCAATCGATGGACGGGGATAAACCCTAGATTTGACGCCTAGGGTTTTAGTTAGAGCGTTAATGTTGAAGCTCTTTATTCACTTCACTTCACTTCAATTCAATTCAAAATGGATGATGTATTTTGAAAAGGCACTTCATCTGTTACAGCCACTGTTACTATTTAGGTTAAAGTACCTAATTGTTCTATCAATTTCTACGATACTGTCAATTCAATTAAAATTTCTTTATAATTGAGTCAATTGATTTATAGACATTATCAATTTAGTCACTTTTGTTAACAAAGCTATCAATTTAAGTCAATATTACTAAATTTTCTAACAACGCATTATTTCTAATAAAACAACGACATGATTCATCATTTAATTAGTCACAAAAAGAAAAATGTTTAAAAGAAAATTCTTTGACTAACCTCTATGCCAAAGTAAAGTATTTATTATATATTCGAGAATAAATAATTCTAAGATTAAAATGATGTTAAAGTTAATTATATTTTTTAATTTATAAATTATAATTAATATATTAATGTTATAACATTAATTAACATATAATAGTGTTTAAAATATATTATTAATAGTATGATCATTTATAACATTAATTAAAATAAATATAATTAACTTCACGTGATTTTAATTTTAAGATTATTTTTTTTCAGTAATATGTAGGCCCGTTTAGCATTACTTAATTAAAAGTGCTTTGGGGGCTAAAACACTTTAGGATGTAAAAGCAATGCTAAATAGTTAGTTTTTGGAGAAAAAATTGCGTTTTAAAAGTACTTTTCAACCTAAACGCAAAAATTAAAATTTTTAGTTTTTACAGTTGAAAAGTGCTTTTAAAAGCCAAATTACTATTTTAACCTTCATTTGTTATTATTTTATTTACAATTTATAAATTTATAATTTTTTATGAATACATAATTATATAATTAATAAATTATTATTTTTTAGTTTAAATATTATATATATTTATTCGTGTCAAGTTTTTTAAATAAAATATTTTAAACTTATTATTTTTTTATGAAACACGTACAATTGTTAGAAAATATGTATTTATAATAAAATAATTGTTTATATTTTATGATAATTTAAGTTGATATATTTATATATTATAATATTAAAGAAATTGGATATCAATAATATATATATATATATAACTTATAATATCAGTCCAAAATAGTCATTTATTATCTTAAAAGTATTTTTTGACAGCAATACTAGACACTTAAATCTCAAACTTAAAAATCTAAAAGCACTTCTGAAAAGCACTTTTCAAAAGTACTTTTCTATCGCACTTTTCAAAGGCAATGCTAAACTGGCCTGTAAACTAATTTAGTTATAGCGGTTAAGTATGAGTTTTTTTTTAAATGTCTTTCGTTAAGATCTTAATAAAACTCATTTTTTGTGATTAATCAGATGATAACACATATCATCATTTTATTAGAGACGATGTATCGTTAGGGATTTGCATGGTTGCGACTGGAAATGATATTTTTTGTTGAGTGATTAAATTGATAGTGTTCTAAAAGTTGGATGATTCAATTGCAATTTTTTTCAGTGACAAAATTACAAGCGCCCAAAAAGTTGGTGGGCCATTTTTGTACTTTACCCTACTATTTGAGACTGAAGAATTCTAATCCTATTTAGAATCTAATCTAACTTAACCCGACATATAATCTAAACATGTGTAATTCAATCAAGAGTGATATGGGCATAACAACCCCCATCCATCTTCAACCATTCAGTTTTTCCATCCATTTTAAATCATGTTTCCATCCGATATGTATTACCCCGACTTCATAGTTGCTACATGAAGGCTAATCCAACTTTTCTACCCCCAAGTTCAAAGGCATGCTGCTTAAACAACCATCCAGATTCACTGAATCATGCAAAGCCGGCTCCCCATCTCCTACAGAAACTTCTTGGTTGCTCCATGCATGATAATCCTCCAGGTTTTCAACCTCCAAGTTCAAAGGCATACCATCCAAATCCACAGGAAAATTGCTGGTTATGGGCCATGCTGGCTCTCTTTCCTCGACTGAAATCAACTTGCAGTCTTCAACAGGTTGAGAACTATCATCATTTTTCTTAGAACAAGATGCAGTAGTATCCGTGGCTTGCATGTCGGACAAAAGGGCTTCAAGGGACGACTTGCTATTGGAGTTGTCTTCAGAAGTAAACTTTACGACCAGGATTGGAGTTTCAAAATCCTCTAGAGAAGAAGCGTATGATAATTCCAGAAAATTCAGCAGAAACTCTTCATGGGGACCTTGTTTAGCTACTTCTGCTTTAATTTCCTTGTTTCCAGGAGCGCTTTCCACATCAACATGATTTTCATGGAATTAGTTCAGGATATTTGTTTCATCAAGAACCGAATTTTTGCTTGTTCATTGTTAACTTCCTCATATGCCATGTCCCCTGCTATCTGGTGTTCATGTTTGGCTGGAGTATCTATGCAGTCAACCGTGTTATGGCAAGGACCTTGATTTCGACAGTCTTCAACAACTTCCTTAGCAGTTTGCTCAGAATCATCGTCATTAAGAGAGCACGTCGCCTTCTTGATCCTCTCTAAAGAACAGTCGGAGGGCAGTGATGCTGTTGTTGAATTGTTTCCATCTCTTGAGTCAAGACAGCAAGGTTCAGATGTTACTCGAAAATGTGATTCTGGTGACACCATTTTATCAATACTATCTTCTTCAAGTGAAAATTCAGGAGCTTTTACAGCTAGAGCTTGAGTATAATTCTCTGGCTCCAAGGAAGTTGAAGAAAGGAAGTTGGCAAGGGCAGATGCTAATTCAACATCAATTGACACAGACTTCTTTGGTTTATCCTTAGGAGAACCAGTTTCTGATGCGTGATTATCTTCCTCATCATCAGCATTAAAAAAATCAGGGGCAGTGACAACAATACTTGGTAATGGCAGAGTACCATTTACAGAACAAATGGTTTCATCAAGTTGGTTAGTTGATGAAATATCCTTCTCATGTGATGCATATATTTCATGGACTGAAGATTCATTTCCAATGTTACAAGAGTAATTATCTGAACTGTGGCATGAAAATTCAGGCGCATAGAATCTTGTGCAAGTTGGCAATTCAGAATTCTTAGGGTTCTTAGTGAGTTCTCCAAGCTGCTGCTCTACCTGCTGGAGCCTTGCATCAATGCTGCTTATGGGCTTTAGCATGTTCTCTTCAAACTTCAGTAGGAGATCTTCTACTCTGCTGATTCGAGAAACAAGTTCATCCAAGAATCTCTCAGTATGTCCACATGCTACTTCAGCCTGGGATGCTCCATGTTTACGTGGGGTTACCTCATGTTGATTCAGTTCAATAGTTGCTGCAATCTTTTCCTGCAAGTTCAAGTCCTGCTGATTGGCTAAACTGGGTTTTACTTCTTGCAGGGTTTCATTTCTAAGATTTAATTGTTCAATGGCCTTTGGCCTATTTTCTTGTTTCTTTTCTTTTTTCTTAGTGGCAAAAACCTCTTCATTTTCTATGTGGCGAAGACCTGCTATTTTAGATAATTGCAGAAGTGTGGGAGCAAGCATGGCCATAAGAAAATTTCCTCCTTCATTTCCCATCTGACCGACTTCAGTTTCAGAATCAGCTATATCAACAGGATCAGCAAACACATAGATTTCATCAACACAAACGCAGCCTTTATTCTGAAGCAAAAGCAAGCGGAGAGTAATAGACATGCAAGGGTTGGCGTCATTGATCTCAGCAGTAGCCTCATATAAATCCTGAAAACTTTCATCAATCAGCAATGGATTAAAATTGAGACAACTATTACTCTATGCAAGTGTTACACAGTTTATCTTGTGTTGGTATCTTGTCTGGAAATGATAAAAATATAAATGGGAATGAAAGGGCTATCTTAGGTTCCTGTTTTCCCCTTAAAACCAAGCTATGCTGCAACTATGTTCTAACCAACTCCTACCCAATATTAAAATTACACAGTCCATTTAATGAGAATTTAATTATTTACATATCTTTGACCAATTTTTGTACTTATGAATTAGGTTATACCAAGAAATAATATATTAATTTTTATTTAATTAAAAATAAAATATTATATCAATATTAAATACAAAAATATATTGCTCATTATTAAAAATTGATTCAATAATATTATTTTTAAAAATACTATTGAGATATTTTGTTTAAAACTTTGGTTTGGATAAATATTTATTTATATCTAATTTATTATATTCACTTTTTTCTTTTAAAAACATTTTAATATTTTAATTTGTAAACCAAAAGTTGTAACATCCCGACCCGAATGTCACAATTTGGGCCCCTCAATCCCAAATTAAAACCATGAAATTCCTCAAAACGGGTTAGCCTAAACAAATTATTTCTTAAGCATTTAAAGTCAATAGTAGAAAATATAATTAAATAATCGAAACAGTACAAAGGAGCTCCAATTTAATTTAAAACATTAAACATTTGATTTGATTTATACAATTTCAAAATAAGAAATACAAATTCAACCACGTAAGGCCCTATGAATACATAGCCCACTAAACACAAGTATCGTACTCTGGAAGCCTCCACATGCAGAAATCCCGAACTGATAGTGCTCCTTGAACCCACGATCCAACGATCAACCTACGCACGAAAACAACGATTCCGAGTGTTGAGCTTACAAAGCTCACCGGTACACATCTACTCTACTATACTTCATGTTAATCATAAACATAAGCATGCAAGCTAGCACGAGCAATAAGGATAGATAAATAAACATGTGGCGTTACCACTAGTTGCCTAAACACATGCTCTCAACATGGCAATCATCATACATGGCCCACAAGGCCCAACTATACTCGGGATGCCACCGGACCCTCCGAGCGAAACACACAATAACATCATCGCAAAACTAGAGTGAGACGCAATGTCACCCAACATCGGGAACGTACACTTACGCTCGGAATCTCACATTGAGCATCAACACTCGGAATCTCACATCAAGTGTCATCACTCAGAATCTCACATCGAGTGGAATGGCTCGGAATCTCGTATCGAGCATCATCACTCGGAATCTCACATCAAGTGGTCTTCATGTGTTGCCACTCTACCGCTGGGTATTCGGATCCCACTAACCAACGGTGACTCAACCACACAAGTGCCCGAACTTAGCACGACTCGACACACGATCCACCAATGACCCCTATGGTTTACTATTACCAAACAAGTTACTCAACATTTATTGATTTATTACCCATTAGGCTCATATATAATTAATCCCATTCATTAGCTCCATTTTTAATATTCAAATCGATTTATATCCTTATCTTTGCATTATAGATTATTTATCGTATCGGGTACCGGTACTCGTACACGGGTATCAATACGATACCCCTGGGTATCGGTACTCACACATGTACCGATACTGAAACTGCTCATTAGAATTTATTAATTTTCTACAAGTACCGATATGGGTCAACCATACCGGTACGGCCCCTAATCGCGTATCGATACAACCAAAGCTCATACCGATACCCTATTCACGGGTTCGCACAATTTCCTCAAATTACGATATTACCAAGCTTACACGATCTCTAAAGCTTATGAAAGTCATTAGAGTTGGTTTGCTAACGCCTTAATCCCATTAATATTAATTACCAGCTTTAATACTATTTATTCAAATATAACCATTATTCATCTATTATACATATTCCATCGAATCACATCAACCCATTCGAACAAGCATACAAAACATCATAATTCATCAACCAAACAACAAATCATCAAATATCACACAAGCATCGCAGACAACCCTACACAGTCTCTAAAGCCTCTAACAGTCCCATCATATTCGTATTATTACCATGCATCTCATACAGTTATCGAATCTCATAAATATGCTCCCCAACATGCATATTTTTCATTTACCTTATTTATAGATTATAACACGCAAGGCAATTATATTTATGATGCTTAGGAAGCGACAGAAGTTCAAGGTGTACTAACCTTATATTGATATCGCTAAAATCCTCATCCGAGCTTCATGAATATTCCACTTGACCTGGTATCCAATCCCGCAAAATCCTCGTATAACAACAATTATGAAACTACATTAATTCATGCATCCCCTATTCAAATTACGATGTCAAACACGTAAAAATAGTTTATTGGGTTCAAATTTGGCAAAATGGATTACGCCATTGGATCTGAAACGTCAAGAAACCCCCGGGTAGGGTCCCCCGAAAAAAGTCAATGGTCGATCAACGCTCGGTCAACACCCGGTTAAAGGCTAGTCAACTATCTTGGAAATCTGGTGCAACGCAGTGCACCGTAAGCTGGGTGCACCCTAAGAGCAGGATCTAGTGTGGCCAAGCATACCGTAGCCTTGGTGCACCTGCAGGGCATTATCCCATATGGCAGGGTGCACGTGCACCCGTGGGATAATCATCCCGTGCCGCACGGTGCACACAGGACATGTGCACCCGCCTGGCCTGGCACACGCCCACCCGCATGGGTCATCTTCTGATGGTCGGACGACGTCAACAAGCTTTAGTCCGATAGTTCTCTGGCTGGTGAGCACGCCGGTGGCCTCCATTCGCGGTGGTTCTGGCCGAAACATGCCCAACCATGTTTTTCTGATTCTTCTTTCTCTTCACTCCGACGAACGGCGGCTCAGACAACATCGAGACAACCACCGTTAGACTCGTCTTGGCGAGATCTTTCTAATGGTGGTGGAGGTGTCGTGCACGGTGACTCCGATGACCGTAAATCGAGGTTCAAAACCTTCCCCTCCACTTTTCTCTCTTTTCTCTCATTTTTTTCTCTTTCTCCTGAAAATATCTATTTTTTTCCTTTTTCCTCTTCCCCATCACATCACCAACCAACCTAAAATATAAAACCCTTTTTCTTTTCTTTTTCTTTTCTTTTGTTATTTTATTTTATTTAGTTTGCCATAAGGCCCAAACCCATTATTTTTGAGTTTAGGCTTGTAATCCCGAGGCCAATTTACCAAGCCCAATTTCGGGTCGTTACAAAAGTTGTAAAGGATGTTAAATAAAAAAATGAAATATTGTTAGGTAAAAGTAAAAAAAAAATGATCAAATCTTTTCAATGCAGTTTCGTGATAATATCTTTTCAATTTTAATTTTTACAAAAATTTACTTTCATCGTGCATATAAAAATGATCAAATCTATATCTCCTAAAAAGAACAACATTTTATTTTCTATGAGACCGTACAACTATTTATTTATTTGAATAGTCTGATTACAATGTAATATGTTCATACTTTTTCTTAATCCTTTGATAAGACACATACACCTTGTAGACAAAGCTGCTCGAACTAGGGTTTCTTAAGAAGAACATCGCCGTCTTTTCTAGCGTGACTACTTGTTGGGTTCTAATTCAAATATTTATTAACAACAAGATTAATGGATAATTTTATTAAGTACTTAATTTAAATATCTGTTAATAACAAAAATGGTTTAAAAATAAATATATTACTATTTTTTATTTAATAAGGATAATATTATAGAGTATTATTATATTTTTGAGAAAGTGATTTTTGTAATATGCATGTCTGTCTTACTAGGAGTGCTTATCGAGCAAGTCGACCGTGAGTTAAGTAGTGCTCGACTCGTGCTTGTTAAAAAACTTCGTTGCTCGTCTCGAGTCTTTGCTCGTTAAGCTCGATAAAATTTTTCTCAACTCATGCTTATTAAAAAATCTCGTTGCTCGACTCAATTCGTTGCTTGTTAAGCTTGCCAAAATTTTTACCTTGTTTTTTAATATAGGTAAATCTAGTGATACTATTAAGGCTTAACAATCAAATAAGTGGCCAAACTATACCATTTTTTTCATATAGGTGCTTGAACTAACGTTTTATTTCGTGACTCATTTAAGGTTTTTTCGTCAACAGTCGTTAAAAAAATTCCGTCATCCAATCAGAACAAGAAACATGACCTATTTTTCATATTTTTAATTTCTGAATTTCTTTAAAAATTTAAATTTCTTTAAAAACTTCATAGTTTTAATTTCTTTCAATCAAACCCCCAAATCACATCTCCCTCACCATACGACAACCCTCACAAATCGGTGGTTCACCATTCACCACCCAAATGTCGTGTACCTCACCGTTCGACATGTATCATCCTCTGCCTATCGGTGGGAACCTAATTGACCTCTTTTTTCTTCATTGTTGGGTATTCGTCGATGGTGCAATCGGCAGTTCATATGAAGATAAGGGTGGTCAGTGGTGGTTGAATCGGTGGTCAGAGTGGAGGAATTTAGAGATTTAGGGTTTAGGTTTGAGGTTTTTAGAGAAATTAAATATTGTTGGGTTAATTAGTATACTTTATTTTATTTATTTTCTCATTTTCAGATTTTAATTTCAAAAAATGAGAAACCATGTCGCTTGTTCGAATTTCATTGGACAACAAAAAAATAACACATGTTATGGAAAAACCTTAAATTTGTTACGGAATGAAATGTTAGGCACCTATTTGACCCAAAAAATAGTTTAGACACCTATCTAAAAAATAAAGTATAGTTTAGGCACTTATTTGATTGTTAAGCCTACTATTAAAGCTTAATATAAATATAGAAATTAAAAAAGTGAGGTCTGAGGAGATAAATAAACGAACTTGTCATGATCGAATTAGAGATGAAGTTGATATTTGAGTGTAAAACTCTTTTTAGTTTCTCAACAACCTTGATAATAAGGGTGGAAATTATTCATGCAATTTCGAGGTTTTAACTTCTAATTGTATTTTTTATATGGGAAGTGGAAAACTTTTATCCTTTTCTATTTAATACATAAAGTAATAATAAAATAAAAAAATACTTTTATAGAAAAAAGGTGTTGAGATAAAGATTTTGATATAACAAATTGAAAAATATTTTTGGACTTAATTAAATATTGCAAAAATTATTCAAACTTCAAATAACTTGAAAAAATATGTTTGAAATATTTTTGAAGAGTTTTTGACTTGAACAAATATTTTCAAAGGGTTTTAAAAGTCAAAAATATGCTTTAGGTACTGATACCCTTTCCTTGGTACCGGTACCCACTGGCTCGTATCGGTACGACTAAGTCGAGTACCGATATGCTTTATTTTGGAAAATTCTAGTAACATGATTTCATACCAGTACTGACCTTCAGTACCGCTATGCCATGTTGTTTTGTGTCTAGCGGTTTGGTAGCAGTTGTTCGAAGCCGTCAAAAATAAATACTTGCTCAAATTAACTTGTAGTAGTGATAAGCATGGTCGAATCCACAGGGAATGGTAAGAGATTAAGTTTAATAGAAAATAAATAAATAAGTAAAGTAAAAGGGGGAAGTTTGTATTTGAGTTGAATTAAAAGACTAAAAAGTAAAGAAAAATTTAATATGGAGATGAATTCTAGTTAAGGTTGATCTCGGTGTATTAATTCAAGCCTTAGTTCATCGATCTTAACAAAAGATAATTTTATATCAATTTCAAGTAGCTTAGTTATAGGTTTCTAGAGAAAAGCGCATGTATAATCTAATCTCTCTTAATTAGTAGATAATCACTAAGAATTGCATGAATGATTTCTACCCTTATTATCAAGATTAAAACCCTTAGAGAATTGCATATAAGAATTAAAACCTATCAAATAGCTTTATTGATTTAAAAGACCCAAGCACATAAACTATTAAGCACTAATCTGTTAACTTAATAAGAATATAAATCCATACCTTCAAAACCCGTTGCTTAGGTTACTTACCACTTACCAAGAATGTCTTGATTGGTTGTTGCATATAAAGATGAATAAACTGAAGAAAAGCATGCGAAGCTTATAAATCGATATATACTTACTAAGTAATCCTGGAAGATATAAAAATAATTGAAATTGATGAAGATGATGAAGAACAAGAAAACCCCACTAAGAACTTGTATTAATAACCTTGAATCAAACCTTAACTAGAAAAAGTTTAGCTACTCATGGAGAAGAAACGAGAAGAATGAGAATTATGAGGATGAATGATTTCTCTACTCATGACCCTTTATAATAGAGGTCATTTACATCAACTAGGAGAAGGAATTACAATAAGATTTAATTTAAAACTCTATCATACTCCAAATATAATATAAAAGCGAAAGTTTAACTTGAAGTAGAATTCCTCTTATTGTGTTAACTACTCCTTAGCATCCAAATCCAAATCCAACTGAAACTTCTCTTTTAAGCATGTATTATCCTTTAGCTGTCAAAATCTCTACAAAATTCAAATACTTGTTAAAACATGAATTTATAGTTGAATTAGAACACTAAAATATAGGTATATATATGTGAAAATATGCAAATATTTTACTTATTGTAGCTCTTTCTATTTAAGGAAGGTACCGATACCCTATCCTGAGTACCGATACCCTCTGCACCATAAGAGCACTTAATGCTGGAATATTTATCCCCTATGGCTAGTAACGGTCACAAGCTCATTAGAGGGTTTAAAAGAAGTCTTCAAGCATCCATGGAAGCTAGAGAAACAACTACCAACATTCTTTGTATAGAGAAATTTGTTTTAGTACTTGAAATTGTTATATTTCTTGTAGAGAACACTTGTTGAGCTAAATTGTTATATTTAGTCAAGTGCTAGGATTTTGGGTGAGTGCTTAGTGTGCAAACAATTTACCTAAGTGAGGTTTTTCAGTTTGTTTTATTTTTAATATCTTTGAGAGATAGTGATCTTAAGGTTTTAGGGTATAAACCTTAAGGGATTGTAAGGTTACTCTTTGTCCTCAAAAGAAGGGGATATTCCACATGAACAACAACAACCTATATTCGAACAATTATAACCCAAGATGGCATCATCATCCTAATCTTTCTTGGGGGAATCAAGGAATCAACAATACCAGCAACTCGGATTGGCAACAAAATCTGACTAAACCCCCAGGTTTTCAACAAAATATGCCATGACAAAACAACAACAAGGGTTCAGCATCTTCATCGAACTACAATTCTTTGGAAGCTACTTTCCAAGACTTTATGACGACTATGAAGGCTTTATTTCAAGATCACGTTGCATATATCAAGAGCCAATGAGCATTGCTACAAAGTCATAGTTTGTCTTTAAGAGCTTTTGAAACCCAAGTAGGTCAAATCGTGCAAGCTTTACATGTTCGACCTCAGGGCAGTCTTCCTAGTGATAATGAAGTCACTAACACTTATAGCAAGGAGCAGTGTAGTGCACTTACTTTAAGAAGTGACACCCAACTTAACAAATAAAGTAACTTTGGAGGGAAGGAAGTGGATGATTCCAGCCCAAGACAGTGTAAGAAGAACCTGTGTTGCAAGAGGATTTATCTCTTGAAGAGGACAAGAATGAGGGCTCGACAAGTGAACCTACTGATGGAAGACCGAATATTGCTACAACAAAAGATAGACCCCGACCAATAGAGAAAGAAGTCAGACTCTTAGCACCCTTCTTTCAAAGATTGAAGAAGCAAAATGAAGACATTCGATTCAAAAAATTCGTAGATCAATGTACCATTTTTGGAGGCCATTGATCAAATGCCCACTTATACGAAGTTTCTCAAGGATACCGTCACCAAGAAGAGGAAGGTTGAGAAGTATGAGACTATTGCTACAGCAAAAGAGTGTTATTCTGTGTTGAGCAAATTGCCACCTAAAAGGAAGGATTCAGGCAGTTTTATCATTCCATGTTCGATAGGTGATAATTATGTGGGGAAAGCTCTTTGTGATCTTGGATTTAGTGTAAATCTAATGCCCAAGTTAGTTTTTATGAAGCTTGGTATGGGAAATGCAAGGCTTACCACTGTTATTTTGCAATTAGCAGACCAATCCCATGTTCGTCCTGAAGAAATGATCGAAGATGTTATGGTGAAGGTGGAAAAATTTATTTTCCCAGCTGACTTTCTCATTCTTGACTGTGAAGCTGATGATAATACACCTATTATTTTGGGGCGACTGTTCCTAGCCACCGGTCGAATTTTGATCGATTGTGAAAATGGTGAATTCACCATGTGAGTGGTTGATCAGAGGGTGACCATAATGTCTTCAACATGCTCAAATATGTGGATGATCATGAGGAGTGTCAATGTCTTCAAGACATAGATTCTATGGTAAAAGAGGAAGCTGTAGAATTTTGCTGTAGCAATTTTTTACAGATTAAGGACTATTTAAAGCTCAATGAAGATGACAACAAGGAGATCGAGGAGTTCCTAATGGAGGTGTGCTATTCTAGCTTGCTCATAGCTAGACCAGGTACGCAATTCGAACCTTTAGATTTTTGTAGATTTATTCCCCCAAAACCCCCACTTGAGCATGCACCCACATTAGAATTAAAGTCATTACCATTACACCTTAAATATGCTTATTTGGGTTACAATGAGACTTTGCCTATGATAATCTCTTCTAGTCTTAGGCCTGAATAGGAACGTAGCTTGATAAATGTGTTAGCTCAACATAAAAAAGCTTTAGGTTGGACTGTGGCTGACTTAAAGGGTATTAGCCCTACTATTTGTATACACAAAATTCTACTTGATAAATGCCACAACAATTCTGTTGAACCCCAAAAAAGGCTTAATCCAATCATGAAGAAGGTGGTGATGAAGAAAATAATCAAGTGGCTCGATGATGAAGTTATTTACCTGATATCAAATAGTTTGTGGGTCAGTCCTGTGCAATGTGACCAAAGAAAGGAGGCATGACCGTGGTGAACAATGAGGACAATGAACTCTTACCAACAAGGACTATCACAGGGTAGAGGATTTGAATGGACTATCGAAAGCTCAATAAGGCAACCAAGAAAGACCATTTTCCCCTCCCATTCATCGATCAAATGCTAGATCGATTGGCAGGCAAATACTTTTACTGCTTTCTCGATGGATACTCAGGGTACAACTAGATTGCTATAGCACCAGAGGATCAAGAGAAGACAACCTTCACATGCCCCTATGGTACTTACGCTTTTTGGATGACGCCCTTTAGACTTTGCAACGCTTCAGCTACTTTTCAAAGATGCATGTTAGCTGTCTTCTCAGACATGGTTGAAGAGTTTTTGGAGATCTTCATGGATAGTTTTTAGTCTCCGGAGATGACTATGAGTTATGCTTGGGTAATTTAGCAAATGTGTTTACGAGATGTGAAGAAGAAGACTTAGTGCTCAATTGAGAGAAGTGACATTTTATTGTGGCTGAAAGGACTATTTTAAGCCATAAGATCTCGTAAAAAGGGATAAAAGTGGACAAAGTGAAGGTTGAAGTGATTGAGAAACTACCTCTTCCCACCACCATGAAGGGCATTCAGAGTTTTTTGAGACATGCTGGCTTCTATAGGGGGTTCATAAAGGACTTCTCCAAGATCTCCAAGCCATTGTGCATTCTGCTACAACAAAACCAGCCCTTCGTGTTTGATAACGATTGCTACAACACATTCAAGGAACTTAAGGAAAGGTTATCTTAGCACCTATTATTGTTCCCCCAGATTAGACCTTACCATTCGAGCTTATGTGTGATGCAAGTGACTATGCAGTGGGGGTAGCACTCGGGAAACGCCGAGGTAAAATCTTTCATGTTATTTAGTATGCTAGCCATACTTTAAATGATGCACAAATCAATTACACAACCACTGAAAAAATTGTTGGTGATTGTGTTTACATTTGATAAGTTTAGAGCATACTTGATTGGCACTAAATTCATTGTACATACTGATCATTCAACTATTAAGTACTTAGTGACTAAAAAAGATGCTAAACCTAGACTTATTAGGTGGATACTTATCTTGCAAGAATTCGAATTAGAGGTTAGGGATAGAAAGGGCACTGAAAATCAAGTTGCTGATCATCTTTCTAGGCTAGAGAACAAGGTTGAATGTAATGATGAACTAGAAATTAAGGAGGAATTTCCTGATGAGAAAATATTATTTGCTGCCGCAATTTCATGGTATGCTGATATTGATAACTTTCTCGGTAGTGGTATTTTGCCTCCTGATTTGAATAGCCAAGGAAGAAGAAAATTCAGACATGATGTGCGATTCTACTATTGGGATGAGCCTTATTTTTTCAAGCAACGTGCTCACCAAATGAAAGATGTGTCCCCAAAGAGGAGCAAAAGGAGATCTCATTCCATTACCATTCATCTTCGTGTAGTGGCCATTTTAGAAGAGCTATGACTACTGCGAAAGTCCTACAATCCAGATTCTATTGGCCCACACTCTTCAAGGATGCACATGAATATTACAAGGCTTGTGACAGATGCCAAAGGATGGGGAATATATCTCGAAGGCATTAAATGCCATTGCAAAGCATCTTGGAGGTTGAGCTCTTTGACGTATGGGGAATAGACTTCACGGGACCCTTCCCTTCGTCATTTGGATATCTCTGCATCTTATTAGTTGTAGGTTACATGTCGAAATGGGTCGAGGCAGTGGCTACATCGAAAAATAACTCCAAGACAGTTTTGAAGTTTCTTCACACGAACATTTTCACAAGATTTAGGGCCCCAATAGCCATCATAAGTGATGAGGAACCCACTTCGACAACAAGCTCATTGCCAAAGCATTACAAAGATATGAGGTGAGGCAAAAAATTGCTATAGCATACCACCCCCTAGACCAATGGCCAAGCTGAGATCTCCAATCGAGAGATAAAACAAAAATTAGAGAAGGTGGTCAACCCCAAAAGAAAAACTAGTCTTCAAGACTTGATGAAGCCTTATGGACTTATCGAACAACTTTCAAAACAACTTTGGGAATATCCCCATTCAAGCTTGTTTATGGAAAAGCATGTCACCTTCCATAAGAGCTAGAACACAAGGCTTATTGGGCCATTAAAAAGCTCAATATGGATGCCCAACTGGCTCGAGAAAGAAGGTTATTAGAGCTGAATGAGATGGAAGAATTTAGAGCCCAAGCTTATAAGAATTCACGCTTGTACAAGGAGAAAACAAAGAAGTGGCATGACAAGCATCTTTTTCCATGGCATTTCTTAGAAGGCCAACAAGTGCTCCTCTACAACTCTAGGCTTAAGCTATTCCCTGGCAAGCTCAAATCACGATGGTCAGGCCCCTTCTAAGTGCACAAGGTTTATCCTCATGGTGATGTGGACATCAAAGAACCTTGACGATGACACTCTTTTCAATGTCAATGGCCAAAGACTAAAGGCCTACATTGGATCCCCGATCCTGTGTGACAAGTCCTCTTTTCTTCTTCATGTTCCATGAGAGTTTGAATCCCCTTACTTTTTCTATTTTTGCTATAGCATTTTTTCTGCTTACTATGTCCATAAATAATTTTGTTTATCCTTATTTCTCTTTGTCCTTTAGTTCTTTATTTCATATTATTTATTTTATTTTTCTTTTTATTACCTTGTGCCAAATTTTTTCCTCTAGCTGCAGGTGTCATGTGGAGAAAAATTTAAGGAATGAAATGTTTCCAATTTGGGTTTAGGCTTTTGTCTTTCCCCTAAAGAAGGAAGTTGAAAAGCACTATACTTTTCCAAACCTTTTGGGCAGCATTAAAAAGCAAAAGGGGGATTTTATTTGTATTTAATTTTCAACCCCACACCATTATTACACTTTTCAGATTCTCTCTCCAACTTTTTACTTTTCATTAAATCCCCATCACATCTCTCCTCTTCCCCAAGCTCTATAACCGTCACCCCCATTATCTCTCCCATCTGTTTGTTAGTTTCTTTCCTATCAAACATCCTTCTTTTGTTTTACTTTTACTTTGTTTTATTTCTTTTCAACCCATCGTCTTCTTCTTCCTCTACACCACAACCCCTCTCCAAAACCCTAATCGTACCCACAATCTTTGTTTCCATTCCTTCAAAAATTGTCCGATGCAAAAATGTTACTTGTAATATCCCAAAATTTACTAGTTGATTAAGTGTCATTTAGTACTGAGATAATAGCTTAAAAGCTAACTTAGTGACTAAAATGACAAAAAAGTGAAAGTTGGGATTTCTTTAATTAAAGGTTTTGGAAAGGAAATTTCTAAGGTTTAAAGGTCTCATGTGATAGATAGTGAATTGAATAAGGTATTCTTAAAGTTTGGTTGAATTCCAAGGAAAATTGGAATGGGAGTTGAAGTTTAAAATGGTAGTGACCAAAATGTAAAATTTGAAAATTTTATGGCTAAAGTATAAACTTTGAAAAAGTTTGGGGACTAAAGTTATAATTTCCCAAAAGTTAAGGTTTTTATTTCATAAATAAACAGATAACCTAAGGGTGTGAATCGAATGCGAAATTATTGGTTCGATCTGTACTTCGATTATCGGGAAAATCACAGTTAAAGTTTAAGTGGAATTCGGATACCCCTGGAAAATTTTGAAATTTTGCCATATGATAGAGAAAGGTTATAAAATTCATTTCCAGGTGTTGGAAATATTTTTAGTTTGATTCAAGATGAATCCTACGTTTATTTCTGAGTAAAAAGATATGAATTTTTAAGTGGTGAAAGGTCAGAAAATAGTATAGCTGGCTGTTCCTAAATTCAATACTGGAAATTGACTTTGAAAATTCACCATAAATCGTACAAGTTGAATTTGGGCTATTAATTTATATGTTTGAAAAGCTTATTGAATGTAGTTTCTTTTAGAACAAACGAAGTCAAATTCTGAGTTGTAGATTATTTTATAGAAATATTTCTTTGGAGGTACTGCAAACTGCCAGAGAATGAGAATTGATACACTTTGTATTAATCACTTTCAAGCTTACTATTCAACCTTAGATACAAAGTGTATCAATTCTCATTCTCTGGCAGTTTGCAGTACCTCCAAAGAAATATTTCTATAAACTAATCTACAACTCAGAATTTGACTCCGTTTGTTAGATTCAATAAGCTTTTCAAACATATAAATTAATAGCCCAAATTCAACTTGTACGATTTATGGCGAATTTTCAAAGTCAATTTCCAGTATTGAATTTAGGAACAACCTGCTATACTATTTTCTGACCTTTCACCACTTAAAAATTCATATCTTTTTAGTCTGAACTCGAAATCAGTTTCTGTTTGTTGGGAACGAAACTAGACGAACAAATCTTTACATTGGTATAAAATTCACCATCTAACCATTTTTGTAGTGTTTATGGTGAATTTTCAAAGTTACTGCCATAAACCAGTTTTTCTACACAACTTCCAAAAACAACTTCAACTTTTATACTAACTTCTCCTTACTTCTCTACTTCTCAATTTAGTCCAATTACTTTCTTTAACCCGCCATCTTATGACCTTCTTCATCAAATAATTATTCACAATAATTCTCTTTAATTTTCCTTCTTTACCGAAATAGTCACTAAAATGCAAAGATAAGGATTCAAGCTTCTTAACTTTGCAAATTAGTCCTCAATTCAATATTACTACTTTAATCCCATCATTACAACAACAAAAAAATCAGATTTAGCCCCCATACAAAACTTCAATTTCGTTTTGGTCACTTAACTTTGACAAATTGTCAAAATGGTCACTAATTCAATTCAACATCAATTTAGCATTCTAACTTCATTTTCTTGTATCTAACATAATTAATAACATAAATACACTCCAAATTCTAAAAATTCAGATTTGGTCCTTCAACTTTTCAATTTGCCGAAATGGTCCCTACACAATTTAACTTAGGTTTTTGCTTCCAAACAACAATTCAAGCTTACTATATCATTATTTCAAAAATGGTTGTTGAGGTCCAGTGATTGTTGATTTATAACTGAATAATCTAAGGATTACACTGGACGGATACCGAGAAGTTGGATGAGCTATTTTATTGCTACGAGATTTAAGCTAGATTAGAAAACCATTTGAATTTGCTTCATAGCCAGGATTGCACATATTAGTCCGAGTTTATAACATCGGGACTGATAAAGATTTGGATGATTAAAAAATCATATAAGGTACATCTCATATTTTTGGATAAACCTGTATTGATGTTGATGGGTCCTAGCTTTACACGTTCGCATATAAGTACGAAGTTGAGTGGTGAACGAGATATCCTTTTAGAACCCATTTCAAGTAATATATCGGTCACAAATTTGTTCGGTTGTAATGTAAGGGCGGGCTGAGCATGTGGAATTGCTCGATAAAACATAAGAAATAGAGTTCCCGATAAATTCAAGTTGGAATTAAGCTAGTATGATGTTAAAATCATGATATTGAGTTGGGATTTAAGTTTTACATGTTTTGATTTTTATGAAGATGATTAGGGTTTATGGATTCAAGTTTAATTTAGGGTTTGTGATGTTGAAATAATGATCTAGTAAGCTTGAATTGTTGTTTGGAAGTAAAACCCTAAGTTAAATTGTGTAGGGACCATTTTGTCAAATTGAAAAGTTGAAGGACCAAATCTGCATTTTTAGAATTTGGAGTGTATTTATGTTATTAATGATGTTAGAGACAAGAAAAGGAAGTTAGAATGCTAAATTGATGTTGAATTGAATTAGTGACCATTTTGACAATTTGTCAAAGTTAAGTGACCAAAACGAAATTGAAGTTTTGTATGGGGGCTAAATCTGATTTTTTGTTGTAATGATGGAATTAAGGTAGTAATGTTGAATTGAAGACTAATTTGCAAAGTTAAGAAGCTTGAATCCTTATCTTTGCATTCTAGTGACTATTTCAGTAAAGAAGGAAAATTAAGGAGAATTATTGTGAATAATTATTTGATGAAGAAGGTCATAAGATGGTGGGTTAAAGAAAGTAATTGGACTAAATTGAAAAGTATAGAAGTAAGGAGAAGTTAGTATAAAAGTTGAAGTTGTTTATGGAAGTTGTGTAGAAAAACTGGTTTATGGCAGTAACTTTGAAAATTCACCATAAATTCTACAAAAATGTTTAGATGGTGAATTTTATACCAATGTAAAGATTTGTTCGTATAGTTTCGTTCCCAACAAATGGAAACTAATTTCGAGTTCCGAGTAAAAAGATATGAATTTTTAAGTGGCGAAAGGTCAGAAAATAGTATAGCAGGCTGTTCCTAAATTCAATATTGGAAATTGACTTTGAAAATTCGCCATAAATCGCACAATTTGAATTTGGGCTATTAATTTATATGGTTGAAAAGCTTATTGAATCTAGTTTCTTTCGGCACAAACGGAGTCAAATTCCGAGTTGTATATTATTTTATAGAAATATATCTTTGGAGGTACTGCAAACTGCCAGAGAATGAGAATTGATACACTTTGTATCTAAGGTTGAATAGTAAGCTTGAAAGGGATTAATGGAAGTTCAAATTAGTCACTAAGGACCATAATGAATTTTTGAACAATACAAGGAAGAAAGGAAAACGTTTGGAGATTTTGTATTCGAATGATTATATTGGACAATATGTCTAAGATATTGTTAGATTGGGATCTAACAAATATTTTACTTATTTGAATTATGAAGTTATGTTCGAATCAAGGGAGGTTCGAGGTACGATGAAGGAAAGGATCAAAGAGGACTTAGTGAGGCGTACTAATAAATGGCCCAGGTGAGTGCAATGCATACATAACATTATACATGGATGTTTCATACATCACCGGTAGGACTTGCGATGAGTCTACCTGGTTTATATATTGTCATAATAATCATGTCATTGATCATATATTTGACATATTTTAAATATGTCAAAGTTTGAAAATAAATGCATTGATCACTAGTTATTGATGATGGTACAATATGAATGTTATTTTTGTTATGAACTGTTAAATGTTGATATATATTGATATATGTTGCCATTGATGACTAAATGATAAAATAAAGCTCAATGTATGATATAGAGGTTTAAAGGTATATTTGGCCAGCCATAGAGTCATAAATAGCTGTATAAATATTCTAAGCACTTTGGTGCAATATTCATAAATATTTATTGAGGGTATACTCATGCAAGGTTTGGGTATACGGAAACACTTAGGGTGTTAAGCACTACGGTGCAGTTTTATTAATACTCAATGAGGGTATACTCATGCAAGGTTTGGGTATACGAAAGCACTTAGGGTGCTAAGCATTACGGTGCAAATAATATACGTACTCAAGAAATGTTGGGTATGAGGGGATGACTCGTGTACATAGAATCTCTTAATTCGATACCTTGGGCTAAATAAATTGAAAAGAATAAAAAAAAGAAACAGGAAGATAAGCTTGAAAGCTTGCAGATAGAAATGGAAAAAGGTATTGGTAAGCATTGAAAGCTTACAGATGGAAATGGCAATGGTATTGGTAAGATCTAATCTTATCACTTTGATATACATATTTATTTATGTTAACGGGCATGTAATAGTAAGGTGATCACATGCATTGTTAATCATTAATATTGATATTATGACTATTGCACTTGAATTTGAATTATTGCCTCACTAAGTAAATACTTAGCGTGTAACTGTTTTACACGTAGGAAGGAAGAAATGGTTGGAGTAAGGAGCATATACGGACATCATCAATTAATAACAGGACATCAGTATCAGTAAGATATCTTTTGATATAGTTTGATACTTACTAGTTGGCATGTATATTAAAAGGATATGCTTGCTCTGATAGAATTTGGATTTTATTGGTATCTGGTTGAATTTTAAATTAGGTAGTTTTACTAATTATATAAAGACAAATTAAATTGATAAGTTGCTGCCTAAAAATAAACTCGATTTGAAGATGAAAATATTATTTTTAAACCTTACGCGAATAACTAGATTTGTAAGAAAAAAACTAAATACATTGTAATATTTTTAAAGAAAGAAAATTTTACTGAATTACAAATGTAGAGGGTTTTATGAATGTTTTGTGGCATCTCTGTCTCGTATTCAATGATGGATACGGGAAAGGGAAGTTACATTACCAGTGCCTCTAGTTACGCACAAGCCCAACAACCCATCCAAATCAAAAAGTTCCAAGACGAGCCGGCCAAGCAACGGTTCCAACAAATCAAGGAGAGGAAGGTCTACCCTGAACAAGGGCTGATTTTTCCTTTTGAGGATGAGCAAGGCTTTGAAAACGAGGCGATGGAAGTTGTCACAAAGTAGAACTAGGAGGCATTTTTCAAACACCCTGACCAAATATCTGTACCACCGGTGAGGGAATTTTACGCCCATCTTACAAGCCCCATGCAGTCTAGTGTGTATGTACGAGGAGACCAAATTAAGTTTACTGTTGCGGAGATAAACAAGTTTTTTGGGCTAAAGAATGTGGTAGACCAATACACCTCGTTCGCTAAAGCCGTCGATGCCCAAACTCACAAAGACATCCTGGAGGACTTGTGCTTCAAGGGAACCAAGTTGGATCCAACAAACAAGACGGTGGAGAGGGGTCAGTTGAAGCCCAACGCAAAGCTATAGAACCACTTCCTCAAAACACGTTTGATGCCAACCTCTTACCACACAACCATATCCCTCAATAGAATGCTCCTGTTGTATTCCATTCTCATGAGGAGGCCGATTGATATGGGGAAGATAATCGTTGATGAGGTTTATGGTTGCTTGAAAAAGAAATCCAACCCCTTGATTTTTCCCAATCTGATCACGGCAATTTGCAAGAAAAAGGAGGTATATGAAGACAAGAATGATGAGGTGATGTCAGGGAAACATGGTTTGAACCTCAATAAGATACTAGGGCTGAAGGGATATGACAAAGATGCTCCAAATGAGAAGGTTGATGATGGAGCAAAAACATTTGCTGCACGAGGCTCGCTTCTTTGGCTGCCTCGACTAGACACACGAAGGCCCAGATGGAGGAGATTTGAGGCAACTTGAACACTTTCTTCAAGTATGTCAAGGAAAGGGACGCCGTGATGAAATTCTACTTTAAGGAGATGCTGCCGCAAATGCCCATCGACTTTCCTCCCTTCCTAGAGGCTCTACTCAATACTACAAGGGACCACCCTACGCCAAAGAAGGCACTTACCCCGACCACAGCCCTTACATGATCGGAGACAACTACTCAAGAGCCGGCCCCTACTAAAGCCACAACCAGTCACCTTTACGACAAAACAAAGGAAAGGCCCCAATGGAAGCCCCGCCAAGTAAAGTCCATGCAGATGATCCAGTCACCATCGAGAGTGACGATGAAGAGATAGTTGACGACACTCTTATCCCTGCACTAGCTCAGACACCGGATGCCACACCAAGGACAATGCCTCATCTAAAGCATTCTGCTGGTCGTATTTAGAACACTCCCACTAAGGAGAGTGATGCTTGGGATGACTAGGATAAGCAGGACCCACCACCACAACCAGTTGAAGTTAAGAAGCCCATCGCAACGCTAAGGAAAAAGCGCGTGAAGCACAAAGCGACCAGGACACCACCACCATAGTAGGACTGTAGTGAGGTACATCCCCATTGCATTTTATTTAGTTTAGTTTCAGTTAGTTTAGTTTTTATGCACTAAGGGCACTGCATCCTTCAAGTTTGGGGGAGGTAGTATTCATAGTTAAGCATTTGCATTTGAAGTTATGAACATGATTTTTCTATGGCATTTTGTTTGGTTTAAAGATAGTTTTTATGAATAAATTGAGGATGTCTGATGCTGAGAATTTATTTTCTTATGGCTATGGATTGATTGAATGAACATGACTGTTGAGATTAGTAGAACTAACTATAGGACTTGATACTTTGCGATTAAACTCTTACGTAATTATATGTTCTCTATGCTTAAGGGTGTTAGAAATTTTATATGAAAGAAATCTTGCATGCCTTAGTATGAATGATCTTAAGGAACTTGAATGACAAATGAAAGCATTAAAAGTTTTATTGAATATGTTGAATTGCGAATAAATGCTTCGGCATAATTGTAGAGGGACACTCCGCTTTGCGTTGGTTGCCTGGATACTACATTTCAATAAATGGCAGCAACAACAAATAAGTAAATGAAAGTAGTCATAGGATTACTCTACCTACTAGCTCGGGGTTGGAATGTTTGATCCAATTCATCTAGAGTTAAGGACGGTAGTTGTGATGAGTTGACACCCCTCATGGCAGTTTAAAAAAAATTAGTAAGAGTTATGGGAGTAAACTTGTGCTTAATTGATAAACAGATGCTAGGGTGAAATAAAGAGCTTGCCTAGAAATTTTCTAACTCTGTTAAGCATAGATTGGATGCAATTACACACACACATGCAAAGGATCTTGTCTTAAGGAAAAGTTCTTAAAATCTCAAATTTTTTAACATGCTGAAGTATATATTTTCTTAGGACTGAAATCTATGCCATAACACTACCTCGAACTGAACTTTGCCATACCATTTCCTCTGTTGGTCAATACTCATTGCTTAAGGACAAGCAATAGCTTAAGTTTGGGGGTGTGTTAACCTTGTAAAAAAGATATATTTCATGCCTTTTTACTTAGGTTATTGTTTAGTTTCAAGCTCATTTCATTGCATATAGTTGCATATGGTGGTGTTTGCTCGCTTGATTTTATATATTTATGAAACTGGTGATGCTTTGAGAGAAAGGGCTTGTTTTGGTATGGTGACATACAAGTTAGTTAAGGAGAACTGCTGGGGGAAAGAAATTATGCTGCAACATTTTTAATTGCATTTCTGGGCATACAAAAGGACAAACATTGAAGATAATTTGCAGCAACACATGAACTCCACCAGCCAGCTGTGCCCCACACATGAAGGGAATCTTTTCCCTATGCATACAAAGAATTAAGGGCACAAAACCCTAGGAGCCCCCACTATATAAAGAATAGGACACCCACATTTATGGGAGAGGCTTTTATGAGATAAGAAAGAGAAAATTAAGATGTGGCCACTCTACTTCTTCTCCTTCATCGTGACCTTCATTATTGAAGCTCCAAGGGACGAACTTGTTGGCCTTTGAGAGAAGCAACAAGCTTGAGGTGGTTTACGACAATCCACAGCAGCTTGGGAGTTTTCTTCTACTTTTAGTTGCTCTTTATCTTTCCATACCTTTCTAAACTGGGTTGTAATGAACGAATGATTTTGGATGTTGTTTACCCCGCCATGAACTAACTTTAAGTGGCTTGGGTTTATTGGTGGATGTTGCACGTAATAAGTGCTCCGCAATTTTGCAAGTGCACACGTTGCAAGTTATAGTATAAATGATATCATCTCCACAGGGATTGGTGCCACTTCAAGAATCTAGTCTCTTGCATTATAAAAAGTAAAAACACAAATAGAAGATTATAGGAGTTTAACTAATAACTAAACTAGAAAGCAATAAAGTAAAAGAATAGATGAGATCAAATGAGAGAGATAGGCCAGGTTATCATGAGTTGAGGTGTGATAGCCGATTGGATCGTCTTGGTAAAAGAGTGCAAGGGCAACTCAGTTGCCGTGGCAACTTGTACAACGGGGTTGCCTTGGCAACTAATCGATGGTTGCCTGGGCGACTAGTTAGGCAACTACTTGGGCGTCTGGGCAGCAACTTCAAGGTTCAGCAGAGCGTTCTTCAATGGTTTCATCTTATCCCTAAGTTGAAACTCTAGCTACTTGTGCATGCCTTGATAATACATCCCTTCGTGAATCAAGGGTGAACAACAACCAATCTTGCGCTCTTCTTAGCCGTTGAAATCCTTAACTTATTCCTAAGCCGGATTAATCTTCACCGTCAATAGATTGAATAAAGATCATATTCATTCCTTTCTTGAATCTAACTCTCCCGATATTAGATAAATAGATGAAGTTATGATATCCTCTCCCAATTCACTCGCAAACAAGAATAAGAACCAAGAATGAATAAACCTTGAATAGAAAAGCGCAAACTCTTATTACCTAAACAAAATCCAATTGTTTCTCACAACCACAAGACACAATAACCTTAGCCAAATAGATTTAGTTCATGGCTAGGTTCCAAAGAAACACAAGATAAAGAATTCCTAGCATGAACCTAATTGAACAAGAAAGAAAAATATGAAGGATGGATGAAGCCTTCTTGTCGAGATCTTTCCTTGAAGCTTGTTGAAAATTCTCCCTTCTCTCCCCCTTAGAGTTGATGGCTTGGTGATCTATTTATATGGCTAGGTCAAAGTCATTCTTTGATGAGGAAGTTAAGTTGGAATTAAATTATCTTTAAAGAATATAAGTTTTTATTATATTTATATTCCTTCTAGAACTTCTCCTATCTTCTTGGGATTTAATTCTTCTTTAACCTCTTCATGGAAATCAAACTCCTTTGGGATTTAGCTTTGCTCCATGTCATCTTGGGCTTGTCTAGTCATCAATTTCGACTACCATATCACCTTATTCTTTGTCGATAATTGCCCTAGCAACTGGCTCGGTATCTCCTTCATGCATTGCCTTGGCAACTAGCTCGACATCTCATTCATGCATTGCCCTGGCAATTGGTTCTAGCCTTACTTTGGCAAGTGATTCTGCACATACACACAAAACACACCAAAGCAGCATCTTTTCCCACAAAAATCACCAAGTTATGCAATCAAGCTCAACGGTGGAAGGAAACATGAATTAATGCATGAATGACTAATTATGCAACTAATATGAGCCTAAGTCTAACAAGAATATGAGTAAAAAGGGTAAGAAAAATAGTACTTTTGAACATTTATCACACCTCCAGACTCAAACTATTGCTTGTCCTCAAGCAATGCAAACTAATAATTACCCGCCAAGACTTCAATTTTCACAAACTTAGCTTTGAACTTGATTTCAATTCTCAGAACCGGGGCACAAAGTATGATTGGCTTTTCATTTTTGGGAAAACTTAGGAGTTACTCGGAATCAAACTATAATGCTTGTGAGTGTGTGCGGAGTTGTGTGCAAGTTGATTTTTCGGATTTTATGCAAACAAGAGGTTTTCAAATTACTTCATTGGGTTCTCTTAACATGTTTTAACTAGAGCCAGTTTCGGGCACCTCTAGCGATCAATTTTTAGCACATGCTAGAGCCAATTTCGGGCACCTCTAGCAATCAAATTTTTTGCACATGCTAGAGCCAATTTCAGGCACCTCTAGCATTTATCCAATTTTTATTCTAATTCCCCAATTTTTTTAACTATCAACCTAAGTTCACTAGAATTCCTTAAATCAATCAAACCACAATAGTGTTTCATCAAAATTTAGCATCATAGTAAAATTCTAAGTGTTTCCATGGTTATCCTAGAATAAAAATTCTATCAGTTAAGTGCATTGGCAAAGTTATCATCGGATATTCATCAAATCTAGGCAATTCTTGTTCCAACTAAAGGCATGGCAAACAATTTATGTATCCTAAATGCAATACTTAAGATGAATGCAACTAAACATGGTAACTAACTAATAACAATCCCCCCAAACTGAGTGAGGCATTGTCCTCAATGCATGCATTAAAGAGAAATAAAAATAAAGAAAAGTAAAATGCAAACGAGGACTTACTCCGAGAGTTCGTCGTCGTGGATGATTAGTTTCCTTTTGGTTGGTGTCTTGATTCTCTTGCTTGAACGCAATGGTTGTTTCCTTGTTGCCGATGGTTGAATCGATCCTCGTACGGGGTTGTCCTCATCGTCTTCTTCATCAATGTCATTGGCTTTTCACTTGGAGGATTCAATTGGTGCGGTCTTTGTTGGTGCAATGGAGGACTCGTCCGAATCTAAAAAGTCAGACAATGATTCCGTACGAGTTGATTCGGGCATAGGTGCTTTACCTTTGGCTTTTGCAGTGATTGCTAGGACGTCTTTAGCTCTGGTTGCCATGGCATCTTCAGGGTTGGTTACCGTGGCAACGGCTTGGTCAGGTACGGTGTAGGTTACTGCGGCATCATCTGTTGCGGTTGCCGTGGAGACTGCTTCATTGGTTACCGTGGCAAGGATCTCAGCCGGAAAGATTGGGAACGGCACGCGGCTGTCCGGGTACTTTTCTAGGATGACTTGAGTGATGGCATTGTTGTGCTCCTTCATGTACCGCATGAACAGTAGTTGTCGATCTTCAATTTGCCTAAGGTGGCTCGCCAATGGTTGCAAGATTGCTTCAAAGTGTCCCGGGGTTGATGGACGAGTTGCATGGGCATTAGGTGCTTGGGCATTAGGGGTTGCTGAGGCGGCAGGGGTTGCCAAGGTAATTGGAGGCCTTGAGGATTTTACCGGTGCCTCTCCCATTAGCTTTCGGATTTGTGCTTGATTCCAACCGGACTTTGGTAGGGCATTTCATCGGTGGACTCACTTGGGACATGCATCTCCTTGTAAAGATTGGAAATTAAGCAAGGGAAGAAAAGAGAACCCTTGTCCTTTGAGCTACATACAAAAATCTCATCACAAATAATTTTTCCAATGTTAATGATGCGATTATGCAAGATAGAATGTATGAGCAAAAGACGTGGTATATCAATGGTAGTATTATGTGTGGTGGGCATTAAAGAAGTTTTAACAAACGTATTCCATAGTTTTGCCTCAGGTTTAAGCCGAAGGCGATTCACCGTGCCCTTGTATTTACCATCGTTCCAATGAGTTCCTGGTAGAGTGAGTTCTTGAAGCACCTTGTCGAGTTGCTTGGGCGTGATTTGATCAACAAAGGCTTGATGCTCGTCCTTCTCAATATAGAGCCCGTAAAAGGTGTTGACGTTTTCGGGGCTTATGAGTATGGCCTTGTCACGAACAAAAAATAAGGATTATCCGGGTTAGGTGAGTGAGCATAGAATTCTCTTACCCATGAGATGTTACCCGGTTCTGATTGATGGCAAAAGATTTGCCACTTTTGATGTGTAATCCTCTCAAAGATGAATGGTTCAAGGCCGAAATCTTGATGAGAGTTGGAGTATTCAAAGCCTTGTTTTTCGCAAATCTTTCGGCTTTCAAACTTGGAGTGAAATCTTTCTTGAACCACCGGTGTAGCAAACTTCTTGTATCTTGGTTCTTTGGAGGAACTTGGATGAACCAAAAATTTAATTTTGGATGCCATGGATGATCTTGGTTGTGAGTTTTGTAAAAAACAAAGAAAAAAAATAAAAGAAACTAAAGAGTTGCAAGATGAAAAGTAGGAATAGGTTTCTTGGAAGTTAAGGGTGATGGGTTATATAGAAAAGATAGGTAGTAAATATGGTGGGTGTGATTAATTTTGGAAATGAGAAAAAGAGGGTTTCAATTTAGGGGAAGGGTGACGGCTAGGGGGTTTATTTAGGGTAAGTTGGAGGCTTTATATAAGCCTTAGATTCAACCCATTAATTTCCTTGTCGAAGAAGTTTCCTTCCTGAATCAAAATTCCTCTTTGTCTTGAACTCTTTTCCTACAATTCAAAGACAAATCAAGTAAGGATTAAAATTAAAGATAAACTAATAAAAGAAAATAAAGAAATATGTGTAAAGGGATTCTTAAACTTAAATAGATAAATATGAAAGATGTAGTTTTAATCTTAAAGAAAATAAATCTATCCTAAAAGAGCAAATAATCGAAAATAATAAAAAATAAAAAATAAATAGTTTGAAAAAAAATAAAAAAAATAAAATATCGAAAGGAGAGCATGCTCATGCATCTCCTAAGGTGACCACTTCTTTGTTACGTTCCACATGGGCACAATTGTAGTGCTTTAATCTTTGTCCATTAACTTTGAATTCATGTTTGTCAGTGATGGACTTGATTATCACGACACCATGGGAGAATGGTTTGACAACTTCGAATGGTCCCGACCATCTTGATTTTAGTTTTCCCGGGAAAAGTTTTAGCCGAGAATTGAATAAAAGAACTAGTTGCCCTGGCATGAATTGCCGCGGCAATAGTTTCTTGTCATGCCATTGCTTTGTTTTCTCCTTGTAGATTCGTGCATTGTTATAGGCGAGTGCACAGAATTCTTCTATCTCATTGAGGTCCAACAAACGATTTTGTCCGACACTTTCCCAATCCATATTCACGGTCTTGATTGCCCAATATGCCTTGTGTTCGATTTCCACCTGTAGATGGCATGTTTTGCCATAGACAAGTCGGAAGGGGGACATACTTAAGGGTGTTTTGAATGCAGTGCGATATGCCCAAAGTGCGTCATCTAGTCTTAATGACCAATCCTTCCTAGAGGGATTTACAACTTTCTCGAGTATACCCTTCAATTCTCGGTTGGAAATTTCTGCTTGCCCATTGGTTTGTGGGTGATATACTGTGGTAATCTTGTGTGATACACCAAAGCGTTGCAACATCTTGGCAATAAGTCTGTTGTCAAAATGCTTACCTTCATCACTGATAATTGCTCTCGGCATCCCAAACCGTGTAAATATGTTTTTCTGCAAGAATCGTTGCATGGTATTGGAATCATTGTTGGGAACTGCAGTTGCCTCAACCCATTTAGACACGTATTCAACGGTAAGTAGAATGTAGAGGTTGCCGAATGAATATGGGAAAGGTCCCATAAAATCGATGCCCCTCACATCGAATAATTCCACCTCGATGATGTTTTGGAGCGGCATCTCATGTTGTCTAGAGATATTGCCCGTCCTCTGGCAACGATCACATTGCTTGTAAAAGTCTTGGGCATCTTTGTACAATGTTGGCCAATACAAACCAGATTGCAACACTTTGGCCGCGGTACGAGTTCCTCCAAAATGTCCTCCATAAGGTGAAGAATGGCATTGTCGGAGTATATTCTGCTGCTCCTCTTCAGGGACACATCGACGTCTAACCTGATATGCACATTGTTTAAACAAAAAAGTCTCCCCCCAAAAGTAATGCTTAGCATCATGGCAGAACCGCTCTTCCCTTAGTGAGTAAGACCATAAGGTAAAATACCACAAACAAGGAAATTAACTAAATCCGCGTACCAGGGTATTGCCGAGGCATGTGCTGCCGTGGTGACTGCTCCCAAAATTGCCGAGGCGTGCGCGTCAAGGGCTGCCGAGGTGTCGAGGGTTGCCGAGGTATCTGCATCCGTGGTTGCCGAGACATGCGCGTCAAGAGCTGCTGCGGCATTAAGGGTTGCCGAGGCATGCGCATCCATAGTTGCCGAGGCATGCGCGTCAAGAGCTACTGCGGCGTCGAGGGTTGCCGAGGCATGCGCATCCATGGTTGCCGAGGCATGCACATCAAGAGCTGCTATAGCGTTGAGGGTTGCCGAGGCATGCGCATCTGTGGTTGCTGAGGCGTGCACGTCAAGAGCTGCTGCGACGTCGAGGGTTGCCAAGGCATGCACATCCGTGGTTGCCGAGGCGTACGTGTCAAGGGCTACCGAGGTGTCGAGGGTTGCCGAGGCATGCGCACCCATGGTTGCCTAGGCAACTAAAAGTTACTCATCTGGGAATGCATCACATATCTCTAAATCCGCATCCTCCTCCCTATTGCGTTCTAAACGTGATAAGTGATCGGCCACTTGATTTTCTGTTCCTTTCCTGTCCTTAATTTCAATATCAAATTCTTGTAAAAGTAATATCCAACGAATCAAATGAGGTTTGGCATCCTTTTTAGCAAATAGATATTTAATTGCCGAGTGGTTCGTATGAACAATTACCTTTGTACCAATCAAATAGGATCGAAACTTGTCAAATGTGAAAACTACAGCTAGTAATTCTTTATCCGTTGTTGTGTAATTCACTTGAGCACTATTAAGAGTTTTACTAGCGTAGTATATCACATGGAAGGTCTTACCTGTGCGTTGGCCTAGGACTGCTCCTATCGCAAAATCACTTGCATCACACATGAACTCAAAAGGTAACGTCCAATCTGGTGGAACGACAATGGGTGTCGTGGCAAGCTTTTCCTTTAGGGTTTTGAATGCTTGGGTGCAAGAATCATCAAAACCGAAGACTTTATCCTGTTCAAGAAAATTGCACAAGGGTTTAGTGATTTTAGAAAAATTATGAATGAACCTCATGTAAAAACCTGCATGTCCAAGAAAGCTTTGAATTCCTTTAACCGAACTTGGTGGGGGTAATCTCTCGATCATGTCCACCTTGGCTTTTTCTACTTCAATTCCCTTGGATGAAATCTTGTGGCCGAGCGCTATTCCTTCATCTACCATAAAATGACACTTCTCCCAATTGAGGACTAAATCAGTTTCTTCACATCTTGCCAACACATTCTCTAAATTGCCGAGGTAGCTGTCGAAGTCATTACCAAAAATAGAAAAATCATCCATGAAGATCTCAATGAAGTCTTCGACCATGTCTGAAAAGAGTGCCATCATGCATCTTTGGAAGGTTACTAGGGCGTTACACAATCCGAACGGCATCCTTCGGAAATCATAAGTACCATATGGGCATGTGAAGGTTGTCTTTTCTTGATCTTCTGGTGCTATGGCAATTTGATTGTAACCTGAATAACCATCAAGAAAACAATAAAAAGGTTTACCTGCAAGACGGTTAAGCATTTGATCAATAAAGGGTAATGGGAAGTGATCTTTCCTAGTAGCTTTGTTTAGCTTTCGATAATCCATACAACCCCTCAAACCGGTCACAGTCCTGGTTGGAATGAGTTCATTGTGTTCATTACTTACCACCGTTATACCTCCCTTTTTCGGTATACATTGTACCAGACTTACCCATGTACTATCAGAGATATGGTATATAATGCCGACGTTCAAGCCACTTGATGATTTCTTTCATTACAACCCCTTTCATAGCATGATCCAGTCTCCTTTGGGCCTTAATTGAAGGTTTGTGATCATCTTCCAACAAAATCTTGTACATGCACACTGCCGTGCTAGTTCCCTTCAAGTTGGCAATTGTCCACCCTATTGCCTTCTTGTGTAGCATCAACATTTTAATCAGCTTTTTTTCCTGCTCAGGCTGTAACTTAGAAGAAATAATTACAGGCAATGTATTATCGGTTCCTAAGTATGCATATTTTAGTTGCTCTAGCAACTGTTTCAACTCAAGAATCGGTGGTTGTTCAATAGAGGGATTTTCGAGCTTACCTTCCTTGCCTAAGTAATCTAGTGGTTCAAAGTATGTACCTGGTCGATTGACTAGCCAATTTGCCCCTTATTGTTGTTCCTCATCGATCAGTTCTTCATACTCCTCAGGTTCCTCTTGATCGGCAATGTAGTTGCCAAGGCAACTAAATTCCTCGTCGAAGTTAAATTCTGCTGTGGCATGAAGAAGTTGGCATTCTTCTGGATCATCGGCGTACCTTAGTGTTTGGAACACATTTAGTTTAACTTGCTGGTCATTCACCCTTATTGTGAGTTATCACTTTTCAACATCGATCAAGGTTCTCCCTGTTGCTAGGAATGGTCTCCCGAGAATGATAGGTACATGCTCATCTGCTTCACAATCCAAAATAATAAAGTCGGTGGGAAAAATAAATTTATAAACTTTTACCAGTATGTCTTTGATTTTTCCCTCTAGATGTACATAGGATCTGTCGGCTAGCTGCAACATAACTGTTGTAGGTCTTGCCTTCCCGATTCCTAGTTTCTGGAAAACTGATTTAGGCATCAAGTTTATGCTAGCCCTAAGGTCGCACAATGCTTTCCCGACATAGTGGTTTCCAATGGAACAGGGTATTGTGAAACTTTCGGGATCCTTCAACTTGGGTGGCATACGATTGTGCAACATGGCCATGCATCCCTCTATTGCGGCAACTGTTTCAAACTCTCCTAGCCTTGTTCTCTTGGACACAATGTCTTTAAAGAACTTGGTTAAGGTAGCCAACAGTTTCAAACTCTCCTAGCCTTGTTCTGGACCATCTTGGTTAAGGTAGCCAATTGTGCCGAAATTGAGTCTGATGATCCTAGTTCATGTATTGTGGCTTGGCGTCTAACTCCTCCTCTTCTAGTAGAGGGGAATTGATAATCATTCTTGGCCAGTCTGTTTAGAATTTGCATTGCTTCCTCCGGTGACTTATCTAGCAGTATGTCGTTTGCCGAGGCGTCTAGCATCATCCTTGTTGGTGTATTCACGGCGTTGTAAAACATTGTTATTTGTGTCTACACTGGGAATCCGTGTAGGGGGAATTTGTGTAGAAGTTCTCTGTATCGCTCCCAAGCCTCGTACATGATTCATCCTCTGCCTGCCGAAAAGAAGTAATGTCGTTACGAAGCTTATCAGTCCAATTTGTAGGATTAAACTGAGCAAGGAAATCACGACAAAGATCGGTCCAAGATCCTATTGATCCGGCAGGAATGCTATTCAACCATGCTTTCGCCCTATCCCTCAGTGAATAGGGGAATAATCTTAATCGTAAAACATCAGGGGTGACTCCGTGTATTTTGAATGAGTTGCAAATCTCGAGGAAAGATTTAAGATGTTGTCGTGCATCTTCAGTTGCTGAGCAGCCAAATTGACCAATTGTGTTGATCATATTGAACATCACCGATTTCAACTCAAAGTGGTCGGCTTCAATTTCAGGTGCGACAACTCCTGGATTAAGTCCATCAAGATCTTCTTCAAGATAGTCTCGAATAGTTCTGTTTCGTGCAAGAATCATTCCTCCTCCTGCTGGTACATCTTGATTCATATTTCCGTCTTGATTAGCCATTGCTACTCTTAACCTTCGTCTAAGTCTTTGTAAGGTTCGTTCGATTTCTGGTTCAAAAGGATTTTCTGGTGTAATCGGTCTCGCCCTGGTCATATACCAATGCAAAACCAAAGTTTGTTAACCCTTTGAATCTTAAACAAGAAAAATAAAAAAATGCAAGAAAATAAAAACAAAGTCGCTATTGCCAATCCCCGGCAACGGTGCCAAAAACTTGTTGCGCGTAATAAGTGCTCCGCAATTGTGCAAGTGTACACGTTGCAAGTTATAGTATAAAAGATATTGTCTCCACAGGGATTGGTTCCACTTCATGAATCTAGCCTCTTGCACTATAAAAAGTAAAAACACAAATAGAAGATTATAGGAGTTTAACTAATAACTAAACTAGCAAGCAATAAAGTAAAATAATAGATGAGATCAAATGAGAGAGATAGGCCAGGTTATCGTGAGTTGAGGTGTGATAGCCGACTGGATTGTCTTGGTAAAAGAGTGCAAGGGCAACTCAGTTGCCGGGGAAACTTGCACAACGGGGTTGCCTTGGCAACTAATCGATGGTTGTCTGGGCGACTAGTTGGGCAACTACTTGGGCGTCTGGGCAGCAACTTCAAGAGCGTTCTGCAATGGTTTCTTCTTATCCCTAAGTTGAAACTCTAGCTACTTGTGCATGCCTTGATAATACATCCCTGCGTGAATCAAGGGTGAACAACAATCAATCTTGCGCTCTTCTTAGCCGTTGAAATCCTTAACTTATTCCTAAGCCAGATTAATATTCACCATCAATAGATTGAATAAAGATCATATTCATTCGTTTCTTGAATCTAACTCTCCCGATATTAGATAAATAAGATGAAGTTACGAGATCCTCTCCCAATTCACTCGCAAACAAGAATAAGAACCAAGAATGAATAAACCTTGAATAGAAAAGTGCAAACTCTTATTACCTAAACAAAATTCAATTGTTTCTCACAGCCACAAGACACAATAACCTTAGCCAAATAGATTTAGTTCATGGCTAGGTTCCAAAGAAACACAAGATAAAGAATTCCTAGCATGAACCTAATTGAACAAGAAAGAAAAAGATGAAGGATGGATGAAGCCTTCTTGTCGAGATCTCCCCTTGAAGCTTGTTGAAAATTCTCTCTTCTCTCCCCCTTGGAGTTGACGGCTTGGTGATCTATTTATAGGGCTAGGTCAAAGTCCTTCTTTGAGGAGGAAGTTAAGTTGGAATTAAATTATCTTTAAAGAATATAATTATTTATTATATTTATATTCCTTCTAGAACTTCTCCTATCTTCTTGGGATTTAATTCTTCTTTAACCTCTTCATGGAAATCAAACTCCTTTGGAATTTAGCTTTGCTCCACGTCATCTTGGGCTTGTCTTGTCATCAATTTCCACTACCATATCACCTTATTCTTTGTCGACAATTGCCCTGGCAACTGGCTCGACATCTCCTTCATGCATTGCCCTGGCAACTGGTTCTAGCCTTGCTTTGGCAAGTGATTCTGTACATACACACAAAACACACCAAAGCAGCATCGTTTCCCACAAAAATCACCAAGTTATGTAATCAAGCTCAACGGTGGAAGGAAACATGAATTAATGCATGAATGACTAATTATGCAACTAATATGAGCCTAAGTCTAACAATAATATGAGTAAAAAGGGTAAGAAAAATAGTACTTTTGAACACTTATCAGTGGATGATTATGATTTTGTTTGAATGAATGTTGAAGCATTTTCTAGTTCAGTATATGCTTTGTTCACTGTTTTATTGCCTTAGGTTTGAAAGAGCTTTCGAGAGTTAGCCTTTACCTATGTTTGATGCTTAATGGTTGAGAGAGTTAAGCTTAGATCAACGTGAACAATGGGGTTAAGCTGAGAAGCTAAACCCTAACTCATCTTAGAGATAAGGAAAAGGGTTTCGACTACTAAAAGGAGTAGAACTTCATGGATAGTATCATTCTAGGGTTTAAGCTAAGAGGTATTGTTGTTTACTGTTAGTTTCTTGCTAGATATAGTTTATAAACACATGCTTAAGCCCTGTCGAGCATCATATTTGCTGGAAAATGTTAATCATTCAGTGAAACAAGTCATAGGATTACTCAATGAACCCAACTTGTCATCCTTGTTGACAGTTTCCACACGTGTGAGGACATTTCCAAACTTATCTTTTAATTCCAGTTTTTAATACAGTTTTTGCTACAATATTTCCTTTAATTGTTCACACCAATTCTCTCATACAATATCTCGTCTTTATTTCGAGTGCTTAAACTTTATTTGAATTCCACCAATCCTTGTCGAGAATCAAACTTATCACTATTATTACTTGTTCGATGTGTATACTTGCACCGATTACGTATAATTTATAGTACATCACATCATGCAACAAAGAACGCACCATACCAAAAACAACCCACAAAAATAATAGCAATATTTCCAAATCAAGTAAGAAGTAGTAATCATCACTAGCACACGATTCAAAAGGGAACAAAAACCCACAAATCTCTTATTAATTAGGGGGCAAGAACCTACCCTAAGAAACTCAACATGCCCAGAACAACACAAAATCACGGACATACAAAAATTTTGAACATATAAAAAGCTCGCGATCTAGGTCCCTAGTTTAATCTTAACAATCAAGGTATCCTTGATATTAGTCCAATGCACCCAGTTTTGCAAGTAAAGTTTTTATTTCCCCAAACTTTTGGATTGGGTTGTACTTGGCAACAAGTTTCTTATTTTTTTGCTGTAAGGGACTGCGTTTTGGTCCACAACTTTGGCGGTGCCATCCATAATCATGCCCATCTCGTCGATCGTAAGACTTGTGATGAGTATAGGTTGTCCAACGCTGCTTGATAAAGGCGACCTCTTAATGCGGCTGGCAGAGCACATAAAGATGGCAAGCATCCCCTTCCCCCAACTCCACCATGCCACGCTATAAAGGACTAATCATAGTTTTCCGAATACTATTGCACGGTGACACAAATAACCCAAACTGCAACATTAGCACTCCCTCAGGATCTATCAAATATGGTTCCTGAAAACTACTTCCCACCACAAAAATATTTTTCCTTCTTTTCAAAACGGCACAAGAAAAACCATAAAATAAAACCGCACGAGAAAGGAGCAGACCACTCCTAAGCTAGGTTATGAGGATGCATATTCAGAGGCACCCTATTTTTAATAGGTAATGAGCATACCAAGAGACGACGTTTCATATACCTATAAAGAGAGACACCAATACTAACATTTAATCCCTATACCCCAAAATCTCAAATAAATAACTAAAATCACGCGACTTTCAGAATTCTAATAAAAACTACGCAGAGCGACACATCTGTTTGACATTGCTAATCAGATACTTTATCTTTCATCACAGTCCGACCTGAACTGTCTAAATTGCCGCAAACTAAGTCAATGATGAATAAGAAAAATACCACACACAGTATCTACCTTCTTAAAGTAACAAGCATCTGTTTTATCATACGCAGTAGCACAACCAAAAAAAGAAGCAAAAAAAACATTTATACACTCCTACTGAACACCCAAAGCATCGCCACCATCTCTCCCATCCATAGCGCCACCGGGAGAGTTTAGGGAAGAGAACGAATTCAGGCCATAGGTGGAAGAGGACACAATGTTTCTATACTTCTCAGCAAAGCTTTCCTAGGAGGAACCACAAGGATTTCTCACGTTGAAATTTGCAACAACTTCGCAAAGAGCAGTGCAAGCCACAACCCTAACATCAAAAGGGCCTTGCGACAACTGAAAGCTTAGAATGACAGCATCCCAAGATTTTTCCATCACTTCGACCTAAAGGTGGAGGTTGTGTCCGTAGCTGCCTTAACCTTCTCCGCCATGACAACATTATAGGTAGCTTCCAGCACCATAAACTCATTGACCGCAAATAATATGGATAACAACCAAGTACAAAGGAGAAACCCTTTTACGATGTCAGCACATAACAACCAACAAAATGCAAAATGAAACATCGCAACAAATGGTTGAAGGTAACAAAACTTCAGGACAAGAAATAAGACAACAATAATAAAAAGTAATAATCATAATAAAAAGAGCAAAAATAAGAGAGATAATAACTAATTTTCCTAATCAAAATCAAATCAAAGTACTAAAATAATCGTTTAAGCCATTGAGGGAGGACCACCTTCATACAAAAAGCATATAAACATCGGAGACACCAACAATCATATAATTTCATCTACGATTGCCTGACACATCGCTACTACCCATCCCACCTGTAGCACCACCGTGACCACCAGTAGGGGCAGACACGGTTGGATCCCAAATATGAGGGATTACAACATCTTTTTACTAAGCAGCAAAGTTGTCCCATGAAAGCCCAGAGGGATTCTTCACATAGAATTTATGGACCACCTCACAAAGAGTAGTAAAATCAATGACACTAACATCTAATGGGAGATTCTCTAGTTGGAAGCTCAGAATGGCAGCATGACGAGCTTTGCCCATTCCTTCGATCATAAAGACAGAGGTCGCATCTGCATCCACTTTAACTTTATCTGTCACAAAAACATCATGGGTAGCTTTTAGCACCATAATCTCATTTTTATGAGACTCTTCCAGCTCAATTAACCTTTGTGTAAACTTCACAAAGCTTTCATCCGTTGCATTCTTTGATCGCACTAGCTTTTCTCTCAAACCCTAAATTTCAACCTTCAAACTTTGTTTCGTTGCTTTGAATAGCTTCGTTTAGACTTTGAGAAACACTTTGTCTCCAACATTGTATTGGATATCTCTTCATTTCAAGTCTACATAAGACTTTTGCCTATCGAAGGCTTGCTTTAATCGGTCGTGGATGATTTGGACTTGCTCTTCGGTTTCCCTGAGCAATTGAGGTCCAAGGACTTTGCTTTCTCCCAGTTCGGACCAGCATAGAGGTGTTCTACATCTCCTTCCATACAGAGCTTCAAAGGGGGCCATTTGGATTGAAGTTTGATAACTATTGTTGTAGGCAAATTCTACAAGAGGTATGGATTTCTCCCAATTTTTCTCGAAGTCAGTTACACAAGCTCTAAGCATGTCTTCGAGCACTTGTATTACTCTTTCAGATTGGCCATCACTTTGAGGATGGAAAGCCATGCTTAGATTCAATTTGGTGCCAAGGGCTCGTTACAAGGATCTCCAAAATCGAGCTGTGAATCGAGGATCTCGATCGGATATGATAGAAGTAGGAACTCCGTACAAATAAACCACTTCACGAATATACAATTCAGCTAGTGTGTCCAAGCTATAATTCATTCTAATAGGGATGAAGTGAGCCGATTTAGTGAAATCGATCTACGATCACCCACACAGCATCGCACTTTCTTGGAGTACAAGAAAGACCGGTTACGAAATCTATAGTAATTCGATCCCACTTCCACTGAGGGAATCAATAGCTGGAGTAATCTGGTGGGAGCTCGATGTTCGGCTTTGACTCTTTGACAACTCAAACAGTTAGATACATAATCAGTGATAGCTGACTTCATGCTGGGCCCCCAGTACAAGGATTTAAGATCTTTATACATCTTGACAGATCCTGGATGTATCGAGAATGGGCTTTGATGAGCTTCTTGCAAAATTTCATTCTTTAGATCATCATTGTTCAGAATACACACCCTATTCTTGAAATAGAGCATGCCATTCGAATGAATAGTGAAATGTTGGTTGGCTTTTGAGTCAAGCTTTGAGATGATAGCTTGAAGTTCAGAATCGGTTTGCTGCAATTCTTTGATTCTCGAGATTAGGTCGGATTGAACTTGTAGTTCGGATAAAAGTCCTCACTTTTGATACATTCGAAGGTGAGCATTAATAGCATTCGAAGCTACAAGATGAACAAGATAGTTTAAGTGGAAATCGAATGGTTACTTGTAGATCAAGGCAAGTGTTTGAATGGTTACTTGCATAGCAAGAAAGACTAATTTCAATTCAAAATTTTCAAGGATTTAGATTGACTTACCCAAGTCGGTTTACGAATAAGAGCATCTGCAACCACGTTGGCTTTTCTGGGATGATAGTCGATGATCAAATCATAATATTTCAAGAGTTTCATCCATCTTCTTTGTCTCAAATTGAGATCTTTTTAGGTTAGGAGATATTTGAGGCTTTTACGATCAGTGAACATGTGGCAATTTTCACCGTACAAGTAGTATCTCCAAATTTTGAGAGCGAAGACAATGGCAGTAAGTTCGAGATCGTAAGTTGGATAGTTTAGCTCATGAGGTTTCAATTGCCTTGATGCATATGCTACTACATTATCTCCTTGCATCAAAACACAACCTAGCCCCGAATGTTAAGCATGACTATAAATAGTGAATTCTTTGCCCGATTCTAGTTGGATAAGAACCGGGGTATGAGTCAAAGCTTGCTTGAGTTGATCAAAGCTTCGCTGCTAATTCTCGGACTTGGAGAATTACATGGCCAAGAAATGAAACTTTCGATAGCCAGAACTCGCACTTGGAGAATTTGGTGAACAACTGACGTTCTCGGAGTGTTTGCAAGACAATTCAGAGGTGTTTGCAAGGAAAGGCTTGAATACTCGATTTATAAGATCCATGAATGCGGCTGAGGCATTAGTTAGCCCGAAAGGCATTACAAGGAATTCAAAGTGGCCGTATCGAGTTTGGAAGGTTGTTTTAGGCACGTCTTCTTCTTTCACCTTCATTTGGTAGTAACCCGATCAAAGATTGATCTTTGAAAACACCGAAGCATCTCTAAGTTAATCGAAGAGATCTTCTATCCTTGGCAAATGATACTTGTTCTTGATGGTAAGCTGATTCAATTGACGATAGTCGATACAAAGCTGCATCGTACCATCTTTTTTCTTTACGAACAAGACATGTGCACCCCAGGGAGATGTGCTAGGCCTAATGAAGCCTTTGTCTTGTAGTTCTTGAAGTTGTTTCTTAAGTTCCTTCAACTCTACTTGTGCCATTCGATATGGTGTAATTGACACCGGGTTGGTTCCAGGTTGAAGGTCAATCTCGAATTCCACTTCTCAGGTCAGAGGAAGACCAGGGAGTTCCTCGGGAAAAACATCGACAAATTCAGATACAACAGGTATAGATGGCAAACCAAAGTCATATTCATCTTTTAGGACCATGGAAGCGAAGATTGAAGTCGATTTCTTATCTATAAGCAAGATGGATTCTTTCCCTAAACCTCGGAGATACAATCTCCTATTTTGGCAATCAATCCAGGCTTGGTGTTTTCCCAACCAATCTAGTCCTAATACTAGATCAAATTCACAAGTTGGCAAGACATAGAGGTCAATAGGAAATGGTACATTTCGAATATATATAGGATAATATTTACAAAGTAAGTTAATTGGCATGTTTCGTCCTATAGGATTCGAAACTACAAGGCTAGATTTAACAAGTAAACCCCGAATCAATTAGAGCATAAGCAACACTTGAGTTTAGTTCAACGGTACCTACGATCACATCAGGAGACTCTTTATCCTCCCTACCACGAATGTGATAGATACGGGCAGGAGCTTGGGATTCCTGATGTGTAGTAGCCGAATAGTGGCCTTTACCTTTGCCTTGGTTCCCGGACTATGCTTGTCTCGGGCCTTTGTATCGGTAAGATGGTGCAGAACTCAGATTTGCAGGACATTGAGCTGGAGCTTTGTTAGGATTTTGGGGGAAACCCTTAATGAAATGATCGGCTCCACCACAAGTATAGCATAAATTCGATTGAGATCGGTATTAGCCAAAATGGAGCTTTTGGCAAAATTTGCAAGTAGGGACTTTTCCAGAATTTCCCGTGCTATTTACAGAGATAACCGGGGCTGAAGGCTTATTCACCAATTGAGGTCTCGACATATAATTGCTTTTTAGAGCAAGAGTATAAGTCGAGGAGCTTTCTGTTTGATATCTAGCTTTCTTGGATTGCCAATGGGACTTGTCATCACGTTTTTGCTTCTTATCACTTATGTTACCACCCTTTATTCTTTCTGAAGCTTTCATCTTTGCCTCAGTTGCAATGGCTCGATTGACCAGAGTTTGGAAGTTCATAATCCCCAGAGCCGTGAACATCGAACTTAGCTCATCATTCAAGCCATAGATAAACATGTGGCACTTATCTTTTTCAGTCTTGATATACTCCGAGCCGTACTTGCAGTATTTGCAAAAATCAACAACATATTATTCAATGGGCCTGTTAGCTTGCTTGAGGTACAAGAAACGTCTCCTACGCTCAGGTAGATATTGCTCGCTGATGTATTTCTTCTTGAATTCTTCAACGAAGAATTCCCAAGTGACCGAGTCAGCGGGAGCAGTCCGGGTTGTGGTTTCCCACCAACTCAAGGCTTTATCAGCTAAGAGTGCTATGGCACATTCAAGTTTGTGCTCATCCGAGCATTGCAATTGTTTGGTCAAGATTTGAGTTATACGTTCTAGCCAGTATTATGCATCTTCGGGTTTCTCCTCATTAGCACTGGTAAAGGTATAGGCTCGGTGTTGAGCAAGTTTATCGATAGGAGCTCTGCTTGGTGCAGCAGCAACAGGATGATTTTGTTTGAGGTTCGATACGAGTTGATCAAACATCTCCTTCATGCTAAGGAGATATTCTCTTTGGACAGCTTGGATAGCAGGAGCTTCATGCTGGGGTTGAGCTTGTTCTCGGGGTTCAATTTGTCTTGGAGGATTCAGTTCTATCCTCACGCTACCTCCTTCATTAGAGGAGTCGTCCCAAGCAAGTCTTGTCTCGGACAGACTACGATTGGGTAAACAAGAAGGAGTTAGATAAACAAGAACACAAGCACATCGATATATAACTCCTAGGTGGCACAATTCAATCCTATATGATGCATGAAGACTCGGTTTAGTCTGAGGATCTAAACCTTTAGCTCTGATTACCACTTTATGTAACACCTCTCACCCGGGTTAGGAGCGAGGAGTGTCGAACGCATATAATATGTAAGGAGACATCAAAATTTTGGGAAATTTGAACCATTTCTTAGGTTTCTTACTTATCAAGCAAGTAAGGACATAATGAACAATACAAGACAATCAAACATTCATTCTTACTTAACATACAAGTAATACACATTTGATATACAATCATCCATACCATTCAGACTAGGCAAAGATATCAATCATACATTTCTTTTCATGCAAGCTACCTTACAATTTGATTCTTCATGCAAGCTACCTTACAATTTGATTCTTACTTATTCCAAACTATCCATTCGAATAGGTATCTATGTTTAATTCATTTCAAGCATATATTACAAGTTATTAATTACATGTTTCATTATACAACATTCATTCTTTGTTACCTATCCTATTCATAATACCTTAGTGTTACATGCTTCCAATTCAATTCACATTCTACTCATATACATTCGACATTCATCCAAATTTTACATTAAACCATTCGGCCATTACTCAAACATACTATCTTTCAAGTAATTAGCAATTCAAGATAGCATATACATCATCTTATTCATGTAACTTTCATTACAATACAAGTTCATTAGCAAGTGTCAAGTTTGCTCATTCTTCATTCATGTTCACAAGTCTTTATTTCAAGTTCATTTATTCTTGTTTTGCCTTGGTAGATAGTAGGACTAGGTAATCGAGTCACAAGACGGTACACAAAGTACCTAACAAGATGATACACAAAGTATCTAACAAGAAGGTGCCCAAAACACCACACAAGAAGGTACACAAAGTACCTAACAAGATGATACTCAAGGTATCTAACAAGAAGAGCTCTAGACTCTAAGGCATGCCATTCTACCTAAAACCAACTAACAACCAAGGACTTGTTGAGTCTTTTATTTTCAAGCAATCACACATCAAGTGATTAAGCAACAAGCATAGCATGGTCAAGATCATTTTACAAGCTTTCATGTATTTCCATTATGTACACATTCAAGCAATATCAAGCAACCAACAATTTCAAGAGCATATTCATTCAATTGAACACAAATTACCAAGCACAACCCATGGCAACATTCGAATAGGGCATAGAATCATAGAGAACAAACAATTGATTCATTTCCACAATCAAACCATATTGCAAGCATATTGAATTGTCAAGTCTTTAATTAGTCCATTCTTCCCTTAATGTGATATTACCAAATATAATTTAAGTTCATTTCATGTTATCAATCATCAAGCAAATATTTAGACATGCAACTTTGGTTAGAACACTAGTTCCAACCCTAAGAAAGACTACACTACAAAACTCCAAGCTTAAGCTATCGATCTTTGATGACAACCCCCTTTGCTTTTCCTTTGACTTGATCAATCCTATCTTCTTCAACCAAGTCCTCTACTCCTTGTTCTAACCAGCCAATCATACAAACATACAAAGAGCATGTTAGCACACAATTCATCAAGCCAATTCATTCAATTCAAGACAAGATTACAAGCATATAACATACACATATTGGCCAGCATACTCTTGTACATTTTCCTTTTTACTCAACCACAATTTCTACATTCTAGTTCATGTAAAATAAGACATATTTCAAAGCCTAAAACTGTTTTCAAGACAGTTTGTAAAATGCCACAAAACAGTGTGCATTTGCCTATGCAGCTGCTGCCAGGCAGCTTGCACTCTAGTCACTAAATCAAGCATATCTTTCATTCCGTACGTCAGAATTTCAATTGGTTTACACGGATGGAAAGATAACAAAATTTTATTTATGACCATATAAGGCTTGCGTTTTAGTTCTTGGCCAATTAATACAGTTTTTTACTCAAAGACAGGGCATCCTGCTTTACTGGGCAGTTTGCACTGTCTCTAGTATTTCTACTCTACATTTCAGTACACAACCCAAAGTTTAGCTCTGTTTTCTCCTAGTGAATTTAGACATTCCAAGGTGTTGTACATAAAAATTTCAGCCTTAAATTCATTATACACAATTTTTAATGATTTTTCAAAGTCACTGCCCAGAACAGAACATTCTGGGCAGATTACACTAGGTTGCATTTCTAGTTCCTTATTTCATTCTAACAAAGTCCTAACATGACAATTTCATTCATGATCATGTTCATACATGTATTGGATATCATAATTTACCTAGCAATGTTCTTAAAACAGGGCATAGTCATGTTAATCCTAGTTTAATCCATTTGATCACAATTACACATCAATCCATCCACTAGGCAGTCCATTACCTAATTCAACTAGTTCAATTAGGTGTAGTCACATTTCCAGCAACACATGTATTCAATTCCATCTTCTCTTTACCTAGTAACATGATCAAAAAAGGTTCTAAGTTCATCTAACATATTTGCACAATTTCTATAACCAAAACAGTCCCTAACAACATTGTTTTGACTCATGTTCATAATTCCAGATTTTCTAGCAACTATACATGTATCTCATACCAATTTGGTTACTAGGAATTACAATTTCAAATTCAATTTGAGTCTAGCATGCTCCCAACATGTATAACATCCATCCAATTCATCAAGACAACAAGAATATCATTCAAACAACCATTCAAACAAGAAATTTCAAGAGATACAAGTGGTTACCTTACTCACTATGCTATTTAGACTTAATTAGGAGCTAAATCAAGGTTGCATTGCCATGGATTTCAAGCTTTCTCCCTCAAGCCCTCTTTTCTCTATTGTTTTCGTGTAGAATGAAGGGGAAGATGTTGGCTGATGATTCATCTAATTTTCCCTTAATGAATGGACCATTTTGTCCTCAATTTATCCACTAATTAAAGATTAATCAAGGGCATTTTAGAGATGTTAGGAAAATTAGCATGCAATCTTTCAATTTGCTAGAGTTTTCAAGTTAGTCATCTTAATTTAGTCACTCTTATCATTCAATCTTCCAATTAAGTCCTTAACTATCCTAATTAGCTTAATTACAAGTTCAATTTAGCTATCAATTTAAGCAATTAATCTCAATACTACTAGGCTAGGATTTAGAGTATTACATTCATCATGTGTTCCAAATGGACGTAGCTCCCCTCATCACCAGAATCAGCTAAGATGGAAGGGCTCGAGACTACCCGTTTCCTTCCCCCTCTACTGCGACTACAACCAGATGGGCTAGTTCTAGCATGCCTCCACAGAGCAACAGTAGGGGTGTCCCCGCTAACCCTATCTAGAAAGGCATCTTCATCACGATACTTCGAAGGGCGAGTGCGAACACCAATACCAACATACTCAGAAAAGAGTTTTTCTGCTCGTTCTCAACACCTAGAAGCACCCTCGCCACTCGTTCATCCCCCCTTCGCCAAACGGCCAAGCTTCCGTGTGAACCGACACATTCGCCAAAGAGCCTTCAGGAAAAATATTCAAATCCACTTCGTCCCAATCATTGGGACTCTTCCCCTCTAGGAAATACACCCAGATATTCCTAAGAATACATATATCCTCACAATGCACATGTGGGTCTTTCTCTAACCTCTTGAGAAGTTTCAATTCAGCGGCAGACTTGTCGTGCACATTAGAAGGCGCAACCCTGTCCTGCAATGGTCGATGCCAAACAACGGGGAACAGAAAACCCCAAAAAGTACACACTACTTTAATATACTTCGTCCTATCTAGACGAAGACTAACGACATAATTGCTCATCACCAAGGCCCTACATGTATGATCGACACCACAACATTGCGCACTAGAAAGGACACCACAACATTAATAGTTTTCATATATCTCGAGCATAGGGCATGATCCCCTAAGTCGCAACATGCTCCACGATATGCACGACTCTTAAAAGAAGCGAAATCCCTTTACCCTAAAGAAAACACGAGCATGTTGCAAAAGACAGTTTGCCACTTTTGCATGTTACAAACCTTTAATATTGGAAGTAGGTACACACAACCAAATTCCTTGCGTGACCATTCAAGTAAATTTACTAGAAAGTTAATTGCAAGCATATTTAAAACTAAAAGGCAAAGAAAATCTAGTCTCACCACACATGCCACTTACTTAAAAATAATGAACATAAAAAATACAATATTGTATTACCTAGATGGTAAAAGCCCTCCAACAATAACAAGAAACACAGCCCGTTCCGAGAAGGCGATGTCGTTCTATGAGGAACAAAGAAAAAAAAACTCCCATAAGAAACCAACTATTTGCATATAAAGAGGGCAACGTGCGAATCAAAACAACACAGACATCCAGCAACTCCCAAATGTATGGCTCCTAAGTACACTATTATATTACTTGCATGCCAATAAGTAGAAATACATATTAATACAATAGCAATAAGTACACTATTATATTACTTGCATGCCAATAAGTAGAAATACATATTAATACAATAGCAATCCAAACCACCTCACCCAGGGGCAAGATAGTTACACGAAAGCACACATATAAAAAAGCCCACAAAAATAATAACAATATTTCCAAATCAAGTAAGAAACAATAATCATCACTAGCCCATGATTCAAAAGGGAACAAAAAACCCACAAATCTCTTACTAATTAGGGGAAAGAACCCACCCTAAGAAACTCAACATGCCAAGAACAACACAAAATCACGGATATGCAAAAATTCTGAACATATAAAAAGCTCGCGATCTTGGTCCCTACTTTAATCTTAACTATCAAGGTATCCTTAATATTAGCCCAATGCACCCAGTTTTGCAAGTAGAGTTTTTATTTCCCCAATTTTTTTGCTAGGGTTGTACTTGTGGCAACCATTTTCTTATCTTTCCACTGTAAGGGACTGCATTTTGGTCCATGATCCTGGCGGTTCCATCCATAATCACGCCCATCTTGTCGATCGCAAGACTTGTGGTGAGTATAGGTTGTCTAACACTGCTTGATAAAGGCAACCTCTTAAAACGGCTGGCGGAGCACATAAAGATGGCAAGAATCCCCCTCCTCCAACTCCGCCATGCCCCGCCATAAAGGGATAATCATAGTTTTTCAAATACTATTGTATGGTGATACAAATAACCCAAACTGCAACATTAGCACTCCCTCGGGATCTATCAAATGGTTCCTGAAAACTACTTCCCACCATAAACATATTTTTTTCCTCATTTTCAAAATGGCACAAGAAAAACCATAAAAATCAAATCGTACGAGAAAGGAGCAGACTATTCCTAAGCAAGGTTATGAGGATGCACATTCAGAGGCACCATTTTTTCAATAGGTAATGGGCATACCAAGCGACGACGTTTCATATACCTATAAGGAGAGACACCAATACCAACATTTAATACCCATACCCCAAAATCTCACGTAAATAACTAAAATCACGCGACTTTCAAAACTCCAATAAAAAACTACACAGAGCGGCGCATCTGCTTGACACTGTCAATCAGATACTTTCTATTTCATCACAACCTGGCCTAAACTGTCTAAATCGCCGCAAACTAAGCCAATGATGAATAAGAAAAAAGTAACACACGGTATCCACCTTCTTAAAGTAACAACCATTTGTCTTATCTTACGCGGCAACACAACCAAAAAAAAAAGAAGAAGCAACAAAAACATTTATACACCCCTACTGAACACTCAAAGCATCGCCACCATCTCTCCATCTGCAGCGCCACCAAGAGCATTCAAGGAAGGGAGCGAATTCAGGCCAAAGGTGGAAGAGGACACAATGTTTCAATACTTCTCAGCAAAGCCTTCTTAGGAGGACCCATAAGAATTTCTCACATTGAAATCCGCAACAACTTCGTAAAGAGCAGCAAAAGCCACAACCCTAACATCAAAAAGGCCTTGCGACAACTGAAAGCTTAGAATGGCAACATCCCGAGATTTTTCCATCACTTCGACCATAAACATGGTGGTTGTGTCTGTAGTTGCCTTAACCTTCTCTGCCATGACAACATTATGGGTAGCTTCTAGCACCATAATCTTATTGACCGCAAATAATAGGGACAACAACCAAGTACAAAGGAGAACCCCTCTTATGATGTCAGCACATAACAACCAACAAAATGCAAAATGAAACATCGCAACAAAGGGTTGAACAAGGTAACAAAAATTCAGGACAAGAAATAAGACAACAGCAATAAAAAGTAATAATCATAATAAAAAGAGCAAAAATAAGAGAGATAATAACTAAATTTCCTAATCAAAATCAAACCAAAGTACTAAAATAATCCTTTAAGCCCTCGTGAGAAGGCCATCTTCATACAAAAAGTGTATAAACATCAGCGACACCAACAATCATAGAATTTCATCTACAATCGCCTGACAAATCGTTACTACCTATCCCACCTGCAGCACCGCCGTGATCACCAGCAGGGGCAGGTGCGTTTGGATCACAAATAGGGGGATCACAACATCCTTATACTAAGCAGCAAAGTTTTCCCACGAAGGCCTAGAAGGATTCCTCACATCAAAGTTAGGGACCACCTCACAAAGGGCAGCAAAATCAACGCCACTAACATCTAACGGGTCGTGCGCTAGTTGGAATCTCAGAATGGCAGCATCACGAGCTTTGCACATTTCTTCGATCATAAAGACTGAAGTCGTGTCTGCATCTGCTTTAACTTTATCTTCCACGACATCATGGGTAGTTTTTAGCACCATAATCTTATTCTTATAAGACTCTTCCAGCTCAATTAACCTCCGTGTAGACTTCGTAAAACTCTCATCTACTATATTCTTTGACCATGTTAGCTCTTCTCCTAAACCTTAAATTTTAGCCTTCAAAATTTGTTATGTTGCTTCGATAGCTTCTTCTTAATACTGATAGCGCGATCGAACTCATTTTCCCTTTTAGCGATATGCTCCGCATGCTGCCTGCGCAAACCCTCCACACGTAGTTGCACGTCAGCTTCGCCTTTCTTGCTCAGCTCTTCCAAATGGCCAATATAACCCTCTACCTCCGACCGTAATTTTTTGTTCTTCTCTAATAGGGCAGTATAACCTTCCGCCTTCAAGCGCAGTTGTTCATTTTCTACAACAAGATCCATTGTGTTCCTCTCTATATTATACTGAACACAGCCCAATTCTTGAATAAGACACCAACCACCTTCAATAGTCCTCCAGATACTATTGCACGGCTTCAAGACACCTAGGCTATTAGAATATAGCTCAAATAGAATCTGTAACAGACACCCCTGTGAGGGGGTTAGCAAGCACAATTTATTAAAAATTAAACCAAATACACCAACATGCTAATCAACAAACCTGGAGATGAACAAAAAACATGCAAGGTAGTGACCAAACCAGCAGAAGTAGTGTCTCCAACAACATCAACTGCAATAGAAATAGGGGACTTTCGATGCTCACTTATAACATGGAGTGCATCGAGGTCGAACTTCACAACATCTGATACACCATTTTTTTCCTAATGCTTTATCCCTAACAGCTAAGAGACACTTCATAGAACCATAAGTTCTCATTTTCCATGCCATACTCTTCCGTACCGCTTCTACAATATCCACTGAGACTCTTGTAGACACATTCTGTAAAGAAGAAAAGTCTCCCACACAAGAAACAACGAGAATTACGCTTATAGATGATGCCGCTCCAGGCATTAAGGCCAGTACGCAGAGCGAACTAGTCTCTCAGCGGTTTAAATCCCCTGAGGACATCACCTCCACCAAGCCTGGCGGTCCCAATTCCTCGTCACTAGACGCAGAAATTGACATACCCGCAACCAAATTCCCCAATTCGTCATCAGCAGCCTGTGGGGGAAGACCAACAACCTCTGCAAAAGGAACACATATCAACACCATCATATAGTAACAGATAGCAAAAAAACTAAAACTAAAACTATTACGGACCAATGCCTCCATTCATGTGCCTATTCGTCCTGTGTTCCAAATGGACACAGCTCCACTCATCACCAGAATCATCTAAGACGGACAGGCTCGAGACTACTCATTTCCTTCCCCCTCTACCGCGGCCAGAACTAGACGGGCTAGTTCTAGCATGCCCCTTTGGAGCAACAATAGCGGTTTCCCTGATAACACCATCTGAAAGGGCATCTTTATTACGATACTTCTAAGGGCGAGTGCAAACGCCAACATACTCAGAAAATAAATTTTTTGGCTCATTCTCAACACCTAGAAGCACCTTCGCCACTCGTTCATCCCCTATTCGCCAAACGGCCAAGCTTCCGTGTGAACTAGCACACTCGCCAAAGAGCCATCGGGAAAAATATTCAAATCCGCTTCATCCTAACCATTGGGACTCTTCCCCTCTAGGCAATATACCCAGATATTCCTAAGACTACATATATCCTCACAGTTCATAGGCGGGTCATTCTCTAACCTCATGAGGAGTTTCAATTCAACGGTAGACATGTCCTGCATATCAAGAGGCGCAACCTTGTCCTGCGACGATCGAAGCCAAATAATGAGGAACGGAAAACCCCTAAAAGTGCACTCTACTTTAATATATTTCACCCTATCTAGACGAAGATTTGTAGCATAATTGCTCATCACTAAGGCCCTACTTGTACGATGGCCAATGCTTATGGAACTCTTTGTATTCTTATTATGACAATCCATTACATTATAGCAATAACGAAAAACGTTAATAGATAGCTCATCCCCGTGGATTTTACAATTCAAAAAATAGGTCATCAGAATCCACCAGCTAGCCCCACCCAGTTGACCTAGGGCCACATCGTACCAGTTCAATCACTCCACAAAAAAGGATTGCAACGGTAGGTGAAACCCAGCCTCAAAAGCATAAAGAGGAACCAAACACCACGACCTCCCTTCATCAGAACAAGCACTCAGACGATATAACCCTTGCGGCCGCTAAACCTATAATGAAAATTGTTCACAGCAACGGGACCTCAGCACTTCAATGCTCTCAATATCTCGTTCCTATATGTGCTACAAAGAACTTCATCACTCTTCACAATAGGTGAATTAGTTATCAGAGTAAAATAGCAAAATAGCCCATTTTCTTCAAAAACTAACAAAGAGCGGCTGACAAGATAACATATTGAAAAACTAATAAAACCTATTTATCGCTAAAAGTCATATCGTCTTCAACACACCTCGCTAATAAAAAGGTTTATTGTGTGACGTTTCATATACAACGGTTTATCCCCTAAGAAAAACCAGACGGTTCATCACAAACTCTTTTTACATGGCCCACTATATATGCATACCCTTTGAAAACCTCGGCACGATGATCTACCCTCAGAATTTCAAGGTTGGTTCGCCATAAAAATAAAATAACTAAGGAGTCCTCTCTTAAATCTCGTAGGTTCGCAAAGGTCACTTTATAACCTTCCTTCACCTGGGGGTAATGGTTAGTACCTCTGAATACTCACCGCCACGTGTCGAGACCAGATAGCCCCCAGTGAATGAGCAAGACTGCGAACGGCCCAACACAAAGGATGTCACACACGTGATCGCATCGTAGGATCGCGCGCAAACTATGCGATGTCCAATCGTGCTATCACCACGGGCAAATGGACAAGCCTATGACATCAAGAAATAGGCAGTCTAATCAGTGCGCCACGACAACCCTATCATGACACCTGTCCGAGTTGTATAAAGTTGCACATGCAGCAAGAGAGAACAAGACTCTCCACTCCGAACACCACGACCACCAAAGAAACAAGGGCAACACACGAGCTCCAACCCACGACCGCAATCATCAGACCACCGTCTCTCGTCCTTGACCATTTTGGCCATCAACAATTATATTTTCGAGTAGCTCGCGAGCTTTTCGAGTCGTGTATCGAGTAGTTCGGCTTTACTCATTAAGAACCTGAGCCGAATTCGAGCTCGAACCGAGTCGAATTGAATATAATGTTAACCGAAATTTGATCAAATCAAATTTCATTCGTATATATGTGTAATGGTGCTCCTGGCCAGCTTTTTAATCCCATGTTTCGTAGAATTTTGGGCATGTCAAAGCTCGATGAGAGGTCAAAAGTGATCCACTCCTATCGTGAGACAAATCGAATGGCAGGTAGCGTAGTTGTTAATGACGGACCTCTTAGAACCCAAACAAAATTGATATAAATTGAATAATTCAGGATTTATTATGTCGTATAGTTAATAATAAAATTAGATATAAACTATGATACATTAAGAACTTTTAAATTTTGATAATTAACACACATGTATTTGGAGATGGTGGCTCTCTTTTCAAAGACGAGATGTCGGAAAAATTAATTCATATTTAATTTAAGAATAATAACTTTCAATAAAAAAATGTAAGGATCATAACTTTAATAAAACTTTTCGCATTAACCTTTTATCTAACATTTTATCTCTAATGATCTAATCAGTCTATCATCAATTAAATTTTTTATTTATTTGAGTATATGTTCAAAAAAGAAAAAGAAATCCAACTAACCTTCTAAAGAAAATTGAGAGACCTAACCAAAATTTGGGCTCGAACCCAAGTCTCTCTTGGGGGAAAAAGTTTGCCCTCAACTACAGGGATATGAAACCGGGTTCTTTCTAGATATCTATTGGAATTTTAAAGAAACAATATCCTAAAATTCTCTGAACATAATGTATGGAAATGTCATGTTTGGAAATATGAGGGAGCGTTAGTTTAGGAACCTAACCAGAATGACGAAAAATGAAACAAAACAACACATCAAACATGATAAAAAGCGCAAAATCAAATTAAGTTCCTTCATTATTAAAAATTACAAGCACTGATGAATTACATCCTTTACCCCCATAGCCCATTCCCAGACTACTCCAGCAACGAGCAATACAGTACCCTCAGTTGTGACAGATCTTTGCAGTTGGCATGGTGACACAAACAGTATTATAT